>QLNU02015270.1:96979278-97002388 GCA_006491805.2 Dysdera silvatica | reverse complement strand
TAGAGGTTATATATACTAACAGATAAAAATGCTGTTTTTTAATTTGCACAGATATAGCATTATTATTTCTATGTTCTTTTACTTTTTATTGAAAAAAATTTGAGAGAACAATATTTATCAAAATATTTTTTCTTCAAAAGTGGCCAATTTAATAGATAAAATACTCAACAATGGCCTTTTGTTTTCTTTTTAAAACCAGCAAGCATAATTAGGGTACTTAGTTTAATGCACCATAGGCGTCGGCAGAATTTGTTGAAGGTGGCAAAGATTACTGGCAGAAATAAAAAACAATACATTAAAAATTATCATGATTAGATTGATTATTTAAATTATTTGATTAAATAATTATTTTAATTATTTAATCAAATAATTATTTAAATTATTTAATCAAATAATTATTTAAATTATTTAATTAAATAGTTAATGTGACTATTTAGTTAAAAATATTTAAATAATTTATAACCTTAAATTTTAATTGACACTGTATACATCTTGTTTATCAAGTTTTTTAAACTAACCTTTAGACTGGGTGTATAAAGCTTGATGTCACGATTAAATTATTTCAGGTACATATTTTAGCATACACAAAACCATTTTTTTTTTAAATCAGATATGGGAGAAACGTATTTATAGGCAGAGATGCCGGTACTCTAGATCGTCATGGACCAGGTTGGGAATCACTGATCTAGATAATGCATTAAAACTTGTCTAAATCAGCCACCACTTGTTCTTCTAGAAAACTAACCGTTTTGTGGGGTGGCCAGTGCCATATTTCCCAATAGGCTATAGACTAGGGCGGCAAAATTTTGTGTATTGAGTCTGATATAACAAAATCAATACCATATGATGATATAATCAGATGTTTTGCCGAGAAGAAAGCTAGACGTCATGCTTTCCATTTAAATACCAGTGTTCGATAGGCTTTTATTTTTTGCTAAAATTAAAATTTATTTCAATAAAATTGAATTTGATTTATTATATACCAAGAAGAGATAATACTTCAATATAAGTTAATATTGTTTAATGTTTATGTTTCAATTTATGAGTTTGTTTTTCAACATATTTTTTGTCAATATGAAAGTTTTTGGTGTATATTGAATGTAACAATTTTTATGTTCCTACTACTGATTGGAGGGAGGTGGACAGGTAGGAAGGGGTGGCAAAATGGTAAATCCGCCCATGGGGGTGGCCGCAGAACGTTTCTGATGTTGAACAGTTGAAGATTGTAAAACTAAATTTGAATTTTCATAATATCCCCAATACATTAAAAACATGTATATCAACGTAAAAACATACATAAAACCGTACATACACGTAAGGATATATAAATAAGCTTATGGAATTGATAAATTTTGAAAATAGAAATGTTGCGTTAATTTATTTTACCGAACAATTTATAAAATTTCGGAATTGATAAGGTGTGATATATATGTTCATGGATATTTATATTGACAAATGTTTAGGGGGTGAGAACTATAATTTGACGCATTTACATACTTTGTCTCTAAAAATTTTCAACGTAAACTTTTCACGGTTAATAAAGGTGAAACATGTATGAAAACATAATTTGTTTAGAAACTGATACATTTAAAAACACGTAAATTTTCACCTTTATAATGTCAATCAAGATGCCTGCTCTTAGCTTTATTCATTATGAATTTCACGGAAAACAAACTTTGCTATTGAAACACAAAAATTTATATAGCTACTTAAATTTATAATAGAATACAGAAATTTTTAAATTTCTGTATTAATATAAAATGTTACAGTGCGTAAATACTTAACAAATGTTTATGCTTAAACAAATTTATAACACTTTCGAATTTATAACATTCAATAAATTTGATTTTGCAAATCCACCCAAAATATACTATCGCATTACTCAGAATTTTTTAACTATAAAATTTATAAAGGTTTCGTAATTGAACCAGTTAAGATGTTATTTGATAAATTCGATCAACATAAATTCACAATTTATAAACTTCATAATAATTTTGCTACAAAGTAAATATCAATGCACTTTCCCCTATTACCTAGATTTGGGTCTCGAAACTGTTATTCTTATAGATATCTATCAGTCTGGACTTCTCAGAAATTCACAACATTAGGCCACGTTGGCCTCACTGACCCCGGAGAGTACTTCGTGAAACCGGCGTCCTGTCCTTACCAGGATCGCCAGTACTCTGGTTACTATTACAATTTCCCCATTCAGGGAAGAAGAAAAAACACATAAACTAAAATGCAGTACCGGAAAGAAAGTTCATATATGTGGTGTAAAATGTCTGCTTGATGTTTTTCACACATCGTCCCTGGTGGGGTCGCAAGGGACCTTTTGACCTCCAGTGATCTGAAGAATTTGAAGTGCTTGGTTATTGCATCCATAAATTTAGTCCTATACTGCTTTTCTTGGAAAATCGGCTTATACTTGTCCAAGTTCACAGGGCGTGATTACAATGAATGGCTATTACTGAGAAAGGTTAAAATAGAGCCATAGCCGCATCTGGGTTTCTGGAAATTCCAACGTGAAGGAAACAAAAAGTGTGAAGACGAAAAACGGAGCATTAAAACATTGACGTACGCAGAGGGGTGTTGATGGGGGTTGTAACCCCATTGCAATGTAATTTTGCATATTTAACATAGGAATATGTGAGTTGCAGCTCTGTAACCCCCTATTGAGCCTATAACCCCCTTACGAACTTTCTGCGTACGCCTATGCGTTACAATGTCAACGGATGGTGGTCATGCTGTTCCGAACAAGCTTCGGTAGGGTAAAGTTGATAGAGATGATATCACCTGAAAGTTTACAACAATATGGGATATAAAGGCTTATCAAAATATGAATAATTACAGTTCTTTGTCTCACGGTGTATTATTGCTTTGAAATGATGATTGAATTGTGTTCGGGAGAAGCCCAGTCAATTTTGACCTTATTAAAAAGTGTAGTTTTGTTTACTTTTTTTCGACACAATACTTCGCGGATGCTTTACACCAGTCCTTAAGTTCAAGATTGGCGTAACCCGGGAGTCTGAATTTAATCAAATTAAATAATTCACACCTACCAATAACCGCAGAGTGCACTAAAATGAAGCAATCGCTAAATGATCGAGAGCAATAACACCAGAAGTTAAGCCAATATATCGCTATATATCTCAGAAAACAAACCGCCAATCAAAACAGTATAGTTTAACTTTTTAATATAACGCAACTTGGGAGAAGATTTTTTTTTAACTTTTTTATTATATCTTTTGATTTTGATGCGGGGTGGGGATTCAAACATCTAGCACCCCTCCTTTAGATACGGCTTTTCTCACGTTTGGCCTATTGGACCCCCAAAAAAATCATATACAGAGAAAATCGGTTATAACGACCTGCAAGGGACTGTGCAAATTCGGTCTTTATAACCGATAGTCTTTATAAACGATATCTTTTTAAAATCATAGTAGCCTATAGTAATGCCCTGTAGAGTTTTATATATTATTTTGATAATAAAAAGTATTAAACTTTTTGGTTTCAAAATTAAATAAAAACATAATTATAATGAATTTAATTTCAGTTTATATTACGTTATAGCCAAACTAAGTACATAGTACTTTCTTAGTTTTTTAAATTGAAGAAATTGTAGAAAATACCACTAAAGTATATAATGTAGAAAATAAATGAAAGGAATAGTATTTATTATATTATACTAATGACTTCAGAACAGTGTTGGTTTAAGAATTTTGCGGGCTCTACGCTGAAAAAATAGAATGGACCCCTTAAGAATATTCAATTAATAAATCACTTTTTAAGTTCACTATCTTTAATATTCAGGTTTAGCAGTGATAAAAATTTCTCTTACATTTGTAAATAAACAAGATTAGAATAAAGCTTAAATTTTGATAACTAACTTTAAATTTTAATAACTAACCCACGTGGTTCTGCTTTATGACTGTCAAGTCGCGTCGTTATATCCGATACGAATTTCCCTACTTAGAATCTACGTAGACTACAAAATCGCCGTCGTTATAGCAGGTTTCGTCGTTATATACGATGTCGTTATAACCGATATATTTAGTATGGAGTAGAATAGCAAACCAAACTTCTTGTAAAAATTCCGTCGTTATATGCGGTTGGTCGTTATAACCGGCGTCGTTATAAACGATTTTCACTGTATATATACAGTGAAAATCGGTTATAACGATCTTCAAGGGACCGTGCAAATTCGGTCGTTATAAACGATATCTTTTTAAAATCATAGTAGCCTATATAATGCACTCTAGAGTTTTATAAATCATTTTAGCAAAAGTATTTAACTTTTTGGTTTCAAAATCAAATATATACATAATTCTAATGAATTTAATTTCCGTTTATGTTAAATTATATTTACAGCCACACTAAAAACATAGCACTTTTTATTTTTTTTAAATTGAAAAAATTCTAGAAAACACTAAAGTATATAATGTAGAAAACAAATCTAATGAATAATATTTATTATATTATACTAATAACTTCCGAACAGTGCCGGTTTAAGAGTTTTGTGGGCCCCACGCTTCAAAAATAGAATAGGCCCCTAAAGAATATGACCCTCGTGATATTCAATTAATAACTCAATTTTTTTCAGTTCATGATCTTTAATATCCAGGTTTAGCAGTAATAAAACATTCTCGGATATTTGTAAATAAACAAGATTAAAATAACGCTTAAATTTTGATAACTAACCCACATTGTTCCGACTTATGACTGTCAAGTCGCGTCGTTATATCCGATACGAATTTCCCTAGTTAGAATCTACATAGACTACAAAATTACCGTCATTGTAATAGGTTTCGTCATTATATAAAGATAATATACAACGTTATCAGTTGCCGTAATCTTGTGTAACGTCACTACAGTATCATATGGATTGTTATCTGTTATTATAACGTTGCATAATTTTATTAAAGGAAACGCTGCCTTTTATATATGTCCCGTTCATTCTCCTTTTATGTTCGAAGAAATGGGAGGTGGGGGAAGGGGGAATGGCTTCTTCAGAAATATTTGCATTATTTTTAGCCAGTGCATTTCCATTTAAAATTGAAAAATAAAATCGCAAAGAGGTTAGAACAGTGTTTCTCAAAGCTTGGTCCGCGGCGGCTTGTCAAGTGGTCCGCAGGATTATCACCAAATTTAAAGAAAAAAATGAAAGAAAAGTCGCCGTCGTTATTAAGCTAGAATTTAGGTTCTGATGAGATTTGAAGGATTTCTTTCATAAGTATTACGTGATATAAAGTTTATCTTATGGCGCTTAGTGAAAGATTGGAATCCTTTGAATTACACATATGCGGTCTGCATTGCTTATTATTATTATTTAAGTTAATGATGTCATTTTCATTGTAAATTTGACAAAATAAGATCGTAACTTACATTTTTATCAAATAGCATTACTCTAAAAATTGTTTCAGGTGGGTTTGGCAACCAACCCATATTTTAAGGACATGGCGGGAGATTTCAGAAATTTTCTGCAAGAATGTGCTTTTTTAAAGTAAAAAGTACAACTAAAAAAGCTTAAAATTTACCGAAAAAGAAGTTAAAATTATCTATAATTTATATTTCGAGGAATGAATAAATCTCTCCTGCCGGAGCTCTTATATACGTATATAAGCCTGCCAATAAATTACATAAGTCGAGGGTTACTTTGGATATGTCTTTCCTTGGAAGAGGCAGGGGTGTGTGAATCAGTATGACGGTGACTAAGTAGGGCTTAATATTATTAGCCATAGTTGGAAACCTTAATTTCAGAAAATATATATTTTTTAATGGGGGGGAAGAGACATCTCCCTCCCTCCCGGTGTTCTGCGATAAGTAAAGGAATGCTTAAGGTGGTTTGTGAGCAACCAAAGTTTGAGAAACACTGGGTTAGAGGGAAAAACACACACACGCACATCTATACACATATACATACATACACACACACACGTCGCATCTATACACATATATATACATATACATATCTATCTATCTATCTATCCTATCTCTCTATCCTATCTATCTATCTATCTATCTATCTATCTATCTATCTATCTATCTATCTATCTATCTATCTATCTATCTATCTATCTATCCATTTATCTATCTATCTATCTTATCTATCTATCTATTTATCTATCTATCTATCTATCTATCTATCTATCTATCTATCTATCTATCTATCTATCTATCTATCTATCTATCTATCTATCTATCTATCTATCTATCTATCTATCTATCTATCTATCTATCTATCTATCTATCTATCTATCTATCTATCTATCTATCTATCTATCTATCTATCTATCTATCTATCTATCTGTCTGTCTGTCTGTCTATATGTAGGTAGTTAAAAATTAAAAAATTTCGAGGAGAGGTTGCATATTTTTGATTTTTGCTATTGAGAAAAAAATCTGAAAATTGAAATTTTTTTTTAAAAATCCAGGAGGGGACAAGTGCCCACCCTTGCCCTATGCTGCCGATGCCCATGAGCAACCTTTACCTCATAAATGGAGTTTAAATGCTATGCGTACTTTAATACTTATAAATACTGCGCTGACGAGAAAGGCAGTACCGACAAATTTAATCCTTTTGTAC
This sequence comes from Dysdera silvatica, assembly GCA_006491805.2. NCBI lineage: Eukaryota > Metazoa > Arthropoda > Arachnida > Araneae > Dysderidae > Dysdera > Dysdera silvatica. The sequence continues at coordinate 96,995,806 of QLNU02015270.1, read as the reverse complement.
TGCGATTGTGACACTTAATCAAGTGTTTAATTTATTAATACACGCCAGCATAATCCATTGACTTGAGTCTTGTTTACGATTACTTAGTAGACTTTGTCACTCGCAACGAGTTATTCATCATCTTACAAATGGGATCAACGGTTTAGATTACTTTACTCTGAGACAGACATGTCGCCTTACTTTATAATTAATTATAAAGTTAGTAAAAGATTTTATCCTTATCTTACGTTAGCCACGAACAGTGTAAAATGGCTTTGAACTAGAACAAGAATGAGATATATATGGATGGTTTTCGTTGGGAAATGCCTCATTCGTTAAACACACTCTTCAATATAGAAAAACGTAAGCATTTAAAAAAAACTACACAACGATATAAGTTTTTCGTATCTGGTTGGGAATTTCGATAGTCCATCACCTATCCCCCTTACAACATCTTCAGCTTAATGTTGTTGATGTTGTTTTTGTTTTTCCGCTTTAAAAACGCTGTTTTAAACGTTGTTTGCTCTTTTACCTCAGTGTTCCTCTTTTCTTTTAATCTTACTCCAGTTATTGTCTTTAGTATCTATGAAAGAAAGACAGAGAGAGGAGGAGGAGAACTGGTAATATACACACTCTTTAATAACCCATAAAATCTTATGGATGCCTTCTTTTTCAATATGAAATCACTCTTTACAAACCTCAACCAAGTTTACTGCATCAGTGGTGATTTTACATAAAGTGATTCGCATTTGGTTTGGATATGTTGAAAATATTTGAGCAATCGTACTCTTATTTAAGTATTCCAAAAGTAAGTCTGGATAGGGTATAGAAACAGTATTGCTTTCCAAACTCTTTGTGGTTATCCGCCAAATTGGTATCAGCGAGGGATACTGGTCTATCTGTGTGGTCTTGTCTCAGCATCGAATGACCCCGCACCTAACGTAAGATCGGTTGAAAGCACTAAATAATTTAATAATAATAATAATAATAATAATAATAATTAATATAATAATAATAATAATAATTAATAAATGTATAGCTGTGTGAATTAGAGATGCGGTCTCCTACTACCAAGACAGTCACGACCACTATAATGCAACTATAACTTGGAATATGTGTATACTAAATCAAAATTAAAACTTTCACAATCTAAGTAGCTCCATCTCAGCTTTCCACACGAAACAACACAGGCGCGTATGAAATGTATTCAGTATTGTTAGACCAAAAGGCTCTCAAGTTTTCAGAAACACACATTGATATTTTATAAACATTTTAATGTATTTTATACTTTTATGAGAATATTATATATATATATGAGCATATTATTTTTATTGTATTTACAATAACCCCTCAGATTAACAAATTAATAGGAGCATAGGCGTACTCAGAAAGTTCATAAGTGGCACAATGGGGGGGTATACACACACACATATATTTATATATATATACAGGCGAAATTTCATCGCAATGGAGGCAGTTTTAACCTCCATTAACCTCCCCCGTGTACGCCAGTGAATAGGGTGATAGTGTTTGATAAATGATAAATGATTTAAAATGATGTCATTTTAATGTTATGTAAATTAATGTTAATTTTAGTTTCACAATGTGAAATAAATTATGTATTTAACATTCTTAATATTTCATATTAAAATAAAATGAACAGTAATGCAAAATTCTTAGAGTTCCTTTGGAAAAACCATCTTTCACATCCGATGTCTGTTAAATCAAGGGTTTGCTTACTATACAAGGTCTGGTTAAAAGGTATTTGACCTTAGGCCAAGAAGAAAAATCATTGTCACATGCTCCATTCAAACACTAATTTTCTTCAAAACAGGACCCTTCTGTGTTCACACAATTAATCCGGCGGTGTTGCCACTAGTAGAAACATTCTTCAAAGTCTTTCTTTGGGATATTCATGAGATGCAACGTCGCATTTCTTTTTTTTCTTTTTTGAATATTGAAAGCTGCAGGCATCTTGATTATCAGAAATATGCAAAACTCGGGCGAGACCACCTCCATGAAGTAGAGAGGCTGCTGAATCCATGTAATGCTGTGTTTCGATTGAAAGCTATGGATGCGGTACGATGCATGAGCTGAAGCGTTATCATGATGGAGCAACCATTCGGCATTCTGCCATACTCTAAAAAAAAAAGAACTCTGTAAATTAACAGAAAAAGTCCTGGCAGCTGAGTTACTGAGACTTTTTTTTTTTTGCAAATTTTCTGTTTAATAAAAGTTACGTAATATAACTGATTTTGATCCTTTTTTTTTTTTACAAATTTTCCGTTTAATGAAAAAACGCCGGCTGGTGGTATGAATTGGTATTTATTTTATTCGATAGGTAAGTCTTTAATTAGATACCCCACCTAGTGGTATGAGTTGGTACTTATTCACATTATCTTTACATCAACTGTGATTTCCCTGCTAATATGAAGGCGTCTCTTTTTTCCCATTCCGGAAGTAGAACCCCCGATCTGTTGGTTCGTAAACGGATGCTCTAACCGCTCGACCGATGATTAGCTGATAAGATCTACCTAAAGTCCCTATTTAAATCGATATACAAAGCCCAGATGTTCCCCTCCTAGTACGCATGCGTTCAACAGAGTGTTGCCAAGAGAGCATTTGTAAAGCAGACTAAATGCATTTTCAATGAAAGACAGATTTCGTCCTTCGAGAAAAACCGAAAAAGAGTAAATTAACAGGCATTTTTTAGAGTGCAGAATTGAGGTCTCTTGGGCCTAACAGCATCTAGTAGTTGGTGGAATACAGACAGGTAGTGTTCTTTGTTGATCGTCTGTCATTGTGAAGCGTACTCATGATGTCCTCCACCCTGGTAATTGAAGAAAACGTCCACCACGACTTTAACATGACTTCGTGATTGATGTGCCTTCTTTGACTATGGAGACTCTGGCGTTTTCCATTAAGTTGACTGTACTTTTGTTTCAAAGTCGTAACCGAAAAAACCCAGGACTTACCTCTAGCTATGATTTTTTTTTTCATAAAATCCGCGTTGGTACATTCCAGTCGGTTACGCGCAGCTTGCAGATGTTTCTTGCATGCAAAGATTGTCCGTAATAATTGCCAGTACAGAACCAAACAAAATTCCCACTTCGCTAAAAATCTCTCTAATTGTTACTTTCTTCCATCGATGTTCTTTGCACTTACTCGATTGTATGAAGATTTCTGCTGGTTGAGGGTCTGCCAAAACATTTGTCATTTGCGACTGTTGTTCAGCCATTTTTGCAATGATTAAACTAATATTTTATCTGCGTAATACTCCTTAAAGCCTCCTTACTAAAAGCTTTCTTAATCATTTCAATCCCCCGATTATATTTCACCAAGTTTCTGGTAAAATTTAATGCATATATTTTGATCAACACGTTCCTCTATTTTCATTCCAAATATAAATGCGATGAACGCATGGTACACGTACTTGTAACATAACTTCCTGACAGTGACTGAAGGATAGAGTTGTCACGGAAAAATCACATATGCACGATAGGATATGCGGTCAAATGCTAACATGTTAGTTTCGTTGGCCCTCTTTGAAGAGATGTCACAATAAAAATTAAGGTCGGATGCTTTTTGATCTGATCTTGTATATTATTTTAACTTATAATTAAACCTATTATTCAATTTACAAAATTTATGAAAGTCATTACTTAACTTATTAAACTATTAGTTTAGCTTATATTAAACTACCATTTTAACTTACATTAAACTATTATTTTAATTTATTAAGATATTATCTTAACTTATTAAATTATTTTTTAACTTATTAACTAGAATTGCATTTATATTTTATTTTTATTTTTTTGTTTTACGTTTCATCATTCAGCGAACTTCAACATTTTTGAGCGTTTGTTAAAACATTATTTAAAATTTTACAAATTTGTAAGGTCAATTTTATATATTGATGTTATTTTTTTCCATGTTTTTGAATTATTTTGTCATAGTTTATTTTTTACAATAAATTTTTTTTATATTTTATACATTTACGCGATTGAATTACATTTTGTTAATTTAGCTATATTTTGTAAACTTTTGAATTTAACTACATTTTGTAATTTTTTGAATTTAACTATATCTTGTGATTTTTTGAATTTAACTATATTTTGTGAATTTCTGAATTTAATTATATTTTGAATTTTTCTCATTTTTATTACTTAGTACTGTAATTTTTGACCATATCTAATTTTAATCGTATCTAACTTACGTAAACTCATTAGTTGTGTGTGTGCTCGATACTAGATATACTTAAGTTTGAATGAAATAATATTATTCTTTTTGCATGCCCACGTAGTGTAAATTTGAATTCCAAATTTAAAAAATTAATTCTCTACAATTTGTCGATTTTTTTAAATACGGATAGAGTTTTTAAATTTTTTAAATACGGATAGAGTTTTTAAATTTTTTAAATACGGATAGAGTTTTTAAATTTTTTAAATATATATACACTTAGTAGATTTTTTTAAATACATATATCAGTTAGTAGATTTTTTAAATACATATATCAGTTAGTAGATTTTTTTAAATACATGTACACTTAGTAGATTTTTGATACGATAATATTATATTTAATACTGATATAAAATTATATTATAAGATTGGTTAAAAGTCATTTTAAAAAATTGAAATCATTGGAAATAATGTATTAAATGATTTATGCTATTACTGTAGATGACTTTTTTTTTGCTAAATCTAAGTTTGTAAACGATAAGTAGAGATTTAACTTGAAATCGTGTGATTTTTAAATAGATGTTAAAAATTTTAGATTTACAAAATTAAAATAAGATTTTATGTAACATTGGAATAATAAAAATTTTACGATAGTGAACATTTTCTCTACGACAGTAGACTAAGATTTACTTGAAAAACGGTAAAGATTAAACTAACTGAAATATATGGGATCAAAGATGTAGGATTTACAACAGTACAGGAGCTTGGAATCCCAACAGTATAAGAGTTTACAACAATACAGGAGCTTATGGAAGTACAGAAATTTAGATTACAGTAGTAGTAGAGAGAAATTACAACATTAAAGGAGTTTAGAGAGAGAGATTACAATATTATAGGAGTTTAGGTTACAACAGTATCAGAGGTTAGAGAGAGATTACAATATTATAGGAGTTTAGGTTACAATAGTATCAGAGGTTAGATTACAATAGTATCAGAGGTTAGATTACAATAGTATAGGAGTTTAGGTTACAATAGTATCAGAGGTTAGATTACAATAGTATAAGAGTTTAGATTACATCAGTATCAGAGGTTAGATTTCAACAGTATAGGAGTTTAGATTACAACAATATAGGAGTTTAGGTTGCAATAGTATCAGAGGTTAGATTACAATAGTATAGGAGTTTACATCAGTATGAGAGGTTAGATTGCAACAGTATAGGAGTTTAGATTACAACAATATAGGAGTTTAGATTACAACAATATAGGAGTTTAGATTACAAAACTATAGGAGCGAGGTCACAGCAGCAAAGGTGTTATATTTATCTGTTTGCAATATTAAGGTTAGATTTACCTGCTTATAACAATAAATTTAGATATTTCGGCTTAAAACAGTAAATCTAGATAAAGGATAAAATTTATAATAATACAAAAATTGCATTTACAATAAAAAAAATTATTTATATTCACTAAAAAAATACATTTATGTCACTGAAAGAAGTTACATTTGTAAATTAAAAACTTAGAATCATAATACTGAAATAAATTTAATTTCGAATAATAAAAAATTTCGAACATCTTTCCACTGAAAAGCGAAGAGATTTCTATAAAACAAATTGTTTACATTAGTCGAAATACTAAACTATTTTTAACAAATTATGATATTTTTTGTGGATTGTTTCATTTTATATGGTATTAATTACATTATTTAGAAATTATTATTAATATTTTAAAGTCTTCATTGCAAATTAATTTATGTTTTAAAAATTTGTAATGTTTCATAACGAAAGGCTCTGACCTTTTGCGCTAACATTTTTTCAATAAATCACATTATCGAGTGATTTAAAAAATACATAAAAAAAATTGGCGATTCTTTCCATTTTATGAGAAACGCCAGAGTCATATTTCTGGAGCCTTTATTTCTTCCGATTAAATGAGTTCATTGTGAACTTTCGCTTACCATGGCGAAATTCGTCGAATCAAAAATAGCGTCTCAAATCCTAACGACGCTTTCCCCCTTATTACCTTTGCGGGTTGTCGGAATCCGCTTTTGTGATGGTAACAAGTTTACCTTTGTTACCGCTCCAATCACTGGATATATAAACAAAAACCGATTTTGCGGATTCCTTATGCAAACATCCTTTCCGAATCCCAATTTTCGGGAGAAATTTACATTCTGTTTCCCACCCTGTTCTCTTTGGCTGTGTGTGTGGACGCATCTCCCTCTCGAGCACCACTATCTGTCTGTATTCCCTTTACCTCCTTTGTCTAAGTCAATATTTAGCGCGAGCTGATGCCATCAAAGCAACACTTCGTTTTTTGAAGATTGTGTGTATGTGTGCGTCAGAAGCGCTCCCTCGTTTTGGTGGTAATAATTTTTGAGTCGATTGAAGTCATTCAATTTTGAATTCCAATATGGCGGATGCGGCTGTCGTTTGCTATTCCCTCTTCATTTTGCTTTCTCTCTTTTTAAATATGATTGCAACGTCGCGGATTAGGTTTGCAAGGTGGAGGGCGCAGAGAAGTGGGGAGGGGAGGGGATGAAGGGGGCTAAAGGAAAGCGAATTCCTTTTGAAAATTAGACAAAACCGGGTATCTGGCATCACCATCTGAAAAGCGCGCCGCGTTTCCCCCTGCAGGCGTGTCACTGCTGCAATTTCGATTATTTTCGAAAAGAAGTATTGCGGTCCGAGTTGGTGGCAACTGGTGTAAGATCCCCATCCCTCCCCTTTGTAACGGGAAACGGGTTGGCGGGAAACCTGCGGGTGTTTGCTAAACAGCAGACGATTGCAAAACGCGCGTGTCAAAAACAAGGATGATGTCCTCCTTTGCCCTTACTGATTCTATTTGCATTGCTCAAAACTTGCACGTGTGAAAATTGGCCTTCTTTTGAATGGCAACAAGACCGCGTTTACATTAGGCAATACAAATTTGCGGAGAAATGGGGGTTTTACAAAAAAAAAAAAAGTATATACATATAGTTCAAAGTAGGAGAGCGAGACTATATGTATAGATATGTATTCATCCACGTGAAATAGTAAAAGTGTGTGAGAATTCAATCGCAAAACACTATCAATAAATATATAGATTTTATTTTGGATATGTCAGCGGTCTATTTTGTATATCCAAGACATTTTTTTCTTTTTTTTTTCACCATCTCTCCCCACAGTTATGCTTGGCCGATGTAAAATATTACAGAGCGATGGAAAGACGCAATGAATTTATGAAAATTCTTTCGAAAGAAAAAGAAAAAAAGGTCATAGATTGGATTTTGTGTGCGTGTTTGCTGATAAGAAAATCAACCTTTCCCTCGTTTTTCTTCCTCTTCAACTTCAACCAACATCCTATAACCACTCCAATTCCGCGGAGTTGATGCAGCGGATTTCGTTCTCATGGAGATTTTTTGCGGCACCTGGTTTTGGATGTTTTGAGATTGAGGTCTTAAAAATATCACTGGTAGCTTTTCTATCGAGTTTGGATATTGAGAAGACCCGAGGCTTTGCAAATGCCATGAAATTTCAATTATCTGCAGTTTGACCCTTCCTCTCATAGGTCATTTGATCTTGAGGTGAACTCACTATGTACATTTTGTTATACACTTATCGCCTTCGTATGTGGAAACGTGTATATTTTTATTTTGTAGTATTAAATATTTTTAATAATACCAAGGTTCATTCAGCCCAAGACAAACACAGTCAAACCTTTTAACGTGAACATTCACGTTAATAGACAGATTATTTATTAACATTCACGTTAATAAATAATCTGTCTACGTTAAGCATGTTCACATTAAAGAGTGTTGACGGTGCTAGACACTGTACAGTTGGATTTTCATATATTGAAGATCCCATAAAAAGATCTTCGATATATAAAAGCATATTCTGTACGTAATTAAAGGGGACTTCAAACCATGGGGTTCATAGAAGCGTCGATGTATAACACGATATAATACAGATTTGTTCATACCGAAACATGTTACATTGTGATATTTTCGAACATCGTTTATAACATAGATATAAATTTTTCAAATTGCAGATTGATGTCTACCTGGGCAGCATTGGGTAAAGACTGTTGGGTATACTACCAGAGGGACTTAGAAATTGTTCCAATATTTAGGAGAAACAGTAGAATAACATACAGACATACCTGACGTATGAGTATACGTCACATAATGAAGAGAATTTCGATATACGTAAGATTGAAATATGGAAGTTCCACTGTACAGTGAAACCTCCCGCAAGGGACACCTCCATTTAAGGGACGATTTCTTTGGTCCCAGTCCCTTTAAATAGGGACCTTAATGTATTTACCTCTGATCAAGGGACACTCTATTTAAGGGACACTGGAGAAATTATCCAATACAGAAAAAAAGGAGATAAAAAGAAATTCTTTCGTTAGTAACATTTTGATAAATGAATAATGGTGAAAAGGGAAGGGTTATGAGAAGAGAACTTGCTTGTGTTTAGTAGCGGGGAAGGAGAAACAAGTTCAGGAAAGTATGGTGGATGCAATCAAGACGAAAAGATGGCGGAAGAAAAGTCTGACATCAAAAACTACAATGATTCCTTAAAATACACCACACACTTGCAAAAGTTCATGTTAAATGCTGGCGATACTATAGTGCCTAGAAGGAATAGTGTTCCGACTCCTCATTGTTGCCAATGGTAAAAAATATAAAAGAAACTTACATTTCCGCAAGGTGGCACTGCGGGGAGTCTATTTGCTTACTTTTCCCATGTTACATCTGCTGTGTGTGAATTTTTAATTGCAAGGCAAATTAATTTTTTTGTTAATTAAAGTCAAATATAATGTATGTCTAGAAAGTAATCGTATATCTTCTGTGTAGGTTGCCAAAATATTTACGGAGTAATTAGGTAAGAACTTCATTGACAAAAATTACTTGTCATCTCACCCCGTGTGTGATTTAGAGATACTTTTCAACCCTATTATTCCTTTCAGAATTTAAACGTAATATAATAATTATCTATCCCTTTCCTTTTTAATAGCTCTTTGTTTCATTTTGGAAAACACCACATTAAAAAAATAAACATAGCTATATTCAACTATGATTAAAATTATCTAAACTTGAAATCTGTAAACATCTGGGCGCTCTTTTACATGCGGTAACCGCTTCCGGTTTGGCGATTTTTTGTTTATATGCATTTTTTTTTACTTTGATTCTTGTTTTCTCCTACTTTTCTTAACGTGATCTTTTTTTTTTTGTCTAATTTCATAGTTTTGACTAAAAAATAACCACAGAGCTCCCGAGCGCTTGCGAGGGATCCCTTCTCATTGATTAACCATGAAACTCGTCGCGGCCCCCTATGTCTTTTAATTCAATGTAACCATTAAAATAAAGGTTAAAAGTAGGGTTTTCAATTGGGAATTTTCGTTTTTTTTTTTTTACGTTGCATAGCTAAATATTTGTGTGTTTTATTTTGTTAATCATTAAATTTTCGGGTTTTCACTTTGAGTCGCAATCACCCTTGCTATGTTTAAATGTAAGATCCCATACTTTAAAAGGAGAAACTCTTAACAGCGCCATCTACCGGAAGTGTAAAGTTTGGGAACTGGTTTTTTCGGTAGTTCCAACACTGCCCATTCTAGGCGCTATAGTGATACTGAGTGAATCCAGATGATTATGATTTTAAAGCTCTACATAGTTTTCAGTAAATTTAGATAAATTTTCATAAATCAAGGGGAGAGAGAGAGAGAGAGAATAGAACATTTGAATGATGAATCCGAATTCAGTGATCTACTACAAAGTTGGTTTTAATCATTGCACGATTGCATTGAGGGAACAGGAAGTGAAGAGGAAGTCAATCCAGAAAGGAAAAAGAAGTCGCAGATTCGACTTCCTCCAATTCAGCATTAAAAAAAATCTCCAAATTTCAATTTTATACATATCTCTATCATTTTATCATCAGTAAATCACTCACTTCGGCAATGATATAATTTCATCATTAACTTGAAAATGTATCTTAATCGTAAAATCAAAAACTAAAGCTATTTTTCTATGTATTTTTTCTTTTTTTTTAAATATTTTATACATGCCTAATTTGATGGTATATTTAATAATAATTTATTGATATCAATTATATTTATAAACAGTAATTATTATTAACATTGTTTCATAATTTAATATTGCATATGTTCGGCAATATAATTCAGTGACACCTGTTTTTCTTTACAGATAATATATTATTAGATAATTAGATTATCTGTCAATATAATTTCCTATATTTTACCGTTGACTAAAGCTTTTAATTAACTATCGTTTACCATTAACTATCGTTTACTTCTTCAACAGATAGTTATATGTTCATGTACTTCAATAATAATTTTTTTTTTTACTTTAATAGAAAGTTAAATTATGTAGCGAGATAATCCAATAACTATCTTTTTGCTCTCTATACTTTTAGATAGCAGTTACGGTTATCAATCAGATCTTCATGACGATAGTTTTGTGCGAAGGAAGCAGAGGCGGAATCGAACGACATTCACAGTTCAACAGGTGAGAACTACGTCCTCTTTTAATGGCGTCATAATGTAATCATCATGACGTCACAATGTAATTATGATGACGTAGTGATATAATTCTTATGGTGTCACAGCAAAGACATATTTTCTCATTTTTGCTATTGAAGGATTTTGTACGCAATTTTGTAAAATAAAAGAAAATTGCAAACACCACATTGATACATATAGTTACAATACAATACAACATTTTATTTTCCATGCTACGGGTTTGTCAATCCTGTACATGGGGGAAGAGTAGCAAAACCTAAAGTTAATTCCCTCTCTCCATATACTGGCTTAAGTTTCATTTCTTATAATTAGTCTTCTTAATTTGTTTCTAAATTCAGTTTCTGACGTAATATTTTTTATTTCGTTTGGTAATGAATTCCACATCTTAATACCATAATAATTTATATTACCGGAACCCATGTTTGTTTTTATTTTTTTAATTTTTAAAGTTTTCCTTGATCAACTATTGTTCATATTTGGTTTATTTTCTATATTTATGTCCTCAATATTTAATGTGGAAGATTCTCAGTTGGTTGTTCGTTAATAGTTTATTGTCTTTTATTTTTTCTAGCTGTCCATTTTTATTTCTTGATTTTCCTGATGGTATTTTATTCTATTATGTATATTATCGATTTTTCATTTTAATCGTTCGATATCTTTGATGTTATGTATTTCATATATCGCTGAGTTTTCTTTTTTCCCCTTACCTTTACTCTTCCATACACTGTCCATGCGTATTTCCAGTTATATTCACGTTTGAATTTTAGAGCTTCATATAATAGATATTTGTTTAGACTAGTTAAATGTTCATTTACATACATTTTGTTTTGTCTACTCCCTGTTCCCTCTGTTCACACAATTTTCATGTGTATTTCTTTCTTTCAATTTCTCCAGATTTCATTCCCTTCCTTAACATTTGTAAATCTCACAATCATATTTTCACCCCTTCCCGTAAGTCTATGCGCAGCTTGTATATCGTCTTCTTTTAATTCAATATTCCTATCATTACAAATCTTGCTCATTATGTCTTCACAGTTTTCGTCTTTAAGTAGAGGTATCATCGGTAATTACTAAATTTTGTCTTCGTATGTCTTCACAGTTTTCGTCTTTAAGTAGAGGTACATCGGTAATTACTAAATTTTGTCTCCGTATTACTGATCAGTGTTATTTATATCTACGATCATATTTCCATTGTCTTCTATAAGTGTATGAACGCGGAGTTGAACCGGTTATAACGAAATTTAAGGGACAAATAAAATTTTTACGCTATAACCGATATATATTGTTATATACAAATAATCTGCGAGTGAACCGTAGAATTTTAACGTAGTAAGCGAGTTAATTGCTCCATTAATCGTGGTTGTTATAATAGCGTTCGATTGTATTTATCAAACGATTTTTTAAGGTAAGCGATATTACTGAGGGGGGATAGGAATATTGAATAATAATAGCTTAACGGCTGTTTTGATAAAAACATTCATGATGAAGGGTAACGTAAATAATGGGGTATTTTTTATTATGAAGGTGGGTGATGGCCTTCTGAAACAACTGTTTGTCTTTCGATTTTCGAAACAGACGTTTATCATCTTTTTCCCAATTATTTTTCCAACGTTGTACTACGTCGATGTTTATTTTAAAGAAATAATTTCTCAGCGGATTGAACACCAGTTAGAGATAAGCATCTGAATACTTTATTTAGCGTAAAAGGATTTTTGGTGTCGGATTATTATAATCGGACGCAAACAGAGACAGGAGTGCTCCACAGTCATTACTGCCGATGAAGGACAACTGCTGACGCGTCCGAAAGCTTGAGTGTTCTAGTTGCAATTATCACAGTGTTTTGTGCGTAAATTTCCCTTCTGGTGCTTCATGTTTTTATTCCAAAACGTTCTATGTTGAGGGATGAATCATGAAGAAAAACAGACTACGCGGCAAATTTTATTGGCTAAAATATTAAAATTAGTTTTTGAATATATATTTATCGCTTGAAAGAATTCTGAGTGACTAAATTATAGTTCTAAATTTCGTAACATCTGATTCCATTTCGCGTCTTTAAATCACCTTTCTCAGTTTGTTCACCCTGGAAAAAACCTCGAAACAATTTTCGAGAGTGCGCGTGTTATGGAAGTCCCGCCTTAAAGTTAATATACTTACAACGCATATTAGATCAGCGCGCTAACACACACATACACACAAAAGAATTCTTTCCTATCATTCTTGGAACCAGGGGGCGGACTGCGTCCTCTCAAAGGGCGCATACTTTGTATTATCGGAGAGCGCGAGTATTACAGCCCATGACGGGGGCGAACTGGGTCCTCTCAAAAGGCGCATGCTTTGGATTATCGGAGGGCGCTAGTCCTTGTATATTCAGAGGCGCGAGTTTTATAACTCATGACGGGGGCGGACTGGGTCCTCTCAAAGGGCGCATATCTTGGATTTTCGGAGGGCGCGAGTCCTTGCCTATTCGGAGGCGCGAGTCCTATCGCCCATGAGGGCGCATCGGCCCGGTCCGCCCCTGGCCCATGAGAGAGCACCAGCGGTCCAGTCCGCCCATGTGCGGAATCTGAAAGGATCATTCGTGGGACCTTTGCTGTAAAATTTCTTCGGGGGATTCTACTTTTGATAGGAAGTAATATACTGGTGGCCTCTTATATACAAGACATGCGACATGAGATTAAACCAAGCTACTTAATACTATGTCTGCTTAATTGTCTACTTGAACCAAATTGGCTTCAACTGTATTCGTTGGCTCATGTATGGTGAAACCTCGGTAACGCTAATACAGAGGCGGAGGAAGGTTTTCGTGTTAACAGTCGTTCGCGTTATCCGGAAAGGATAGGGTCATATTACTGAGTTACTTATCTCATATCTGGCTACAGTGTATAGCAAAAATAAAACTAGTATATACATTTAAAATTCATGTTATAAACAGTAGATTATTCGAAAAATCCCAGTTTCGCTATATATGTATATTATTATAATGTAGTCCAAGTCATGGGCCCCCGATGGGCTGCATTTGCATCCCATTGGCTTTGAAAAAGGGGGAAAAAGACTGAATCCACAAGACACTATAGTCTAACAACATTATTCAATTGAAATTTTTCCTGGATGCATTCCCCTACTTATAATTCTGGGATACCCATGGTCAAAGTGATTAACTACACTAGAAGATTCGATGTTTTACAATCGTCGATAAAGTATTCTTTGCATTCGCAAATTTACAACAACTTCTGTTTTGTTCAACCTTATGTAATACACATCGTTTAGAATTTCTAGTTTATTTCCTAAATTCCACGACTTCGGCAATTCACGATCCATGTTTACACTTAAAAGTTGAAGGAGTCTGGTATAAAACTGTTCTACATGAAATACACGCAAGAGTAAACCGACTTTCGACTATCTTATAGTGTGAATTTGAAGGTAATACAAACAGTACAATGAAACCTTCCTACCCTGGCAAAAATGACCTGATCATCGCAACCCTCTAAAATTATATAAAAAAAAATTATATCCTCTTTAAAAGAAAACATTATTTTGGAATTTTTTGGAACGTTCTATTTCGAAGAAAGAGTAGAACTCGAAAGGAATTGTATCATGAGATCTAAAAGAGCATGTTTGGTTCGTGTTATGCGGAGGGATTTTCCAAGGATCGTTGATTACAAGTTTGTGTTAAAACAACTAAAAGCACAGGAATTCTTCTTATGCAATTTGACGTGGATTCAGGAAGCAGTTCGTGCTAAAAGTGGTTCGCGTCAAAGTATATTAATTATTAATTTTTTCATCGACATAAGTTATTCATTGCTGTATGCGAAGTTTCTATAGACTAGTATCTAAACTATATATACTACTGAGATATAAATAGTGTGTGACAAAATGAAGAAACAGAGAGAAAATGGTTGTTATCAATTGTGAATCTCTGTAAAAGAAAATGTTTTAAGAAGAATATAAAGGAACGTTTATCAAAATGCAATGATGGGTAACTACCTTCGAAGAAAACACCCTTCATAAATAAACAGAATGAAGGCTATGTGTTATGTCCACGAATGGTTTGATCTTTAAATTGGTCTCCATAATACGAGGAATGAATATTCATATGATGAATTTGACTTCCATCAGATGCACTGGGAATTGATGAGAGAGGATCATCTATTAACATCTCAAATAATGATTTCAAATATACGAGAATAATATCTATATGATAACGATCATCGATAACGGTAACGATAGATCATCGATAATGATCTCAAATAATATCTAAATATACAAGAATGATATGTATATGATATACGAGAATAATATGTATGTGATATACAAGAATGATATGTATATGATATACGAGAATAATATGTATGTGATATACAAGAATGATATGTATATGATATACGAGAATAATATCTATATAATTGTTCTCCATAATATGTGGAGAATAATATCTGGTATATGTTTTTGGATAATATTGGGGCTCTGGAACGTCAAATCTAAGAGGCCGAGGTACCTTTGCCTTCAATATATTTTGGAAGCGGGCACTCCCAAAATCGATGAATATTGAATAAAGGAATTCAAAATATAGTTGATAATGGAAGATATAACGTAAGAAATATATCAATTGTTATTTTTTTAGTCTCTAATGTTCACCCTCTTAATTAAAAATGCGTCTTCTTTTCTATTCGGTCCCTGCTTCCCAATATTTTCTGTAAGTCGGCGTTCCTGTAGAGCCTGAGTCCTCTTAAATGTGTTATTATTTATATTATATTCTATAACTTATATGGACGTTTACTATTGATTTTTTTTTGGTTTCTTGGTTGTAACTACTCGTTAATTGATTACGATCACTTGTTCCTCGATTACAATTATTCGTTATTTGGTTACGATCATTTGTTACTTGATTACACTCACTAGCCATTTGGTTACGATTACTTGTTACTTCTTTCAATTAAACTTCCAAGAAGGATACATTATAATTAGTGGCCATCAGTATCCTAGAATGAGGTATTTCAGGATGATGCAATCAGAGTTTTTTCCAGAGTTCATAAACTTGGCGGCCGTTCAAGATTTTTAGGGGCTGTGGATTAGATTTTATCAAGTTATTTTCATTAAACATATTGTATGTTTAGATTTCATTAAGGGGGTGTATCAAAAAATCTGAAGAGGTGTCGAGGGGGGGTGTATAAATCCCTGGACGCCATTCCCTCAAATACGGTTCCGAAACTAATCGTTATTATTTGTGGATTTTAATATATGAAACTTGTTCACTCTGCATTCGTAACATATTACATGTTTCCATTCTTTGCGGATTTTGCAGTTGGAAGAACTTGAGAAAGCCTTTGCCCAGACGCATTATCCGGATGTTTTCACGAGGGAAGACTTGGCGATGAAAATCAGTCTCACGGAGGCTCGCGTACAGGTGAGAATATAAACATATCATTAATTAGTAAGTAATTATATCATTATTTAGCAAATAATTACATCATTAATTAGCAAATAATTATGTCGTTAATTAGCAAATGATTATATCATAAATTAGCAACTCCGTACTAGAGAAAGAGGGCGAAAGACTCAAAATAGACTCTCTCTCTCTCTCTCTCTTGGTGCACGAATCTAGTGTATCAATGAGATGCACTCAGTAATCATAAACCAAGTGCAAATAATGAGATGCATTCAGTAATCATAAATCGTTTAAATAATGAGATGCGTTCAGTAATCATAAATCAAGTGTAAATAATGAGATGTATTTAGTAATCATGAATCAAGTGCAAATAATGAGGTGCATTCAGTAATCATAAATCAAGTGCAAATAATGTGATGCATTCAGTAATCATAAATCAAGTGTAAATAATGTGATGCA
>QLNU02015270.1:96954339-96979178 GCA_006491805.2 Dysdera silvatica | reverse complement strand
CATTGACGAACTAGCTGCTGGAAGTGGGCACACTGTCCTCCGCATACTCCCCTATCACTGTAAGCTTAATCCTATTGAATTGGTTTGTAGTCAAGTGAAGGGCTACGTTGCTGGTCAAAACCAAACGTTTAAAAAGAATCAAGTTTCGAAACTGACACTCGAAGGCATCGATAGAGTCGCACAGCATGCTTGGAGGAATTTCGTCGATCACGTGACGAAAACTAAAACTCAAATGTGGGAATTGGATGCCCTTACGGAAAATATTGTCGAACCTGTAATTTTTGCAATTGGCGGCTCCGACACTTCAGATTATTCAGACGATAACCTTAGCGGGATAGAATAATTTTGATTATAAAAATAAATAAAGGCCCATTTCAGGGCCATAAAATAAAAATAGCATTAATAACAACATTACCCCCCCCCCCCGCTTCTCCACATACACAACGCATGCCTAGGGCCGTTTTCTATGGCGTAGCTTATAGAGGGAGAGACAACTTCCACTTAGGGTTCGTCCATACATTACGTCCGTAAAATTTTACACATTTTAAACCCCCTCATCCACAAACTGTCTGCTTTTAACGACCCCTCTGCCGTTGCGGTATCTTACAGAAGACTACTCCCATCGGAAATTGTCATATTTCAATGACCGCCCCTCCCTTCGCTTTAAATTTACCCCCCACTTCTCTCCAAATCCATTTTTTCAAAAAACTCCGCTATTATGCTTTTTTAAATTTTTGAATTTAATCCAAAAAAATTTTGAATAAGGTTTTAATTTTTAGTTGAAAACGGCCTAACCCTTCGGGAAAGTTCACTTGTGAGAATTCTATAAAAAAAAAAAAGCCTGAGAAATGGCAAGAAATTGCCAAATCGGGTTATTGGTCAAAGACTGTAAGTGGGGGGGAAACGAGAAAGCTCGCATGAATACTTGAAACACAGGGTTTCCTTGTTGTAATGCGGTCAGCTCTAGCCGTCCCTCCACTGTCAAGTTAAGTTGAACTGGAGTATAGAAGGGATATGTTAAAATCTAGTTTAGGTGAAAGGGTTGAAAATCACGTGACCCCAAAATCGGGAAAACAAGTGGCAGCGGGAACCTCTGAGGGGGGGGAGGGGAGGGAACGGGTCGTCCCCTCCGTATTCAACTAATAGTTCTTAGGCCATGCCTCAAAAGTGGTTTGACAGGTTGGGTTAGAACCGGCCCTTTTATACTACTAAGGTGTTTTGCACTGTCTTTAGCTACGCAATTCACCTCGAGCCAAATGATCAGTCACGTCATTGTCAGGGTGTCCTCCGTAGCTGGGCACCCAGCAGAAGGTCATGGACTTAAGGGCGAGTGCCTGGATTATTGGTGTGTAAGTCCTTAAAAAGTGGGTCTGCAAGCAAGTCAATCAGGGCAGCTTGGGTGTCACAAAATATGACAGCGTCTGTTGCACCGTAATTCAGGACATATTCCACAGCTTCATAGAGACCTATGAGTTCTGTGTCCGCTGATGAGAAGCAGTTTTGGAGTTGGAATTTTATGATAAGTTTTTTGAAGGAATGAAGAGTGGGGGCTCCTCCTTTGTTATTAGAAGCATCATATGACCCGTCAGTGAAGATTTTTTTGAGCAGGTAGATTACGGCTTAGATGGAGTCGTTGGTTGTAGCTAGGAGGACCTCAGGAATAACTGAATATATGTCACGTGATAGAATAGTGGTTACTTGAAGCCGAATTAGCAACCCATAAGGAGTTGATGGTTGAATTGCTGGATAGGGAATCTTAGACAGAAGGAATGAATTCCTATAAAAGATGGAGAATTCAGAGGACTCAAGTCTTGAGTGGAAGCGTTCATAGATTCTCTGATGTGAAGCAAAATAAATTATTTTATTTAAGAATAGAGTGAGGCGGTTCTTTTGCTGATTTGAAAAAATGGCGGCTTCAGCCCTCAGTGGATCCAAATAGGGGAATTTGGGGACACCATAGCAAATTCTAATGCTTTGGACTAGATTACTTCCAGAAAAGTGATAATGGTTTTGCCACAGAAGGTAAATGCCGAAGATTTGTAAAGAATTTTTGATAAAATGAGTGATCTATAGAGATGCAATAGCCTTTGAGAAGAAGCTCCCATGTTTTTCCGGCAAGGCATCTGAGCAATCTGAGACGGTTTGCAGAAAATTCTTTAACGTTGTTGATATACTTTTCCGGTTACGGCGGTTATCAAAGGTTATTTCAAGGAAACGGTAATGTTTAACATTGTCAATGATGTTGCTGTTAATGATAATGGAGCTTCTGTTGACAAGATTAGTGTTCTTAGATATGGGAAGTACGACAGTCGTGGTATGTTAAATTAACATTTCCCAGCATTGAGAGAAAGTGTTGAGAGCGTTGACTGCTTCTTGTAGGTCCTTTTGAAGCTTTTGTACGTCCCGTGAAGTGCACCAGATGGCTAAGTCGTCCACAAAGATGGAAACGTTAGCTTCCTGCGATGAAGATGAGCTGGGTGAAACTATGGTGTCAAAAAAACAAGAAGATTCTTAAATGGAAGTCATTGGCGAATAGAGAAGCGCTGCTTCTTATTGACTTAGAGAAAAACCCGCCCCTAGGGGAAAAGTGTATCAACGGGACACAAATTTAAATCGCTTTATATAGTGGTTCTCAGTTGGGGGTCCATGGATCCCTGGGCGAGCAGTTCTTGGCGAGAGTACAAATTGTGCCCAGCATCTGGGTGGCCAAATCCAAAAGCGGCTTCAAACCGTTTATTATTATCATTATCATATTTTCTTTGATCTTCGGATCAAAAACACCATCAAGCGTCTTTCTTTCGTTTTATGAGAATAAAAATTTAAAAATATTTTTCTTTTGCATGATGATTTTTCAAAACTCTTTACGCATAAATATAAAAGAAAACACGGCTCGCAAGCATATATAAATTCTTAATCAGATGACATCATATTAATGAGAGAGTCGATATCGTTTTGCCCATGGGCAGACAATAACCTAAGAACGGTTCTTCTGGAAAAGTGTTAGCGTAACCAATTCAGGGCGCCTGTGACATCATTTACATAAAAAAAATTAGCTATGTAAAGGAATATTTTTTAAACAGACTTTAGGAGTTGAAAACTTACTCGATGAAATTATTAAGGCTATTGATTTTATAGAATCATGAGCTCTGAATTAAAATATATTCCCAAAAATTTGTAATCAAATATATATATAAAAGTGCTTTGGCACGCACTCAAGGGGAAAATATTGAAATCATTCTTTGAATTATACGTGACGAAATAATTTTTCTGATGGGAACAAAAATTCCTTAAGATCAGTTGAACAGCTTTGCGTGGTTATGTATTTTATCCCACTAAACAGACGTTTTCGTATACTTATGAACATTCTCTGAGCAAGCCTTTAAGATAGTGATAGGAATGCTTTTTATGTTGAAGGTGAAGTTGGGGTGGATTTTGCTTTAAAAAAATGGTTGTTATAAACTAGCTAATTAGAAGATCATAGCCTCAATAACCTTCCAACGCTGGAAACACTTCTAGAGTTCGCTGATGGAAAAAGAATGGCGGTTATAAACTAGATGATTAGAAGATGATAGCCTCAATAACCTTCCAACGCTGGAAACATTTCTGGAGTCCGCTGATGGGAAAAAAAATGGTGGTTATAAACCAGCTAATTAGAAGATCATAGCCTCAATAACCTTCCAAAGCTGGAAACATTTCTGGAGTCCGCTGATAGAAAAAAATGGCGATTATAAACTAACTGATTAGAAAATAGCCTCAATAACCTTCCAACGCTGGAAACATTTCTGGAGTCCGCTGATGGGAAAAAAAATGGTGGTTATAAACCAGCTAATTAGAAGATCATAGCCTCAATAACCTTCCAAAGCTGGAAACATTTCTGGAGTCCGCTGATAGAAAAAAATGGCGATTATAAACTAACTGATTAGAAAATAGCCTCAATAACCTTCCAACGCTGGAAACATTTCTGGAGTCCGCTGATGGGAAAAAAAATGGTGGTTATAAACCAGCTAATTAGAAGATCATAGCCTCAATAACCTTCCAAAGCTGGAAACATTTCTGGAGTCCGCTGATAGAAAAAAATGGCGATTATAAACTAACTGATTAGAAAATAGCCTCAATAACCTTCCAACGCTGGAAACATTTCTGGAGTCCGCTGATGGGAAAAAAAATGGTGGTTATAAACCAGCTAATTAGAAGATCATAGCCTCAATAACCTTCCAAAGCTGGAAACATTTCTGGAGTCCGCTGATAGAAAAAAAATGGCGATTATAAACCAGCTGATTAGAAAATAGCCTCAATAACCTTCCAACGCTGGAAACATTTCTGGAGTCCGCTGATTGGAAAAAAATGGTGGTTATAAACCAACTAATTAGAAGATCACAGCTTCAATAACCTTCCAAAGCTGAAAACATTTCTGGAGTCCGCTGATGGAAAAAGAATGGCGGTTATAAACTAGACGATTAGAAGATGATAGCCTCAATAACCTTCCAACGCTGGAAACATTTCTGGAGTCCGCTGATGTAAAAAAATGGTACCGGAACAAAAATTTAACATTACTTAACATTAACACTTGCCTGATTTAGTGATTTTAACTTCAAAGAATATGTCTCTGTGCCAAGTATTGAAAACTCGTGATTAAGAAATCCATTTCAATGTAGTGATATACAACTCAGGGACGTAAAAATTAAAAAAATTATAGTAGGAAGATAAAACACTTCTAAAAAAATTATGTGTTTCGGCGTTAACGAAAAACGTATCTTGATATTAAGGGGGGGATCGACCCTCCTTCTCTGCGCCACTGGTAAAACTAAGACTTTTTCTGCGGAACAGCAAGATATACTTATTGACCACACTCGTGATGGTGGTTTAATGAAATCATTTTTCAAAGAATGTAAATCGGACAAATTTTGGATGAGAGGTTTGCCTGCTTATAAGATGAAAAAACTTTGAAATATTTAGTTCCTTTTTATTCTATGCATTATTTTGAAAAATATTTTCAGCCTTTCGTTGTATGAAAAAAAAAAGAAATACTTGTTCGATGAACATAAGAGTTGAGGAAATATTGAACCGAACGTGTAAGTTATTATTTGGAACAAAAAAAAAAAGCAAGATTTCTTCCATTACGTTTAGAATTAATGTGATTTAACTAATGTAAACGTCCAACGTTTAATTAATATACTGATTTTTTCAAACATGTATGAAATGATACAAATAAAATGCAAATATTTTGTGTGTCTCTCTAAAACATGGACGATCTGAAGTAAAAACCCTGTTTGGTAAAATTCCACATCTTCCTATTACAAATGTTTGACGAAAGAAAACAGTGAAATAAAAGCGAGGAAATTGAGTTCATTAGAAAAACATTTATTTGGTTCAGCAAATCGGGCGGAATTTTCATTGATCGCCTTATAGATTATAGTGAGTTTGATATAAAGCTATCATTTCTTGTGATCAGTATCATAAAATATCAAGGACTTGTTTTATTTTATGAGACAGAAAAGGTCATAATGCTCCGAACAAGATTTTCAAGTATCAAGATTGCATATTAAGAATGTGAATAAATTTGACCTGAACTTGAAAATCGTTTCATTTTTACATTCTGGTATTTTTTTTTAAAATTTCAAATATTACGTCATTCATGAACCCATTTCCAATGCTATCTGTTTTTTACATTAATTAAAAGATAGTTAATCAAGTAACTATGTGTTAATTATAACTGAATGAGCGACACACTACACAATAATACATTTAAAAAGAAATCAGCACAAACTATCACGGTTACATAAGTTGACACTTTGTTGATACATTGTCAATATTTTATTGTACATGATCGATATTTTGTTAATATATCGATGGTACTTTGTTGACACATCGATGATACGTCGTTAACAACTGTTTCGAAAGAGATCCGTCTGCTATCGTCCGAACGAAATCCTTCCGATTCGTTGCCACTCAATCGATTTTTTAGAATAATCGTTTAGAGTAATAAAATTTTTTAGAATCGATAATGTAGAATAAAGAAAATAGAATTTTTTCCACTTTTTTATAGAGTTTTCTATCAACTGCGCATATATGAGAAGATAGCGCGAACAGGGGAGAAAGGCACAGCCTATCCAAAAGAAAATTAAACTATTATTAATCGTAGAGGGCGCTGCTAACAGATGTTACATCACTAAGATTACATACGATAAAATAATTTATTGCGAAAACACCATCATTTGGCATTTCTAAGAAGCATAATAGATGATCTCCTTATAATCCATATCAGTTTACGCGCAGAAGGTGAGGTAGTATCTCGGGAGAAAAGGAAGTCCCATGGGACAAAGTCTAAGGAAGGGGAGGAAGGATCTCCAAAGGTTCGGAATCTGAAGTTAGAGGGCGAGAGAGAGGGTCTCCAGTCGATTTCTACCTCCCTTTTCTCCGCGAAGGGGCGAGGGGTAGGTAGTGTGACCGAGTGATCTTCCTTCCACATCTGACATTAACGATGCAGAAGCGAGATTAGCCTTAAGGTTAAAAGGCATCCCCAGGGTCACGGCGATCCCCGTTCATCGGGGGGGGTCTTTTCGGGGAGGCGCAGGAGGAATGCTGGAGGAGGAGGAGGATGCTGAGAGGAGGAGGAGGTGCCGACACCTTCTTTTTCAGTGTGATATAGATGAGATAATTAGGGTATTCATCAAACTTTGGAGGGGGCCCCTCTCAATTAGTTTGATAGTTAGCGGCTCCGCTCCTTTGCTAATTAATCTCGGTAATTAATTATCAATCGGGTTTGAGTAGAATTGGCGATCCAATTCGCTTTATCAAATTGAAATAAGTCCGCCTTGGCTCAAATCTAATAAAAATTTACCAATTTGGCACCTTTTTTTCTGAGGTTTGGCGGGTTTTTCGGGGAGCATGATATTTGCATGGGAAAAAAAAAATTCTTAGAAGAGAACCACAAAAAAACTTGAAGAATTTTATGGAATTATATACAGCAAAAGTCTCTAAAAATATTTTCGACCAAAAATGACTTCCAAACGTCGCTTATTTTTTTGGGCACTAGTTTTAGCGCACCTTCATTTTACAATATCCAATATTTGGATAGGTTGTACCCAACGTTTTACAATTCCCAAGTTATGCCCAATATTTCTAAAATTTCCTGCTTAACAGAAACTCGTTTTTCCGGTAAACCCTCACGATAATGTCATTCTAATGAGCGACCATCATTAAATCATCAAATTCATCATTAATCATCAAATTATCATTCCGCATAGAAAGACGGTTGTTTGCGATCCTGGCAAAGGCCTTATAGATTCACATATGTTCCAATTAAGGCTCCTAGAAAAGAGAGCTGGCATATATTCGCCATTTTCTTGCCATCGTGTCACGTGATCCTATTCACTGCTTTGTTAAAGTTTAGTGATTTACAAGTGTGTTATTTTTAATAAAATAGGGTGAAATGGACGAGTGTTCCACTGGGAATTGTTCTAATCATTCGAGGAATAAACATAGAATGTTTGCAGCGTAAAGTTTGTTTTGATTATTTACATTATAGTTTTGCATTAATCGAAAACTAAGTTACGGTTGCAAATTGTATTTATTGGCGACATCTTAAAAGTTGCGCCAATGTTTACAATCGTCGGGTAATTGCGAATTGTTGATTATTTCTATGCCAAAATAGCGATCATTGCTCCAAAACTGAAAACCTTTATCGCCAAGGTAAATGAAACCGGAAGTGTACAAGAAAATGGTGGCTTATGCGTCGGCCTATAATTTTAGGGCGCTAGTTCCAATCAACGACTTTTTCTGTTTAAGGGCGTTTATTCTCCGTCGCTTGAACCTCTTTAATGAGAGAGTATATTGCATCTTTTACGTGAGGTAGCTCGAAGTGGGCGCCATGGGTTTCTCGCAATGGGACTGAAAGCTGAGCGGGATCCCCGAACTATAATACATGGAATAGATGTACTACAGTTCGTTATTAACAGTTATGTTGCGGAGAGTTGAACTTGGCTTAACTGAATCGAAGGCTGTGTCCATAACTACTGGAACACTGGGGCGCCTTTAACTGAGATATGACGTCATATTTAAGTAGTGGCGCAAGCAATGCAAATCACGGAAAGTAAGGGAAGCAGGAATCAAAAGTCTCCCATAGACGTAATATTGAGATATTGGGGCCAGGTTCCATCGAGTGATGAAGGAAAAGGTTTAATAATAATAATAATAATTATGTAACCCAATTTGGGATATATATTTGTGTAGTATACTGTAAACAGCATAAAAGGTAAAAGTGCAGACGAATAAGAAGTTAGCTGTTTTAAGCTCTGGGTTAGAATTGCAAGAGAATATAAAGCCGAAGCTTGTTACGAGATTTTCTTCTAGATTTATGGAGACCTTGCATAGGAAGGAAAGAAGGAAGGAAGGAGGGGTAGGTCCTTTCCACAGTTCTAATTAGATTTCTGTGGCGATTTGTTGCGTTTTTTAAAATGTGAGATGTAGAACATTTATATTCATTAACTAAGTGAACAATTTTATATAAATCGAACACTACGCAGATTAAATCAAACAACAATGTCAATCAACGTTTATTGGCGTAGTGATACCAACGCCGATGGTATGGCGTGATTAGATGGTGAAACGTTCGAAAGAAAATAAATATTTCTGCCTTCGGTGGGACCTGAACCCACGACCTTCCACTTGCCGGGCGGAGGCTCTACCCACTGAGCTACAATGTCTAATCTCTTTACGAATATTTACATTACGGGCATTTCGATCAATTTAATACCAGTCTCTTTGCAATTTGGTTTAAATAGTAGTCCATGTACTACACCATTCTGCGAAATAACTGGCAACAATATATATACGTTCGTAAAGAGATTATATATTGTCCTTCGTAGCTCAGTGGGTAGAGCCTCCGCCCGGCAAGTGGAAGGTCGTGGGTTCAGGTCCCACCGAAGGCAGAAATATTTATTTTCTTTCGAACGTTTCACCATCTAATCACGCCATAACATCGGTGTTAGTATCACTACGCCAATAAACGTTGATTGATATTGTTGTTTGATTTAATTGAACAATATTTCTATATATCAATGTGTAAGATATATTAATGCTATTTATGGGATTTGTTGATAGGCATTTGAGAAAATTTATTTAAAGCAACTTATTTATGCTAATGTACCGAAGAATTAGATTTCTACAAAATGGAAAACTTTCAGAGAAAACTCTGATTATATACTAAATTTTGATATTTACGTAACTTAGTTTCCTTGCGTCGTGAAAAAATAAGAACAATTCTGTTAGGTTCTTCTATGTTCACATCCTCTTTGGAAATAAAAATTCTTCACATTCAATAGATTCTGCACGTTATATCCAAAGAAATAACTTTATTTAAGAGATAATAAATTAAAGATTTAAATTCTTTAGCCAATTACGCCCTTTGGGCGTAAACAATATGCGCTTACTGCGGTGGTAAATGGAGAACTGATTTGAGTTTAGAATTCAGAAGGCAATTATACATACCGCTGCCAAATACAAAATGTGAAATTATAATCATAAAATATATGCGTTTCCAGATATAAAAAATGAAATTATGTGCATTTAGAAAACATCAAATAAAAAGGAAAAAAATTGGTATGAGAGGATTCAAGTATTACGTAAGCACCTTTGGGGAGAGAGGGCATTGCTGTTGTGCTTATTTTCCTGTTAGCCCATGTTAATTTTTGCTTAGGAGGGAGAGGGGTATAAAATGGCCAAAATATTGCTTATGTAATACTTGAAAAAATCCATATGTAGCAGATTTTAGAGACTGTAATTATTAAGTTTGCATTTTTTGGTTTTTCAAGTGGCAACCGTGGTTTACCATGGCCAAACGATAATTTTAAAAGTTACACAAATAGGTTGTTCCACTGGCAACAATTCAAAAAGCTCTCAATACGAAGAGCATACCAAACTCAATGACAAACCCCTCCAAATAAGGAATTCCTGATAAACTTCATCTCAATTGAGAATATTTTGACTCGCAATTGAAATTAATTATATAATAAATAATGAAATAAAAAACACAGCTTATTGCTTCTGTCTTGTTAGAGAATTGCAAAATTGGCATTAGTTCGCGGAAGATCGTATGTCGGCATGACAATTTGCGGAAGGTTCTGTATCGGAGAGCGGCTGATGTATGAGGTCCTCCGGCAAAGTTTGACTATTATCTCAGAAGGCATTTTTACGATGAGGGGAATGCAAGTAGGCGAAAAAGATGAAGAGCATTAAACGTAACATTTATTTAAAGGTTGATAGCTGTAGCATTACAATGAAGATATAGAAGAGCGTACAGTGGACAGAGCATGATGCTAGGGCGTTCATTACTTGCGTTCATTATTGTGTTCATTATTTACATATTAATTGGTCGTTATTAAGGCTAGCAGCGACCATCCTTCAGGTCGAAAGTTAAGGAGCAAAAGCGTGTTGTTCAGTCCAAAATTTTACTTCGAATGAATTTCTAGGACCGTGTTTGGATGACTGAATGCTGACGCAATAGTTTGTGTTTGATTTTATTGGTCAGTTTGACCACGCAGAGGGGTGAACGTGTTGTAAGTTATGTGGAGTCTGGGCTGTCTTTCTTCACAGTTTTTGCCCATTAAATGGAAATGTATAGGGGAGAATTTGAAGTTAGATAATACTTGTATCCAGTATTTCTGGTAGAAATTCCAAGAAATTGATTGCACGTGTGACTTATTGCCAGATGTGCGTTAGAACAGAATTTTGCTGCGAAACTGAGTTGCAATGAGCATGAGAAGAGATCGCCACTAGCTCACTATTTAGTAGGATATTTATCATCATTATATATATATGCACTAGAGCCCTTAGAACTCTAGGCAGACGCATAAGTCGACATTTTGTTGTACACTTACTGTTTCATAACACAATGATTACCATTGGAAATTTAATAATCTATTTTCTTCTTTTTACATGATCTGTTGCAAATCTAAACATTCAATGTTTATTCCTAGAGTAATGTGAGCAATTTACAGCGGCACACCCACCCATTTTACCCTATTTTATTAAAAATAACACACTTGTAAATCACTCAACTTTAACACAGCAGTGAATGAGATGACGTCATACGATGTTGCGTCCTTCATTGGCGATACATTGTTTAAGCCTCTTCTGGCAGTTGTCCATGGTCCTTCAGGTCATTTCAAGTGGAATGGCAGCAACTTCCTAAGTGATCGCCTTCTTGAGAGCTTCCAAGGCTTATGGACAATGTTGGTATACCCGTGCTTTGAGGTGGCCCTAGAGAAAATCGCATTTCGACCAAGTACGAAGCACTGGCGAAAAGCACGCTGTGTCCTTATGGACGAACCGTCATTTCGTAAACAACAAAGTAAACAACAAAAACAAAGATGCGGTGCTCTCCCGACCAAGTCATAGCGTGAACTGAAAACGGTGTGAACGCAACTCTCTAAGGCAACGTCCACACATGCAACAGAACACCGTATCGTAACACCGTCGCGTATCAAGTCTGGACCGCACTCCGTAACAGAACATCGTAACATTTCCGCGTCCCACCAGTTGTCGGTTTTCCCCGTCAAAGGAATATCACAGGGCTACATTCATTGGCGTACGCAGGGGGTGTTGATGGGGGTTGTAACCCCCCATTGCAATGAAATTTTGTATATTTAACATAGGAATATGTGAGTTGTAGCTCTGTAATCCCCCATTGAGCCTATAACCCCCTTACAAACTTTCTGCGTACGCCTGTGGCTACGTTGCATCCCATGTTCGTGTATTTAGACCGGTTTAAGAAAAATAGCGTTTTGTCAACGTAGACTGGACATCAACATGAACTGATTAGACGCAGTGATATTACGCACTGGTGATACGCGACGATGTTCGCCCCGTAACATCATCGCGTAACATGGGATGTTACGCGACGATGTTCTGTTGCGTGTCTGTACGCAACCTAACAACAAACTCCAATTCGCTCTATCCCCCACCTTACCCTTGGCGAGGTAATTCCCAAATTGGGGAGTGCTCTCTGCCGCACCCTCTACATTGATATAAGTCACAACACAAAGAACGTGAAACACTTTAGACTTTTTGGTCATTAGTTTAAGTTTCAGAAATCTATCCACATACTTTTTTCATATATATTCTTCCTTCGTAAAAGGTATGCTGCGTCCATCCAGGAGGACTTTTGTAGATCTACTGTTATGATGTTTTGTGATTTGTATAATATTCCACTTACCTAAGCATTTCCTTAAGTTTGCTGTAATAGTCCCAAGTGCTTCGATCACTATTAGTGATGCTGCTATATGTGTTTGTCAAAGTCTGTGAAGTTCTGTGAATCAATTACGATCCTTTGTGATTATTTTTTATATTTCTTACCTTTTAATTCTTCTGTCGTCAGAAACAGCAATGTCTGTTATGCAAAGAGGTTTCTATTCAATTATTGATATCTGGTGCGTTCTCTTACAGGTGCATGTCAGTTTAGAATCAAAGTCATTCTTATTGTCAATACAGGTGTGTTTGGTTTCTCACGTGGGAGGTATTAGCTTGAGATGGGCAGAACCAAGTACTCTAGTCTTCCACCTAGGTTAATAGATTATTCGGATGGTGTTACTAAAGATTTTTTTATTATTGGGCATGTGTTTAGAATTGTCGCTTTCTGTAGATCGATGCAAATGTTGCGGTTAGCCTACAGTATTTCTATATTTCTATGCAGTATGGTTGGTAGCATAGCTAAAATGTTAACCTTTTCCATATATCATATATTCCTTTTATTTTGTGCCTCAGTTCTTCTTATTTGTTCATTTTTATTGCACATATGGCTTATGTGCGTTTGTGCTATATATTTTTGCCACTATACTGCAAGCGGCTTTGATAATTTTAAGAATCAAAGTTATGGTTTTATAAATTAATTTTTTGGTTCAATTAAAGTTTTTTCACTCCAGCTATTCACCTGGAGCTCGCCACTGTCGATTCATGACAAAGGACAACAACGTCTATTCGAAACGCACCGACACGCTATTCACCATAAAAACTACGCTATCAACGTTGTTACCAATCTTCAATGCATTCAAATACGTAGTGCCACGCCATTTTTTACGAATACGTGCATGTTTAAGTTTTTGTTTCGTTTAGCGTAGCACGATCTGTAGTGTCTTTGAACTGCAAGACTAAATCAGCCAATCGATCGATCAATCCCACTGAATACATGTATTATAGATGATACGTTAATCGATTTCCGGGAATGACACTTACGTAATCAATTATATACATACGGTTCGTTCCACTAATATACTCAAAACGTTCATAAGAGAGGGAGGAGGGTTACAGAGCTACAATCCCATGTATTCATATGCATATAGTGAAAATTCCACCACTATGGGGTATGAACCCCCATAACCCCCCCACCCTGCGCAGACCAATGAATTTTTGTAGTTAAAGAAACGAATGTCATTTTTTAACCCCATTTTGCGTTATACGTACTTGCTCAAGCTTTTATATTATTCTTTGAGTTAAAAAAAAAAATTAGGAGGTGTGCTCAATTGTGTAAAGAACGACTCACTAAACCAGTCTTTTCGTTATCACATGTGGGCAAAACCGCTCATTAATTCATTGATTGATCGATTTTGAACACCTGCATAACCAACCAAGACCGTACTTTCCTTAATTTCCACCAGGTAGCAGGAATCCCATAGAATAGTCTAGGAATAATCAGAAATAATCTAAGTCGAATCTAAGTTAGGTCTAATCTAAGTCGAATCTAGGTAAGGTCCAATCTAAGTCAGGTCTAATCTAAGTCGAATCTAAGTCAGGTCTAATCTAAGTCTTCAGGAATAATCAGGACGGTTCCTGGATTGTTGACTGCCCAGGAGCTAAAACAGAATTTCCTCCCTTATTAATTTAATATTAGTTCATTAACAATTTTGTATGCGCAGCGTTTACTTTTACATTTATATGTATGTAGTTTTAAAGAGTTTTCATGAAAAAGAATTTTTAATTTGCATAAAACAAAGGACCTTGATATTGTCTTTAATCCAAAGATTGAAGACAATATAATAAACGCATTATGGCCAAGTTATTAGTATTTTCCGACTAGCCCTGGCTTTGGCTACCTAGGTGCTGCAGCACCTATTGAACCCCTCGCCATAAACGGCCCTAGGAGCAATAGTGATAATAAATAACTAAATATAAACACAAATTAACGCAGTTTAATTTTGAAAATATTGACAGCTGTTTCAATAGCACGTGGCTATTTTCGTCAAAACGATACAACTAAGACGTTGGTTACCGTTGCTAATCAAACGATGCCATACTGTAGAACATAAACCATAGAAAGGAAAAATTGAAATTAACACTCAAGTCAATGGCGACGTCTCCGATTGCGGAATCGGTAAATGCGAGAAGAACCTCCATGGAACATCCTCTTGGATTGCGAAAAAGGCAGTTAAAGTAAAACAGGTTGAAAAATAAAACTGAAATAAACGGAGCAAGCAAAATTAATGGTTAATTTGGTGGGAACAATTTCTTGTACTGATCTGGGAGAAACATGCTTTCATCCGGATCATTTACGGCGTATTTACTCATTTAATAGATGTGCACCTCTTCTAAGGAATTCAGGTCGGGCGGACAGCGAACTCGTTTTAATAGCTTGACATAGGAGAAGGCAAAGTGGTGGCTCTCGCTCCAACAACGTTTTACTATAGATGATTTTTTGGAATTCTTGACGACGAAATAATTCTGATGTTTCTTAATCCTAAAACGAAGTGCTCTTCTCATCTGTCCAACATAACATTTTCCACAGTCTTTGCATTCTATCATGTAAACGTCGCAATCATCAGCATCATGGATGGTATCCTTCTGCTGTGTGGAATCGATCTTGTTGGTGGGACTAAAGACAACCTGCAAGTTGAAACTCCAGAGGACAGAAGCAATTCTGGATGCAACTTTAGGGACAAACGTGATGCAAACTGTATCTTTAGGAGAAGAAGAAGAGTCATGAGAAAGTGTAGAGGATGGTTAAGTCTTGATAATGTGATAATTTTTTAAGCTTACTTTTCTCAAAATGTTATCCAGCGAATTTCGTTCCTTTTGACGTACGGTAAGTAACGAAATTTAGAATGATAGCACAATGTGACACCACGTGGCACTGTAGGTCTATATAAGTGGGCATTTATATATATCAGGGTTTAAGCTGCAGTCGCATTTTTCGCAAAATGCGACGAGTTGCTCGAAAATGCGAAAAAAAAATTAGTGCCCATCGCGAAAATGCGACAGGCATTTTTAACCACAGTTTATTCTCTGAAAACAGGATTCCTCGATTCCAGAATATCCGTTTTGCACTTCAGCGATCTTTTCTTGTTCCTTTTTGTTTCCTCTTCAAAATTCTTAACAGCACCTATTAAGCATTGTTGATATAAATAATTTCATTGATACGATTTTTCGAGCAATGAAAGCTACTAATATTTTTTAGCATTTTGCTACAACTTTTTTCCCATTTTAGCATTTTTGCGACAGCATGTTTTGAGCCAGCTTAAACTCTGATATATATATACACACAGTAGAACCTGCTCAAAGTTACCACCTTTGTGATTGGACTGTGATGGCCACTACAGACAAGTGGTCGCGATATATGTCAGACTTTGGTATAAGCATGACAAAGTCCCTACTAATTCTCTCTTATAAAAAGTGGTCACGTGATTCCAGTGGTCAACTTACCAAGGTGGTTATTTTACCAGGTTCCACTATATTAACATAAATATAAGTTTTCAAATTAATCCTGTGTTATCAGATTCTGTTTGGGGCAATAGCTCTTAATGCGGAAAGCGTTTTTTCTAGGAAGCATGTGCAATAGCTAAGAAGGCGGGGTGGGCAGATGAATGGAAAAAAAAATAGTGAATATGTGTCTGTATACGGAAATTGTAAATGAAATTTAAAACAAGATAACTTATTTTTTATTTATTACTTTCAAAATAGTTTCAACCACAAAATATATTTTCTTAGTTTAATATCGATAATTAATTATTTTTGTAAATTATTAATGAAAGATTATAGCTATATAATATTAACTTAGTGAAAGTTGACATCTTATGACTCAAAAGCTTGGAGTATGAATTTGCTAATTAGACACTTAGTCTACATCTGTTAGCTTTATTTATTTTGTAAATTATTAATGAAAGATTATAGTAAAGTAGGATTATAACAAAGTAGGTAAGATTATAATAAAGTAAGTGGTAAAAGTATTTTCGGAGGATCAGCCAATGGAATTAAAATAATGTTTTTCAGCAAGTTTGAAGGTACTTCTTACTGGCCACCACTTCCTAACCCAATGTTCCTTCCTTGCTCTAGAGTCCCATTCACACAAAAAGCACGGAAATTTCACGTAGCCTGCTTATTGGCTGAGAAATATTCCGATCACCTTGAAATCCCCGCACAAAGACCATTCATGACGCTTATATTGCACATGTTCCATCAGAAATTTAAGGTTGTCATACGTTTCTCTCAAAGTTAGGATTTTTTTTCCCTTCTTTCTTTCAGAGCAGCTATAATTTTTATTCTTAAACTGTTTGTTTTTTTCAATGAAAAAACACTGTTTGAGAAATATTTGCTCAGGAATGTTTTTAGAATTTTACTTTCATAAATAATTTCTACATAAGTGGATTAATGCATATATCTGGACATAGGGAAAAAAGATGAATGCCATTTACTATATTAAATGAAATTAGATTTCCGTTTGCTTCATCACGGCACTACATCCTGCATTGGGTCACTTATTTTTTTCGTTGCGGGTCGGTTTCGTTCGGGTTGACTTTAATTTTATTTCGGGTTGGGATTTAACTCTTGCAAGTCGGATTCGTGTTGACTCGATTTTTCAAAAAGTCTAGAATATTATGTATAATTTAAAACTGCACGCTATTTTAGAAAATGCCACTAGTAGAATTAATTACCCTATTTTTTTTTTTCCTTCAAATTTGGCGTATAAAGTTAAAAAATTTCTAGCATTTCTTTTTGGCTCGCTTTCATGCCTGGGTATGACTTATTTTTGTTAATTTGCGAGATATTTGTGGGCATCTGCTTGTTACACATGCATTCCTTGCCGCCAGAGAACATTCGCATATATTGCAAATGTTGTGTTGTATCGATATTATTAAAAAATTACCTTTTTTACATTTTCACATTTTCGTGATTTGTGAAAAAACCTGACGTGTTACGGATATTTTTCACGGACATTTTCGTAATCTGCAGAGAAAATATGTTCCGATATAACTCTTTATTTCAAAACAACAGGAAAAAAAGTGAAAAAAAATGCAGATCAGTGTAATCCGAAGGAGGGCGATCAAAAGAAGTTACAAACCGCTGGTTTATGGCATTGAAACAGAATTATTGGTATTAAAAAAAAAAAAAATCTTGAAAATATAACATTAAAATAATTTTAATTGAATGCTTTTTTTATTTACAGGTTTGGTTTCAAAATCGTAGGGCTAAGTGGCGTAAGGCTGAGCGACTGAGGAAAGAAAGAGAGGAGAAAGATCGTGGACCGTCTGACGAAGCTGGACGGGACCTGTCAGCGGGACCCGGTGCAGCTGATGACGACGATCGGCATTCATCTCCCGACGACGTCCATGAATTACTGCCGTCGTCAACTCCTGCCGACCTCGGTAGCGACAAACCCGCCGTATCACCGACGAACACGATGGATGGCAGTAGCAGCGTCGACGGTAGGGACGACTTCTCCTCGCCTCGACCCACCGCACCCGGCTCGGCTCCTG
The DNA here is from genome assembly GCA_006491805.2 of Dysdera silvatica. Lineage (NCBI taxonomy): Eukaryota > Metazoa > Arthropoda > Arachnida > Araneae > Dysderidae > Dysdera > Dysdera silvatica. The sequence continues at coordinate 96,961,437 of QLNU02015270.1, read as the reverse complement.
GCGGGTCGGGCGACTCGTCGATCGCCGGTGAGCGGGGTTCGTCGGAGGATGCGTTGGAAGTTGTGGTGTCCGGATCCAAACCTGTCGATTCCGCGGCTTCGATTATGCTGGGGGGCGGTGGAGGTGGCGGTAATGAGGCGGCTGCCGCCGCGGCAGCTGCAGCAGGACTAATGGATTTCCCGCTGCTGCTAGCCACCTCTCGGTCACCCAGCTCCTTGACCGATACGTCGTTCCTGAAAGATCCAACTAGCTGCTTGAGGCCGGGCTCATTCCTAAGGTCCTCACTCTTCTCATCACTTGCCTCTGGGTATGAAAATGACATCATTGTCTTTATTAAAACTTATTTACATTTTTATGAAATGACATCTGCCAATTTCTAGAGACTTGATACCATCTAATCAATTGCAGGTTAAACGATTATGATATTAGATCATGAAATAGTTATGATATTAGATCATGATAAGGTTATGATATTAGATCTTGATAAGGTTATGATATTAGATCATGATATGGTTATGATATTTGATCATGATATTAAATCAAGATGTAGTTATGATATTAGATCATGATATGATTATTATATCAGATTAAAAGACTACGACATGATATTTGTTATGACGTCTAGATACTTCATACACATTGGTATTAATGTTGGGCAAGGAATGACTTACAAGCACGGATTTGCTTGAAGGAATGGTTAGTTTCATTCTCATTCAGTAAATGACTTAAAATGACCGACTTCTAAAGTGGGTGAGTCACAAAGATCGAATCGCGTTGAAAGAACGAGAACGAGTCCAAAGGTCTCGTTCCTTTTAAGAGTGGGGATTCGTTCCAAAAAGTCTCTGATTGATAAGGTATTGAGTACATAGGAATGCTAAACAATCACATTGAGCTAAAAAGGGAACAAGAATAGCCATTGGTCAGACAGAATCCAAGGAAAGGGTGGGGGACCAACGAGAATTCTCGTATTTTTTCATTACATAGTTTTAAATGTGATTCAGTATTTTAACACGCACTTTTTTTAATTTTCCGACCACGGGTGAAAGCCTCTCAACTCCTGCGAATTCCCATACGAAGATATTTATTTTTCAAAAAATATTCTTCTTCGTCATATCTAAAGAAATGTTCAACCTTCGCAGAAAAGAAAAAAAAAAGGGGGAAAATTCTCCCAAAAGAATAGCAAATGTCAGATTATGTCTATTGCAAAGTTCTCCCATTCCTTGGTGAATGAAGGGAGTATCTTGACATTAAACTCACTTTGCTATAATCAGCGCTTTAGTTAATAATCAGAGTGAAAGGAAAATGTGGATATACCGTTAAAAACAAAGCTTCTTTTATATACGTACATACTTACGTAATAATAATAAGAAATAGTTAAGCATGAGCCTCTTTGCGTATTCAACTCTCCAAAATGTAATAGACGATAAATGGGTATTTGGTTCTAAATAAAACATATAAAACGACGTTCATTATTTATCAATTTCTGTACTGAATTGGTATCATATATTACGTACATTGGAATGTTATTTGAGGGGATAGACACATTTTTCTCCTGAAATTCAAAATACTCCATTCGTTCAACAGTTTCCTCCAGAAATATCTCAGAATTAAACTGGGATTACAATGTTGCTTTCAGCGGCCACTTTTCCCAATTCTCTGCGTGTCTTTGTCTAAATCCATACCCCTCATCTCTCTCTCTCTTACCCCGACGTAATGGGGAAAATACTTTTTGATTATTACGACTGTGCGGTTTTCCACTTCTACGATCCAATTAGAATTTTCTTTGGCTTATAAGGATAAGAAAGGTTGTCACGCCTTTAGTCTGGATTCGAATCATCGACCTCTGGGTTACTCTCTCTCGGTGGCTCACCCGCTGAATCCCTGACTACAGAAGTCCATGGTCCTTTTCGGTTATGGTCACGGTTACCAAAAGGATTTCTTTGTATAAATAAAGTGAAATGTGGCACAATTGCTCAGTAACATAATCTGACACCTCTATTTTTTAATAATAAATATTGTTACTGATCTTACGTACGGATTTAAATATCGGCGGAAGAATTTTAGGCATTTTCTTTTACTGTCTGCGGCGTCATGAGGCCAGCACGCTCTAATCATCACGCTCTAATCTAGCTTCAATACGTTTTGACGTATTGAAGCTAGATTAGAGCGTGATGAAACTAGATTGTATCGTTACGAAGACAGGTCAGGACGTGGTAACTAAATCACAGATGCGCTACATTATTTGGATTCAAATTCTAAACAAGGAAGGGTTTTCATGCAAAGTCTATTGATTTTTAAGGTGGAGGTTAAGTTACGCGATTAATTCAACTAAGTATGACGTTAAGTATCGTTTACTCCAAGTATCTTCTAAATAAGTATCACAAAATTTTACCACCGGGATGTTTACCACAATCCCTAAGAAGATTCGTGATTTTTTTAAAAAAAAAAACAAGCGTTCGTTCAGAGGTATATATATGAAAGAAGTGCAATGGACAACTAACGACGTGGGAGGGGATAATATAAAGAAAAGACTCATGCTAGAAGAACCGAAAATCAAAAGAGTCCTCACACCCAGAGAATAGTTGGCGAAAAGTTGGCAACATATCTGCAATTAAACAATGTCAAACAATCAACGTTTATTGGCGTAGTGATACCGACGCCGATGGTATGGCGTGATTAGATGGTGAAACGTTCGAAAGAAAATAAATATTTCTGCCTTCGGTGGGGCCTGAACCCACGACCTTCCACTGAGGATCGGCGTCGGTATCACTACGCCAATAAACGTTGATTGTTTGACATTGTTTAATTTAATCAGCGTAGTGTTCGATTTGAGTATAAATTAAATATCTTGCAATTCATGGGATGGCTGGGGATAGAATCTCCAGCCAAAATATCGCTGGACAAAATATTGGGTGGACAAAAGATGGGGAAAAAAAAATTGATAATTTTTCCATTTTAATATTTTATTTGACAACAATTTTTAATTTTACAATGGTTATCCTTACATCATATTGTTTAAATTAAAGAATATTACATTGAATTACACACAGCAAAAAACAAAAAAAGGATTAAACTTGCAACTGTAAATTGTAGGCAATAATACAAAGATAATCTTATACTTATCGATTATCACAATCTTCAATAACAGCCTAGCAGAGGAGCATCCAGAGAGAGATTTAGGTGGGGGGGTATGTGAGTGTGTGTGAAATACAACATGAAATTATAACGAGCCCGCATTTAGCGAGTTTCTGGATACAGCGAGGAAAATATGGATTTTGTTTGGTATAAGGATTAAGCATAATAAAATTTAACGGCTTTTAGTGGAAAAGTTTTTTGGACCCCGGATTTAACGAGCAATTTAAAAAATAAAATAAGCAATCAAACTTTTTGTAAAAATTCCTTCGTTATATGAAGGTGGTCGTTATAAAAGGCGCTCGTTATAACCGATTTTCACCGCATTTTTATGGATTTGGGAGGGGAAATTTAAGAATTCTCCTCCGCAGATTCGTCACTAATAATAGTCAAAACAAATAACTCAAGTGAAGGTTAGCAACTTTATTTTAGCGCTTTAATAGGAGCCCAACATCCATATTTTTGGAACTCCTTAGGGTTTTTAAAGATGGAACAATCACTGAATGAAAATAAAATGGAAGAACCCATCTCTGGAAAAGAAAGACAAATAAAAAAATATCGAGATACTGCTAACAGAATAAAGACTAATTGTTGAAAACTCTGCTAATCGATCAGTACAAGATGCCTTTGTGGTATTGCCTACGATTTACACTCGTAAATTGAAAATGCTTTCATTTATTCCCTTGTGTACTTCAAGTACAACGTTCTTTAATTTAAACAATATCATGCAACGGGCGTGTGGGCAAGCCGGGGCATTTGCGTACGCAGGGCGTGTAGGCAAGCCGGGGCATTTGCGTACGCAGGGCGTGTTGATGGGGGTTGTAACCCCCCATTGGAATGAAATTTTGTATATTTAACATAGGAATATATGAGTTGTAGCTCTGTAACCCCCATATTGAGTCTATAACGCCCTTACACACTTTCTGCGTATGCCTATGAGCCGGGGCCAGCAAGGGCGTGTCCCTAGTTGCCCCGTCCAGTTGCCTTCATCCAGTTGCCAGTTGTCCAGTCGCCTTCATCCAGACCACAGGCCTATCATGTAATGACAGCCATTGTAAATTAAAAATTATCGTCAAATAAAAACCTTTAGAAATGAAGAAAATATTAATTAAATATTTTATCCGTTCGGTATTTTGCTCACGTGACATTTTATTTACACGATATTTTGTCCACGCGACATTTTGTCCATATGATATTTTGTCTGTTGGTACTTTGTCCAGCGAGATTTTGACCCTGTTTAATTTGGTATCTTTGTTCACGATGCAATATCACACGAGTCATGTGATGCAATTAAATTCTAGAGAATCCTTAAAGAAATGTGAATAATTATAATACATCCACTGGCATTATGCAGGGGGGAAAGGTGATAGGGAATAATTGTGGTTGACGATTTACTTCTTCTTTGCGGTGAAATTTTATACACACACATACACATGAAGATATGGAACTGTGGCTCTGTAACCCCCTTGTAAGCTTGTAACACCCTTTACGAACTACCTACGTACGATGACTACACCATTTGTTTACTCTGAGATAAAAATTTAGATAAGGCATCCTGGAGTAATAATGTCATTTTAATGTGCAACCACTTTTCATGGGTAAATAGAAAAGAAAAAAAAATACCTGATTTGATAGAGCAATTTGTCGACTATATATATATATACAGTGCGTTTGGTATTTTAGTGGACACCTAATATTTTTAAATATTAAAAGAAATACAAAAACTTCAAATTGGCTTTTGAAGAATGCCGAGACACCATAATGTCTTGTAGAAAAATAAATTTTATATCAATGTATCGTCACATAAATGGGGAAAATGCAAATTTATGTAACAAATGTTGTTTGTTAATTTAAGGGACACTATCATTCCTGACTAACAGATGGCAGTGCAGGCGCTAAAAAATTTGCATATTGTATTCTTTCGATGCGTAGGTTCGTATAAATACCCGTGTGAACAGGTTTGAGTCTGCGAAAGCAGCGTTTGTAGTCATGTCAGAAAGGAAAATACTTACGGATTTCGAGAAAGAGGAAATTGTGGCTTTTAAATGAAATGGAAAATCCATTTTCAAAATTTGTCAGCTTATTCAGCGTCCAAGGAGTGCTATAGGGGCCTTTTCAAAAAGAAACCCCAAAAGGATCCACTCGAAAAACGGGGAGCGAAGCTAAAACTGAGTAAAAGAGATAAGCGGAACATTAATAGAGAGGCCAGTAACACAAGAAAGTCTGCTGCAAAAGTCCGAAACGACCTTAGTTAGCTCCCAGTTAAATGTTGGACAGTATAGAATGTGCTCTCTAATTCCAAAAATTTATCTTTTCGGAAAAAAAAAGGCAAACCATCTCTCACCCAAGTTCACAAACAGGAACACTTAAACTAGGCTCGACGACACATGGAGTGGAACGATAAATGGTTGCAGGTACTTTTCACGGACGAAAAGAAATTCAACTTAGATGGTCCGGATGCTTTTCAACATTATTGGCACGATTTGCGGAAAGCGCCGCAATACTTTTCTCGTAGAGTTCAAGGAGGAGGGTTGATGACCATTTGTAGTGTCTTTGGCTACAACGGTACTACGCCTGGAGCTTTCATCGGCAGTCGTATGAATTCCACCTGCTATCAAGAATTTTTAAAAGAATATGCCCTCCCATATGCCTCATAAATATGTGGGGAAAACTGGATTTTGCAACAGGACAACGCACCGTGCCATGCATCTATCTCCACCAAAAGATGGATAAATTCAAAAAAGTTTAAAAGTATGATTTGGTCGACACGTAGTCCTGATTTAAATCCTATCAAAAACGTATGGGAGTATATCATTCGTCAAATATATGCAAATGGGAAGCAATTCACGTCGGTTAATGCCTTAAAGGATGCTATTGTGGAAACTTGGTATCAAATCGATCCTAAGTATTTACAAACATTGATAGAATCAATGGATTCACGTGTCTTTAAAGTTATACGCAAGAACGGAGGATATCTCGCGTATTAATCTACATAAAACACTCCAATTTCAGTAAGTATCCATTAAATTTTCAAACAAAATCGAAAGCCTCATCTTGATTTTGTTACATTTATGAATGATTTAATAAAGATCATTAATCTTCCACTTTGCAAAATACTGTTTTATTGTAGTATATTTTCATTTTCAAATTTGGCATCATTTCTCACGATAGTGCACTGTTATCAAGTGTCCACTAAAATATCAAACACACTGTATATATATATATATATATATATATATATATATATATATATATATATATATATATATATATATATATATATATATATATATATCATCATCATCATATTCAACCATTATCTATCCACTGCTGGATGAAGGTCTCTCCAAATGCTTTCCACACAAGTCTATCCTGAGCAATTCGCTTCCACGTCACCCCAACCTGTTTTCTTATTTCATCCACCCATCTAGTTTGAGGACGTTTTCTAGGTCTTCGGTGGTCTCTTGGAATCCAGTTCAGAATTTCTGTTGTCCATCGTTGATCAGTTCTTCTTGCAATATGCCCAGCCCATCGCCATTTCAGCCCTTTTACTTTAACAATGATGTCCTCTACTCTAGTTTGCTCTCTCACCCAAGTGTTTCTTTTTCGATCTCTCCTAGTTATTCCAAGCATGCACCTCTCCATGCTCCTTTGCGTTGTCTGTAACTTTCGTATTGCTCCAACTGTTAGACTCCACCCAAACCTCTTTTCTTATTTCATCCACCCATCTAGTTTGAGGACGTTTTCTAGGTCTTCGGTGGTCTCTTGGAATCCAGTTCAGAATTTCTGTTGTCCATCGTTGATCAGTTCTTCTTGCAATATGCCCAGCCCATCGCCATTTCAGTCCTTTTACTTTAACAATGATGTCCTCTACTCTAGTTTGCTCTCTCACCCAAGTGTTTCTTTTTCGATCTCTCCTAGTTATTCCAAGCATGCACCTCTCCATGCTCCTTTGCGTTGTCTGTA
>QLNU02015270.1:96929065-96954239 GCA_006491805.2 Dysdera silvatica | reverse complement strand
TGGTTGCAGGTACTTTTCACGGACGAAAAGAAATTCAACTTAGATGGTCCGGAAGCTTTCCAACATTATTGGCATGATTTATGGAAAGCGCCGCAATATTTTTCTCATAGAGTTCAAGGCGGAGGGTAGGTGACCATTTGGGGTAGCTTTGGTTACGGTACTACGCTTGTAGCTTTCATCGGCAGTCGTATGAATTCCACCTACTATCAAGAACTTTTGAATGAATATGCTCAGGAATATGTGGGGAAAACTAGATTTTGCAACAGGATAAAGCACCGTGCCATGCATCTATCTCCAACAAAAGATGGATAAATTCAAAAAAGGTTAAAAGTACGATTTGGCCGGTACTTAATCCTGATTTAAATCCTATCGAAAACGTCTGGGGTTATATTGTTCGTCAAATATATGCAAATGGGAAGCAATTCACGTCGGTTAATGCCTTAAAGGACGCTATTGTGGAAACTTGGTATCAAATCGATCCTAAGTATTTACAAACATTGATAGAATCAATGGATTCACTTGTCTTTGAAGTAATACGCACAAATGGAGGATCTATCGCTTATTAATGTACATAAAACGCTCCAATTTCAGTAAGTGTCCATTAAATTTTCAAACAAGATTGAAAACCTCATCTTGATTTTGTTACATTTATGAATGATTTAATAAAGATTATTAATCTTCCACTTTGCAGAATACTGTTTTATTGTAGTATCTTTATTTTCATTTTCAAATTTGGCATTATTTCTCACGATAGTGCACTGTTGTTAAGTGTCCACTAAAATACCAAACGCACTGTATATATATAAAAATTAGATTATTTCAGTAGATGTGAATTAATAAAACGTACTGACGAGATTTCTCGAACATTGCAATTTGGCGTTATTACCCATGCGTATGGATAATAACGCCATCTCCGAAGGGGTAATAATGCCATGAAGACAATTTTAGAATAAGATGGAGTAATGTCATGCAAGCAGTACTAAAAATACAAACTCTACCGCCCTAAAAATATTAAAAAATTATCTTACCTGGTAGTAATTATAATAGCAGAATATATTATGACATTTCTCCCACAAACCTGAATTTGAATATGAAAATTGAACAAGAAGATCTTGCATTGTTTTTAGAGAAGACTTTTATTCAATTCAGCGCATTGATTATTTAATATTGTCCACCTTTAACATTAAAAAAAATCAACAACATTTAGAGCATACAATTTTTTTTATCATTTTTCGTGAAGCCAACACAAATTTTATAAACGGATCTCATGTCCATAATTTTATCCTCCCAACAAAGAGAGCAGTACAGCGATCCATCTGTTGTTTTGATGGGGTTTTGTTTTAAACTTTTTTTTGTTTTTAAACTATGTAAAATTTGTTATACTTAAATTGAAATTCAAGACTGTATGCAATATGTAACCCTTGTGACAAATAAACATTATTATTATTATTATTAATTTCCATGCACGGACTTCATTTGTTTGGGAACTAGTAGTTTTGAACTCTTTCCAGACGAAGAGATTGATGGTGTTATTACTCGGGTCACAAGTGTTCTTCCTATGTGCAAAAATACATTTTTTTTCATAACTGTGGCGAAACTGTTAGTTTTGATTGTCGTTTGCAAGGTGTGGTAGTTTTACTTGGCGTTTATATCAGAGTTCGGAATGAAGGTGCTGCCGTATTTTTTTTCTCTGATGGTGCAAGGGTTTCATTCGGGTGTAATCTTGGTCTCAAACTAGTTATTAATAAATTAATTACTAAACAAATGAATAATTAGTAGATAAAATAAACAACACAGTTCTTAAAAACTAACCACGTATTGAACTATTGCGCATTTCAAATTATAATGACGTGTTGTTCAAAGGGAGAAATAAAGTAATTATAGAGTTAAGATTTCAAATTGTTACTTTTTGAGTTTTGGAACAATTTTATTGAACAGCTAACAGCTTTATAAGATTGTTTTTATTAGGTTTATTGCGTAAAGTATATTACTGAGTAAACAAACTCAATAAAAAGCTGAATACTTAGACTGATAGATAAAAATCCTTGATTTGGGAAAACACGTTTGGAAAAATAGGAAAAATCAAAGCACCCCCATAAATCTATCGAAAGTCATGGCAACAGCCAGTAAATTTACGGTTAAATTAATTAATTAATTCTAATCAATTAATCGGTTGAATGCTCGTTCCACTAATTACCTTGCTCCAAACTCGCCGGCAAAAATTAAATTCGGCTGCATTCCGCCATTTTTTTCGCTCAAATTTCCCTGCTATTCGATTAAAAATTCGAAATCTATCGCACGACCTTAATTCCTAAATTAAAGCTATTTTTAAAGATTATTCCAAATTAGCGGTATGCTTTCGCGAGCATGCGCTAGCTTTTAAGAAGGAAATACTCGAATATGGGCCCTTTTAAGACGAAAATTTAATTATTTCAGAGACGACGACTTTTTTTCAAGATGGCGTCCGCTTCTAATTGCGTTGCGAGCTTTCCAATTTTTAATTCGCGCTGGAGTACGAACTAAAAGGGAGAAAGGGAAAAAGCGGGGGGAAAACACAGGGAAAACAAAGATCGTCGTAAGGAGAGGGAATTTTTCGATGGAGAGCAATTAGCAACTGATGGAAAGCCTACATCTAAACTGTGACAACTAACGCCGGGCGAGAACAGGGTTTAACTTTCAGGTGTCAAATTCATTTTGCAGACGATGGACTTGAAGTCGTCCCAGAATAGAGACGAAGAAAAGGAAGAGAACATTCCATGTTTCTCAACTTTTTACTGCTAATGGACTTAGCGATAAACGCCGTTAGAGGGCGCTGATTTCCAGGTTCCTTTTCAACTCTGCTTTCTTCTTTTGAAGAAGAGCAGCGCATTGTAAATTTACTTTATCTTTAATTTTGTCCGTTGCAATTACCACCAATGAGAATGGAAACAGACGAGTACTCAGTTTCTAAGATTCGTGGCATACACAAGCAACTTTATTTTTGTTTGTTCTAAATATGTTTTAGCAAACAATCTAATCTTCAACTTAAGCATACGCTAGTCGAAACAAAAAAAATATATATAGCGCAACCCCACTGAAAACGGGGTCATAGTTAATTGCGTGTTTTATTTTAAATTAAATGAATTCTATTGCTTTAATTTGTTTTTATGTATTTTAATTTAGTCGCCATTCCTTTCATTGGTATAGGGGGCCGCTGAGCAGCCAGGCCTGTATGGAGAACATGTTAAATCCTGCAAACCATGGCCGATTTCCATTACCGCCCATGTATTTTCCTCATCACTTGACGCATCAGTTTGCTCCAAATCCAGCTGCTGCGGCAATGCCCTTCAAAGGTCAGTGGGGATGTGTACGTATCTGTCTAATATCCATCAATTTACATGCTTCTATTGCATTTCAATATTGTATGTCACTTTCAAACTTAATTAATATTGCGAGAAAATCTGTGAATATATTTTACTGTAATTCGTAAATTCTTGTTATTGATCGGCAATGATATGTCGCGAGTGATGCGGATGGCATTAAAATATTTTACAGAACAATAGTGTGATTGTTATGTGAACCGAGGAAAAGAGTTATGAACAGCAAGTACAGGCGTTCCTTTGGGAAAAAGAACGTAGGCCTATAAGATTTTCAAAATAAGAGAAAGCGTCTTCAAATTGCGTTTGTTGTAAAAGTAAAGGTGCTATACTTTTGTGATTCTTTTTTACATTACGTATTGCTTCTGAATTGAGCTCAGTTGAAGCAAATTTCAACTTGGTAATTAAGGTTTACCCTTTTTGAAAGATAGGCAATAAGCTTTTGTAATTGCATCAGGACCAGATGCAATTTAAAAAGAATATCTCCTCTAACAGTGCAGGTGCATGGGACCACCTAAGATGCATGAAGGCTAATATTAGTGGCTATCTGACAGGACACAAAAGAGGCGTGGTTTGACCCCCCTCCCTCAGTTTCTGATTGGATATAGTCCAAGTTTTATATTTGCGCTTGACCAATCAAATTGTTTCGAAGTTTGAGGAAGAGAGTGTTGGTTAATTTCAGAAGGGAATAAGTGTGGAATTTGATAGAGAATAAGTTTGGAATTTAGAAGAGGATAAATGTAGAATTTGTAAGAGAATAAGTGTGGAATTTGTAAGAGAACGAGTTTGGAATTTGTAAGAGAATCAGTTAGAATTTGTAAGATAACGAGTTTGGAATTTGGGAGCGAATCAGTTTGGAATTTGGAAGAGAACGAGTTTGGAATTTGGAAGAGAATCAGTTGGAATTTATAAAAGAACGAGTTTGGAATTTGGGAGCGAATCAGTTTGGAATTTGGAAGAGAATAAGTTTAGAATTTGGAAGAGAATCAGTTTGGAATTTGGAAGCGAATAAATTTGAAATTTGGAAGAGAATAAGTGTGGAATTTGGAAGAGAATGAGTTTGAAATTTAGAAGAGAAAGTTGAATGAGTTGACCTAGAGATGCAATCTGGAAAAGAGGTGCCTTTGTGGTTCCGTTTGTGCCCAAGGCCATTAACGCGTAAATGAGTCCTACTTCATGTAAAGGGCCTACTTAGTAGTTCAATGAGAGTGCCCATAAACGTCCAAAATATTTAAAAAGAAGATAAAGGAAAGCGCTAAAATTGTGTTCAGATGTAAAAATCGAGAGATCGATCAACTGGGAGGAATTGCTAGCCAGTCCTACGCAGGTATATATATATATATTTATATATAAGACCCTAGCTCTATTTCTTAGACCGGTTCTATCTCAGACAAGCTTTAGTTATAAGTAACACATTTGAATGATTACAACAATAATTGTTTACCGTGCTTTAAATTACCATGCTGCTTGAGATGTAATTATATATGCCCACAGCATTTGAAGTAACAGGATTTATTGATCTTTCTATATGCTGTTTAAAGAATTAGTTACGTTTTTGTGATTAATCTCGAAGTTTTAATTTATATTAATAGTATAAATGTCTTGAAAAATCTCCCCTTACTTTGGCAATTAGTCGTTACGTAAGAAGATTTGTTCTTTGATTTCTTTGTAGTTTTAGTACCTAATAGATGTTTTGTTTGTTTTAAAATGTGTATTTTCCAATTTTGTTTACTATCTAAGTGTGCGAGTTTGGAGTATATAGACAGGAGACTGAACCATAAAGGGTTATTGAATATTAAAAATCCAACGCATTGATAGATATCATTTTGGCCAAGATGATAAAAGCATTAAGTTAACATTTCAAACCTCATGGGCACCGTGTTGCTCGTGATAGGTGTAGGCATCAAAAATTGTAAGGGGTTGTTACATGGTTTCAATTTTGCATATACATTTGCATCGTGCATGCATTTTATATGTACGATATTAAAATTTTTGCAACCAAAACTTAATGGAGATATGACCTAATAAATCCCCATTACGTACGCCACTGTTGGTAAGAATGGGAAAGACAAGAAATACAAAAAACAGGAAAATAAGTGAAAGGTAGATAAAAGTTAAAGAATAAGGAGAAAAGAATCGACAAGAAAGGTGAAATAAACTGGGAAATAATATTAAAATCAGGAAGATGAAGAAAGGCAAAAACAAAGTAAAGGCTGTGACGGATTATTTTACTTAGCAAACTTACTTAAGCATTTAGCTCGTAACGTAATAAATATGGAAACCTCGGTGACTGAAATATTACAAACAGACAACAATATAATTTTAAATCTAGTTTATTAGTTCCAAGTCTACAAGTAGTGTTAGACAAAAGCTTGATGACTGACAGGGCACATAACGGAAACAGAACAAATCGTCTGGTAAGAGTGCAGTATTTTCTCCCTCAGGCACGCTCCCGTTTAAATAGTAGGTATACGAAGAATAGAAATATTTAAATACATCTTAACTACATTTAGATAGGTATCCATACACATAAATAACGTCTCAATTATAATTTAGAAACTCCCTAACGTGTGCTATATGGCCCATTGTCCAAACTCTGCCAGTTCAGGTGTTTTACTAGTTTTCCTCACCCGTTTCAAAGCAGTGGTAATACATATAGCTCGCCCCAAAATACGCTTGCGAGAAAAATAAGGAACTAGCTGCAAATCATCTAAAGGTTACTTAACTTAAATGCCAAAACACAGTGTACACCAAACAAACCTATAACAAGTAGTCTATGGTCCCACTTTAGCGCTACATATATATATAAACAATACTTTCTAAATTCGCAATTAATATAATAAATCCTAAAGCACTATACACACTAAATGGTTGAGGACAACGGTTAACATTAAGTTAGCATTATAACAACGTTATACCAGCCCAAATCAGCCATATTAGTACGCTAAACTAAGGAGCTTGCTCACGGCGTTAGCGGCTTTGACGAAACAGATTTAACGGCCCTGAAAGATATTTTAATGTAACACGACGATAAAAAAACTGACCGAAGTTTAGTATTAAAATTAAATTTCTTCACTGGTTCAAACGCCAGAGATAAAGAGAATATAATGAAGTTAAATTAGAAAGAGACATTTCTAAACGAAGTTAGTAGGGACATACCAATCACTCTGCATTTCTTGCTTAACTTCGATGTTGTGGATAAATGGAAGTGTTTTATTTAGCTCTACTGCCTCATCATAAGCACAGAACAAAAAGCCAGTACAATGCAATCATAAATTTCTTCTTATCAGAACTTCGCGGTATGTTCGTTTTTTTGTCGGAAACCGGGGGTTTCTGTAATGGATATAAGGCCACGACAATAAACATAATAACGTGCATAGTCTACTGATGCAAACATATTTGACTAATGACGTGTATATTTATTTTAACCAACGTTTAGAAGCTTCATGAGCGTTATGGGAAATAAATATAACGTCACACACACAAAAGGGCGATTGATCAAATACTCTGGGCTGCTAAAAACTTATTTCTTGGTGCTTGCATTGCATTTTTAGTGGCCCTGTGCGGCCGCCTAGCTCGTACCCCCTAAGCACGGCCCTAATTCAACTACAAAATACAAATACGTTAATCAATCAAACTATTTCAATACCAATATTAAATAACACTTAAAAGTAAAATTACTAGACATCCCAAACTATTTTTTTAGGACGAGTTAATCAACCCAGAAACTTTTAAAGGACTTAGCTCGTGTAGGAATCGGCCCACGCCATAGACACAGGTAGTCCAAGGTCCGTTTGTAGGGAAGAGTTCAGGAGACTCAGAACACATCCAAGTAATACTCCAGAAAAGCTACGAAGGCTTCTGAAGTCCAAATCCAAAATGCGTAGTAGAATGCCCAATGAGTCCATACAGATTCGAATGAGTTCACTAAGGACTTTACAATGGCCCGCATGCAACACGTTGCTACTTCTACCGTCCCCCGTAACTACAGCTCGACGTATTAAACGCAGTCGTTGATCTTGTGTCTTAACATCAATGCGTTTTATGCGGACGGTTACTCATTCTTCCAACTCCTGAATACTAACCGTAAATAGATTAAAATTCGTTTTGCTCCAGCCATCAATGCTTAAGCTTTGACAAGCTCAATCCATCTGATGCAATACAGCACTGTGCGCTCTCTTAGTTATATGGCTTTCATTTATATTTGATTCCGTGAGCATAATAACGTCAATAGACAATATAGGTCGGGCAGAGCCCCTAGAATTACAGGCTGGGGTGTAAGTCGCCATTTTCCTGCACACCCACGGTTTCATTTCCCTTGGCGATAAAGGTTTTCCGCATTGGCGCAATGATCGCTATTTTGTCATAAAAATAATTAACGATCCGCGATTATCCGACGAATGTAAACATTAACGCAGCTTTTAAGACGTTGCCAATAAATACGATTTGCAGCCTTAGTTTTCGATTAATGTAAAATTATAATGCAAATAATGAAAAGAAACGTACATTGCAAACATTCTGTATTTATTTTTCGAATGATTAGAGCAATTCCCAGCAGAACACTTACCCATTTCACCTTGTTTTATTAAAAGTAACACGCTTGTAAATCATTCAATCTTAGCACAGAAGTGAATGGGATCACGTGATACGATGGCAGGAAAATGGCGGCTATGCTCCAACTCTCTTTTCTAGGAGCTTTAGGTCAGGGGAAGCCCCTTGAATGCGTATTCGAATTATTGGAGAGAAATGGCCCGTTTGGTATAGAATAATATTGCCAATGATGAAAAGCACTTTTACAAGGTAGAGAAAACAAGGAAGGAAGGAGGAGGAGAAACTAAAAACGGAGCAAGAAGGAAAAATGTCAACCTTACTAACTGCATAAAGATACGCAAAGTTTCGAGAACGATTGTTTCTTTAATCAAGGCAGGTGTCGTGAAATTGTAGGTGTTCCTTTTTTATAAACCAAGTTTTGGAATTTCCTCTATTATTTTTCTGAAAGCAAATACCGCACTCGAGTTCCTCTGTAGCTAAATCTGGTCTCCCTTTAAACTGTCACAACCTGGCTTTCCCTAAATTCTCTCACCCCGGGGGATTCCTCCATACTATCTCAGTTTGGTTTTCCTAGAACTGTCACATACTAGGCTCGTATCAAACTGTTTCAACCTGGGCTTTCCACATCTTCTTTCAAAAGTTCGATAAGGTTCAGGCACGACTTTGGATAGACCAGTTGCCTGATTACGCCTTCGAAAGGTTTTTCAAAATTCCAGAAAAGTCTACAGTAACAAGAAGTAAATTTTGTGAAGAACTTTTGGGCCATTATTATTATCAAGAACAAATTCTTCTCTTCATATTATATTCTGCTGAAAAGCTGCACAAAGAATTTTAATGTGTTTTCATTCCTTTTACATATATTTTGGACTTTTCTTAACATTCTTCTTGTGATTTTTTCATGTCTTTGCCTTTAAATTTTTTCTCCTAAACTGGTCATCAGGTTATTTGATACGTATCAAGTGATTTGATGTTAGCGAACTTCCATATATCTGTAGACTCTTAAAGTTATAAGGATGTGAATCATTTTTTTCAATGTAGTACTAAATTTAGCTATGCACTCACTGAGATTTACAGTTTATCTATTGCAAGTAGGTTGCAAAGAACCATATGTCATATTACAAGAATTAACAATTAAAGCCAAATGGCACTAAGCTTCAATTAAATAAATGACTATAAATCAACTGAGAGTAAATATTGTCTAACTTTTGATTTGAATATTGCTTCACTTCCACAAAGCGGATGGTAAGGAGTTCCACAGTCTTGGACCCTGGGAATTAATAAGGTGAAAATGATAATATCTGACTGATCGTATTGGAACAAGAGAACTACTCATCCGAGGAGGATATCGGTGGTCCTTTCAAGAGAAAGATCGATGATGGATATTAGCTATTATACCTTGCAGCATTAGATATAAAGTAGTAGTAGTGGACTAGTATTATTCGACCTGGTCAAATTATTAATTGCATCTGATCTTAATATTTCACATACACGTTTATCTAAATAATTGTTCTATAATTTCTAAAGCCACTTGATTAAAATTTATTTTTTCTTCCCTTTCTTCAGCATTTCCCTTCTGCGCGTGTTGTCTTCCAAAACCCGTGACATCATCCAGCTTAGTGACGTCTTCGACACGTGACCAAACGGCCTCTAGCGTCACAGACCTACGAAGAAAAGCTCGTGAACATTCCCAGGCCGTCCTACAATCGGCCGCTACTAACAGTGGGGTTGGCTCACCCGATTCCTCCTCATCTTGAGCCCCAACTTTTGTTTGTTAACAATTTTGCCGAGTATACCATCAATCTAGTATACAACAAAGGAAAAGATCATTGTTTTGACTTACTGGATCGCTGCGATTATTCGTAGAAGTGCATGTATCTCACCAAGTATCCATGACATTAGTTTATACGGCAATCGTAAGCCGAAGCATCTACACTCAAACCATGACCTCATGGTTCAACTCATTCTTCAACAGATTATAGGCTGTCTTCTTTGCCGAATTCTGTGGGAGCCCCAAAGGTCTTCAACACCATCAATGTTTCAAAGAAGGATTTTGGTCAAAGTTCTCAGTCCTGGTCAGGTAGGCATCAATTAATCGCAATATTTGAAAGCAGACTCGTAAGTGGAAGTGTGTAGTTAAGGCAGATTATTTTGAACTTAGTGAAAGAACTTGTTATCCTGTGTATCCTATAGTCCTACATTGCTGTTGAGTACATCGCTCGGTATATTCTTCA
Organism: Dysdera silvatica; assembly: GCA_006491805.2. NCBI lineage: Eukaryota > Metazoa > Arthropoda > Arachnida > Araneae > Dysderidae > Dysdera > Dysdera silvatica. Next base: position 96,944,101 of record QLNU02015270.1, on the reverse strand, counting down.
GTTATTCATCATTTTTTACGCGTAATTTACCGCATTCTTCAAGCATATTTCATTGCCCAGTATGCTTAGATCTGTAACTTGCGTATTTGCAATAATCTCCAATTGTGATGTCCGTCTCAACGCTCTCCTTTATATACTCTTCAACCACATTACGTTATGCGCCATATCCTTTATTCATTATATACTTTGTCTCATACCATATAATATGTTCCTCAGCTACAATATATTCCTCAGTAAATCTTCATTATGCAGTGGCAAAAATTTTCTCACCAATAATCATACCACAATGTGATCATCATGTCCTAAAAAATAAACAAATTATATTGAGAAAGAGACATGTGACGATATCTTTAATAACTCATCATCGAAGAAAATATGAAAGTTGACAACTGAATAAAATTTCAGAAATTCGTTATAATATTAATAAGTAGAAATATGTGTATAGGACTATATTGAGGTGGTTACCTTCTCAGGAGAAAATACTCTAACTCCATATTCTAGTTATGAATTTGGACATTTTACCAATTGCATTCATTTGTGGCGTCAGAATCTTGGGAAAATATAAATTCTATGGAGTTATGATCTCACATATCCTTTCTTCAGTGGTTCTATGTGTGTGTGTGTACGAGATGTGACGAATACACAATATCAATATTTATTTTATTTTTAAATTAAAGAAACCAAATCACGTTTAAATTAAAATATTTCAACCTACTTTCATTTGCATTAGATTAAATTCTAAGAATAAATTCCACGTTAACACATAGCGATTTTAGTATAAAGAGGACTACTGTTTCCATAATTTTAGATACTTGAAGGTTGGGATTGAAAATACCAAAGGTGGTTCGTAAATTATCATTTGACAACGTGTATCAATAAAGATGCTTACCTGACCAATGATAAGTCAAGATAAGATACGAAGAAGGACATTCGTATCCAGTTAAACTCTTTCGACTCTTTGAAGAATTTCGATAATTCTCTTGTGATTGACGAATTGGTGTTGATGTTTTGTTAGAACCTCTATTAGTCGAATTTATGGAATTGAAGACAAAGGAAAATAAAAATGGTCTGCGAATAATGACGCATCAAAGGCAGATTTTCAATTTACTAAATCTCCACATCAAAATGTTTTCATTGGTTGAAAATAATTGTTGGTCATTGCTATTTACTAGTATGTTCGTCACATGGAACCACTATTATTATAATAAATTTGATTGGTTAATTTTTTTCATAATATTGAATTTCACCAATGAATAAATAGTAAGGAATACGCTAATCGGTGGATTCTTACTTGGATGGCCAATAGGAAGGCATCAGTTTTCCTATTGGTCAGAATGGGAGAAATGAGTGAAATTTATTTTTTAAAATGGGGGATAATTTTCATGTTTTGCAGCCAAAGAAACATTAATAAATTATACATTAATGTTTATTATATTAATGCTATATTTTTAAATTTATGATTTTATCTTCTAATTTTTATCTTTTATTTTAACAGTTGTAATGTGCTCGAAGGTATTTAAAAATAATACAGTGTACTGAATATACATTTGTGTACGTACAGACTAACAAAACTCCGCCGGGACTCCATGAATTGGTCGTTGGAAACAGAAAGCACATTTTGTTTACTAATTCAGAGTTCAGTACTGGTTCTAAAAATATATGTTAGCAATTGAATTGGTTAATTTTATTCGTGCATTTGAATGTTGTTGTTTACTATTAATAAACAACAAATTGTTGTTCAACCTTATTGCAGTGAAATGGTTGTCAGCCGTTTCTATCAGCTTGTACATATTGGCTAACATTGCCTACCTACCGAGTGAAGAACTAAATTATTGTTACCATGTCGGAGATAAAAGTAATAAAACAAATCAAAGCACCTTTTACACACTTGGATGTTTTATTTCGTGTTTTCCTTATTATGATGTTTGTGCACAAAATTTATTAAAATTGATTTAGCCAGTTTAAACAAATTTATTGATAAATTTTAAAACTAATAAAACGATCGAAAGTACCCATGCGCCTCCTGGCAATAATATTCACCATCCATCCAGGATGCGTCATGCAGTACATGATTGAATTTTAATGAGAATACAGTATACCGCTAAGCTGAATATAAAGTATGTTCGTTTCTTGTCAGTACGTCATTCATCATGCCATATTTGGGCACCATGAAGAATTACTTACCTCTTTAGAATGTACCATCCTCCTGTAGATAAGGGTTCAGTGTTGTGAAACGCACATGATCAGAAGTGTAATTTGTATTAGGAAGTTGTTCAATATTCTAGAAATCCCAGCTCACATGCCAGCTAAACATGTTTCATATCATATACTTATTTTCGCTGGTCTAGACAGCTAAAGCCATATACGAAGGTGAGTTTAGGGTAGTGCGGGCAGTTCCACCACATGGAGCACCAGGCTAAAGGATAAGCCAGATAGCCTAGTTCCACCACATGGAGCACTAGGCTAAAGGATAAGCCAGATAGCCTAGTTCCACCACATGGAGCACTAGGCTAAAGGATAAGCCAGATAGCCTAGTTCCACCACATGGAGCACTAGGCTAAAGGATGAGCCAGGTAGCCTAGTTCCACCACATGGAGCACTAGGCTAAAGGATAAGCCAGGTAGCCTAGTTCCACCACATGGAGCACTAGGCTAAAGGATAAGCCAGATAGCCTAATAAGCCCAGATAGGAACAAATCAAAATACATCTGATCAGCTAATTATTCATTATTAAAAATGCTTAAACAAACAGAACTGATGTTTTATAAGTTCTAAGGATATCTTTTTCTCTACTACTCATATTTAAGTAAGTTAGCGTCCCGGAGGGTGAAAAACCCATTTTCTAAAAAAATTACAATATCGAACTACAACAAGAGAACCAAGAAGGTGCGAACTACATTAAAATGAATGAACTTGTTTAAATATACAGAGTACTAATACCAAATTCCATATTATTGGAAGAATATGCAAGACTTTAATTCGCGCAAACTGCATTAAAATGGGTGAACTTGAATAATCAGAGTATTAATACCAAATTCCATATTATTGGAAGAATATGCAAGACTTCAATTCACATATCAAAATGGCTTATTTTTTGGCCCATCAGAAAAGGGACTTCCCGCTCGGTTGCAGGTTTTTTGTAGCCGTGAAATTTTAATTGCTATCATGGCCTTTCTCCTTTTCAGTAATATGAAGATCCTCTGGCTCTATTGAAAATATCCCTAAAAAAACTGCACCATAAAAGAGGTTATCCTAAAAGCACGTGATACCTAAAGTATTGCGCCAGACATTTTCCTCGCACAGGGCGCCATATAAAGTAAGTCCGTCTCTATCATATAAGATGAATCCAAGTTCTCATATTGCTAGGGCCAACTAGAGATAAGATCATATATGGAATATGGTCGAAAACGTTCATCGTATCTGCAAACCATATTTCAATCTTCTTTACCTAGTCTGTATGATGCTGGCATAAGTGGGCCACCCATGTGGATGGATTCTTATAAACGAAAGATATTTTATATGGTGTCAGCTTGCACATCCTCCTTGTAAGAAATGCGATATATCGTTATAGTTTCTCCACACTCTACTACATGGTCTACCTCTTAATTGATGAGACAATTTCTTTTTTAAAGTTATGCACTCATCGTTTGCTGAATTAATTTTTTTTATTATTTTTGGCGATTTTTCAGACTGGTAGCTTCATCGTTTGAACTCCATTCTTAAAAAGTTTCAACACTAGCATTCCTGAAACGAACTACAAGATTCACGATGTCCGATACAGATGTACGGACTTTTGCCACGTCCGTAATTCGTTCTCATGTGGGCTCTCACAATATGAATGTTCACTTTGCAGAATTTCTTAGCTGTTGCCACTTAACAAATCGTAATTTCTAATAAATCTTTAGTTTTACTGGTTACTTCGGCGACATAAACTTGAAACATTAACTGATACCAATAAGTGCCAATTAGTACCTAGAAATATGAAATAATACCAAAAAATGTGAAATAATATCAAAATATACCAAGGAATTTGAAAGAGTATCTTTTGGTAAATAGTATCAAGAAATACCAAGTATATTCATGGACATAATTTTCACTTGAATCCCATTCACTCCTACAGCCAAGGCTTAACAAATTCAGTCGCCATTCGCAACTAGATCTTATGACATCGACTAGTAGGAAATATTTTCCTACTAGAATCCTAGATTTTTTTAAGCGGACTAGTAACGTTCTTATCTCCCGTGTACTGTTTGTTGGATTTGTTGGGCCTGCTTATAGCAATACCAACATCAGGTTCAAATTATATTGTATAAGATAGATAGATAAATAGTAATTTCCCGACACCCATGTTTAAGCTCAAACTTGAACATTAAACGGATAGGCGAAAAAGAGACATCATCTAACCTAGAGTCGAGTTAGGGTTCCTTCCTTAGATCTGGAGTACTAGAACGCTAGATTCTCTGACTTCTACAAAAGGGGAGCTAAATCTAATTTTTCTGGCAGCGATGTTGAATTAACTTGCTCCGGTCCTGATTATGACACGTAAAACTGTGACGTCTATTTATTAATAACAATAAGATGATAATGAATATTTCCAATATCCGATCTCCGTCATCCGAAAAAAGGGCATCCCCGGAGAAAAGATGGAAATAAAAGAAATTCTAGAAGACATGCAATTTTCCTTGAAAAGTTCCGTGCAGTTTTCTTGGGCAGAAAAATCGGATTGTGATAGAGAAATTTTCAAGAATAGATAAAAGAGAAAAATAGAAGATAAAGAAGACGGGTTTGGGCTGTGGAGGTGCTGATGGGAGTGGGAAGGGTGGAGACGAAAGGGGCGGATCGAAGTAGTAGGAGCGATGGGGGGTAGATGGCCACTAAATTGATTTGCTCCCATTGAACGGGGCCCAAATGAGGTGACATGGAAGCAGAAGAATCAAATCACCTGTAGCTGCAAAGAATTTCCTCTTTCTCCTCCCATTTTCTGATAGTATTCGTATCCCAGCATCCCGAATCGGATTTCGCCAACTACATTGGATTTCTATCAAAAACATCGGTTGATCTATGCTACCCAACTAGGATTAAATAATTTACTGCGATATTGCATCAGATTTACTTTCATAGAAAAAGCATGAATAGTTATACGAATATTTGCCCGATAAGAAATAAATTAAATCAATTTCGTTATATAAAATAGAAAACATTCATCAGATTTTGTCAAATGTTCAGTAATTTTGCCTATTATTAATATATTTATGTTTTTCATTATATTATATACGTATTTAAAATAATTGTAATTTTAAATGATTCAAATTTTGTAGTTTTGTTTATTCTGTAGTAATGAACAGGAATTTTATATTAATATACATTAAAAGAAACGTCTGATACGAATTTTCAACGGAATATTCTATTTTCTAAAATTTTCTTCCAATTCTTCCTAAAAAATATTTTTTACTATTTCAAAGCAGGCGATTTTAAAAAAAAATCATCACTATAATTTTTATACATATAAAATTGTACATAATAAACAATAATACAAAGTAATGTATAGATTCGAATTTATACTTCTGCGTAACAGTAACGTAAAAATAGTATAATTCCCAAATTCATAATAGCTTCTGTAGAAATAAAATTCTATGAATTTGTTTTTAATCCGATTTAAAAAATATTGCAGAGGGGAGAAAAAGTTCATTGAGTCATACCTACCATAAGACAGCCAGTTAACTTATAATAGCCGTTATTACAAAGAGGAGTGTGGTTGTTGATACTGAAGTCACTTTGAGCCATTAGGATAACTTAGATGCCCATTTTTAGATACTCATTCCAATTATTCACTCTTAAATACTCGTTCTTCACCTTTGAAAACTCATCCTCATGCTTATTTTACACTCTTAGATAGCCATTTTTTTTCATTAATGAACTCATTTCTTCACTTGTTCACGCTATATATTTTGTTCTGTAATAATAATAATAAATGCATTAATTTTATATAAAAAATAAAAAAAAGAAGGGAGGTAGTTAGAAAAACGTAAAATTATTTGTCGCCATTTTTTTAAAATTAACTTAGAATACATTTTGAAAGCACAAAGAAGGAAAAAACACAAATATTCAATGTGAATTCTGTTACAGTGCTTGACGTGCAAATTATCTCACCAAAAACGTAACGATTTTGAAAAATCACGGTAGGAAGAAAACAATTGTTTAACGATTTAGGGATTGGAAAACTTTGACTCGAGTGTAATCTTGGAAACAGTTCTTCTTCCCTCTTTCCAATATATTAAAAAAATATATATATTTATATCTTTTTTCCAACTAATATTGAAATAGGGGAAAATTAAATTATCTGTAATATTTTACTTAAATAAAGATAAAACAACTTTCCTTATATTTCATTAGGTAAGTTGTTTTGTCTCTAATTAAGTAAAATATTACAGATAATTTAATTTTTCCCCCTCCCTCAATATAGGATATTTTAGTATATTTTATGCATATTTGCATAGCTAAAAATACATCAAGGAACGCGGAATTGGGCAATAGATGAATTCCCTACAGATGTAAACAAGAAAATATATTTTATATATCTTTATAGTGGCGAGAAAGGGAAAAGGGGACTATAGTTTGATTCTTGTTCTATTTTTTTATCCTGCTTTTTGGTCTGCTTTTCCAATGATGAGACTACGGGACCTCCTTTAGAGAACCCAATGGCTTGATTTGATTTTTAATCCGCCCCTCTTTTCTATACTCAATCCGATGTGAAGGCGCGGGCACGAACAGAAAGTCCGAGGTGGGCGTGAGAGAGAGAGAGAAAGAGGAAGAAATGAGAGATAAAAGAAGAAAAGGGAAGAAGAGAGGGAAAAAGAAGAAAAAATGGGAGGGAGAAGGCCAATTTCATCACGTCAGCCTACAGCCTCGTCTACTACACTTTTCCCCTTTTTCCCCTCAACGGGGCTGACGTCCCCATTTGGAGCCCTTGATCGAGTCAATGAAGGCAATTTCTGCAGCAAATTTGTTTTGAGAGCTGTGCGATTCGTCGATTGAATTTGTGATTCAATTTACCGTCCGCCGCTGGCAGACCGATTCCCCCGGCTCTGGCTGGAGCCCCCTACCACCCCATACACCTGTGTCCGCCCCTGCTAGTTTCCTTCGGCCGAGATCGGGAAAGGAGAATGGACATATAGGAAACTACGACCAATATTTCTTTTATTTCCTCCTTTCTTGCCTCCTGAAAGAGTCGCTTTTCCATCAAATTCTTCTTCTTCAAGGTACAACATAGTTGGCGTTTTATTGCCCCAGACCTGGCGTACGTAACTTGAAATTCCACTCTGCAGGTCATTTAAAATGGCATCGGTTGGCGAAAATTCCACGTTTTCGATAATCGCAGACATCGTTTTACATAGTAAATCGTTTATTATTAAAATGAACATTATGACTGACATTCTACAACATATTATTTTATAGTGAAGAACTTACGTTAAACAAAATTAATTTATTTTTCCAGCTCTAATTAAGGGAAAAATGTTTCTATAATTTTTTTCTCTCCCTCTCTTGGTATTTAAAATATATAATCTACACATCCACCAACTGAGAGTTCGTCTTCACATTTTGATTTTATCCATGTATTTTCTTTCAGAGTTTAAATTAACTTGCCCATATTTATATCAACGATTTGACTTTTTCTCCACTACTAACTCGTTTAAGAGTTTGGATTTATCTGCGTACATCCTTTAAGTATTTATTATTTAGCTGTTATGAGTATTTATGTTTGATAACTTTAGAGAAGAATCTCGAAACAAGCTATGGCTTTCTAGTTTCCTCTATTTTAAACCTAATCATTGTATTAGTGAGTCATCCTCGTATGTAATGCATATATGCTCACTATATGTACCTCGGATTAAATAAGATTTATTATTAAATAGGCGGATGAAGTACTGAAAAGGAAAAAAAAAACCTCGAGATTTTGACTTAGGCTGAAGAAATGTGGTAATTCCATCTAGTTGAAAGCAATATCTATTTAATGCGTTGAATGTTTACAATAGCTTGCTAAAAGACAATTAAATTACAAAGCAACGTTAAAAGAATTTTGAACGCCTTTTTTGGCGAAACCTTCGTAGTACGTGTGCACACATCGATGGTAAACAGAATGTTTGGTTTTAGAATTCGCAAAACGATTGCACATACTGTTGCAAAATATAAAAAATGAAACTATAATTAGACAACATACGTTGCCATATGCGGAAAGTTAAATTATGTATATATGGAAAACATCGTTCAAAAGGAAACAATTTGGCATTTTGCCAGTTTTAGTACTTGAACTTGCTAAGATTTATTTTTTTTTGCTACGTATTTTCAGTGGCAACATATAGGAAAGCCTGCAAAACGAACTAGAAATTCTACTGTGGGAGCCCACAAGGCTATGCTTTTATTTTGTACAATATTTGGGATTTTGTATTGTCTACATACACCGTTTGAAATTTCGATTTTATATATAGAAACTTTTAGACTAAAGTTGTATCCCGTTTTTTCTTTACATAAAATTTCCTATGGTAGTTGTTGTACATACATGAGCATATAAAGTGCTGATAAAATAAAAATTTAGAATGCATTTGAAACAAAATCACTGAAAATCGCCAAAAGCGATATATTGGCTCCTAATGGCGTACTATTTTGTTTTCTGCGCCTCTTATTGGTAGTTATTTAACCATACCAGTATCCTGTTCGTAGTAGCCGAAATGTCAGGGGCGCCATATAGGCGATTATTGTAGGTCTGCAGAGGCACCATATAGGCGACTGTTCTCATGATACGTATAACAACAACCAATATTATTTGGGAGACAAACCGAAACTCGGGGAGTCAGAAAGAAGTGATTATGCCCAGTAGATCAATGATATAAATTGAAGCATATGCAGTAGAACCTCGATTAACCGAACTTAAGGGAACGGAGCGATTTCGAATAAGCAGACTTTCGGATAAATCGAAAATTAAATTTTTACTATAAATACACAAAAAATTACCTAAAAGCACATTTAATTATGCACTATTAAACTTGCATTATAAGTTTAGAAGAAATGCACCAATTCATACAGTTAAAAAATACCTATTGATGCTTTAATTATATAAATTAATTCAATAATTCCCCAAAAGATAAATTAATTCGAATAAATAGTCAGAAAAATTTAGTACACCTTTTTGGCGGAATCTATGAGAATGACGTGTGCACACTTCCGTGGTACACGAAATACTGATTTGGTTTCAGAATTCGGAAAACAATTACACTGTTGCCAAACATAAAAAATAAAATTATAATTATGCAATACATGTTGCCATATACGGAAGTTGAAATTATGTATATATGGAAAACATCTTGTAAAAGGAAACAATTTGACATTTTGCCAATTTTAGAAATTGAACTTTTTAAGTTTATTTTCTTGCTTTTCTAAGTGGCAACAGTTAAGGACGTCAGCGAAGTAAACACGGTGTTTTTATTGTGGGACATCACAAACTTATGGCTCACCATGTAACTTTAACTCAGTCGTATAATTCTGGAATGTCCCTCTTTTTTTTTTTTTAACATGTTCTTGGTCGAATAATGACGAGATTTTATTAATTTTAAACTTAACTTGAACAGAACTAAAATAACAAGATTATAACAAAAATGAAAGAATTGGCACTGATTAGCTTGTCCGGTGAACGCTAACGGTCAAATCAAACGCAGCTAAACTACGACAGCGCAACCAGACGTAACCAACTAGTGTGTATTAGTGTGCATGTGAAAGTTTCTGGAAAAGTTGGCCCAGCAAGCGGCACTGTGTTTCCAATGGTGGATGATTGAAAACCTATAAGAAGAAGAAGTGAAACCGTAACCAACTAACAGGCGGCAGAAGGCAAGCTATGCTTTTCGCACTGTCTTTTTATTACAGCAGCAAAACAGAAAAGGGCTATGTGACGTAGCTTTTTGCAATTATTCACTTGAAAACGTCGGGTGCACAATTAGGCCACAAACTACTGTACCGATAGTAAAAAATTGTTACGATGTACATGTAGGTGTTAATTAAAATATTAAATTTTTCTTCCATGGAAACAGTTTGATATCTGTATTTATTTTTTTTTTCAAGACGTATTTTTAGCCATGTCCTACCATCGTTTAATTCACAGGCTGGTCCAGAGAGAAATTTTGGTGGGGTCAAGGTAAAATATTCCAGAACCCCCTTATAAGAAACCCGCATTTAACGAGTTTCCGGATATAGGAAGGAAAATATGGATTTTGTTTGCTATAAAGGTTAAGCGAAATACAATTCAACCGCTTAAAGTGAACATGTATTTTTTGGCCCTCGGCTTTAACTAGCACTTAAAAAATAAAAATAGAAAATTAAACTTTTTATAAAAATTTCTTCGTTATAATCGGCGCTCGTTATAAACGACCTCCTCTGCATTTTTATGCATTTGGAAGGGGAAATTTACATAATTCCCGCTCGTGGATCAGTTACTGCTTTTAATAGAACCAAAATCTCGTTTTTTGACACAACATAAAAAAAGGCCTTCCCATCTCGGAGATCGTACTTCCGCCCACTCTAGTGATCTGGTGACGTCATTCGCCTCTCAGCCAAGAGGTCCCGTGTTCGAATCCCCGGTCACACAGAATACATTTTCACTATTTTTTTCAAATTTCATCCGTTTCACAAGCTCTAAAGTGTATAAAATAGGACACGTTTTTCTGTACCCGATGCATGTTTTTGTACACTTTTAAAACAGAAATGCCATCTTTAAATCTCTTTTCAAAAGTAACGCAAAATCATATTTTTAAACACACTTTTCCCACTAACATTTTTCGTCCTAAATGCAAATAAGAAGTTTTTTTCGTATGCTTACTCTTGAATCAGGGGCGGATCCAGGGAGCGATTTTGGAGAGAGGGCATGTAAAATATCCCACGCCACCCCTATAACGAGCCCACATTTCACGAGTTTCCGCATATAGTGAGGAAAATATGGATTTTATTTGGTATAATGATTAAGCGCAATATCATTTAGCCTCTTTTAGTGAACATATCTTTTTTGGATTCCTGATTTAATAAGAATTTAAAAAAAAAAAATAAAGTTGAACTTTTTGTAAAAATTTCTTCGGTATATGCCGTTCATAGTTATAACGGGCGCTCGTTATAAGCGATTTTTATGGATTTGGGAAGGAAAATTTCCCCTAATCCCCCATGTATTCGCCACTGCTTTAATGTTATTTCTCTTTATAATTGATGTATTGCTTCATTTCATAGAATCAAATTTCCGTCTTTAAGCGAAAACAAAAAGGCCTTCCCATGCCGAGGATCGTACTTGCGACGATGTGTAATGACCCGATGACGCCACTTTCTTCTCGGCCAGATTATTCCATGCTCGAGTCCTTATCTCTTAGAATCCATTTTCACTACTTTCTTTTTTTTTTCTTTCACATCCTTTTGGCAAGCTGAAAAGTGCATAAAACGGGACACGTTTTTCTGCACCCAATGCATATGTTTTGCACACTTTTAAAACGGCAATGTTATTTTTAATTCAATTTTTAAATGTAATGCAAAAATTGTATTTATAAACACTTCTCCCCTCCAACTATTTTCTACCCTTAATGTAAATAAGAGGGTTTTCCTCCATGCCTGCTGACTAATCAGAGGCGGATCCAGAGAAGGATTTTGGGGAAGGGACTGTATAATATAACAGGCCACCTCATGGTAAGTCCACGTTTAACGGGTCTCTAGATATATTCAGGAAAATATGATTTTGTTTGGTATAGTGATCAAGCACAACACCATTCCCACTGTTCGTGAATATGTCTTTTTGGACCCCGGATTTAATGAGCACTTAAAAAATAAAATAGAAAATCAAACTTTTGTAAAAATTTCATGGTTACATGAGGTTACTCGTTATAATTGGCGCTCGTTTTAACCGATTTCTACGACATTTTTATAGAATTGGAAGGGGAAATTTCAATAATTCCCCCATCCTGCAGATGTCCTTACAGTCCGTGTCTTATTTCATTTCATAGAATCAAACTTCAGCTTTTAGTCGCAAAATAAATAAATAAATAAATAAATAAGTAAATAAATAAATAAATAAGCCTTCCCATACCGGGAATCATACGTCCGACCCAGTGTAGTAACCTAGTGACGTCACTCGTCTCCCAACGAAGGGATCCAGGGTTCGTCTTCTTCCAGCAGAATTTATTATACCGGTTGTTTTTTTTAAATTTCATATGTCCAATAAGTTTTAAAGTGCATAAAATAGGACACGTTTTTTTAGACGGGTATATCATTTTTAAATCAGTTTTTAAAAGTAGTTCAAAATCGTATTTTTAAGCACTTTTTCTCGCTAACATTTTTTGTCCTTAATAAAGGTATTTAATAAAAATAAAGGTATTTTTTCCCATGCCAGCTCTTTAATCAAAGGCGGATTCAGAGGAGAATATTGTGGAAAGGTTGAATATAAAATATACCAGGACCCCTTATAAAAGCCCGCATTTAACGAGTTTTCGGGGGGGTAGCAAGGAAAATATGGATTTTGCTTGGTATAATGATTAAGTGCAATAAAATTTAATCGCTTTTAGCGAACATGTCTTTTTTGGACCTTAGATTTAATGAGCATTAAAAAAATAGAATAGAAAATCAATTTTTTTATAAAAATTTCTTTTTGCATGGGGTTGATAGTTATAATGGTCCCACTCGTTATAAACTATTCCCACTGCATTTTTATGGCTTTGGGAAGGGAAGTTTTTTAATCCCCCCCCCCATGGCCGCCACTGCTTTCATGTTATTTTCCTTTCAATTGGTGTGTTGTTTCATTTTATAGTCTGCCTTTTGGCTCAAAATTAAAAAATTAAAAAATAAATAAATAAATAAATAAATAAAGCCTTACCGTCCCAAGGATCGCACTTCCGATTCGCTGTAGTGACCTGGTGGCGTCATTACTCTCTCAGACAAGAGTTCCTGCATTTGAATACCTTTCACGCAGAAGCCATTGTCAGTAGATTTTTAAATTTCATCCGTTTGACAATATATAAATTACATAAAATAGAATACGTTTTCCTGAACCTTATAAAATAATAAACCTTATATAAAAATTTTTGCACATTTTTACGACGGATATGTTATTATAAATACATTTTAAAATTAGGCAGAATCACATTTTTAAACACACTTCATGCATTTTTAAAACGGAAATGCCATTTTTAAATCAATTTTTAAAAGTAACTCAAAATCGTATTTTTAAATTTTTTTCTTCTTTCTATCAAGTAAATACTATAGCGAAGTTTAGTTCACCAATATTTGGTATTTTATCTGACTCCAGCTCCACTATATCTTATTCTAAATCGGTTGCTTAATCGATAACGCATATTAAATTCGGCATAAATGCAAGTCCTTGAAATGAATGATTCAGTTGTTGAAAACAATAGCAATTTATTGACTATCAAGCATAACGTAAATAAAACAGGTTAGTAGAACACAATATAATTTGAACATAACCAAAACGGTAATAAACAAGGACTTAAACCTCGAGATACGAAGCTAGTTAAGAGAGAGAAAGCGTACGTTTAACCATACCTTATATTTAGAAGGTGACGTCACGATCACGATACATTTGCATAAATTTATGCTATTCAGCATGCAACAATACTATGCAGGTAAAAATTTTTTTCGCCCTATGTCTACTTTCTAATCAGCTGAGGATCCAGAGGAATTTTGGGGGGGTAGGGAAAATATGCCGGTCCCCTTTACAACGATCCCGCATTTAACGAATTTCCGGATACATCGAAGAAAATATGGATTTTGTTTGATATATGGAAAATGTCAAGTCAATTTAACCGCTTTTAGTGAACATGTGTTTTTGGGGCCCCGACCTTAACGCGCACTTAAAGAAAAATTAAATGGAAAATCAAACTTTCTGTAAAAATTTCTTCGTTATGATTTGCGCTCGTTGTAACCGATTTCAACCGTATTTTTATGCATTTGGGAGGGAAATTTCCCTAATTCTTCTCCCACATTTATCCGCCACTAGTTTAGTTGAAAGAACGTTCGCCAGTGAAGGTTCTTCGTTGGGAGAGTATACAATTCCTGGCGACCACTGTCTTCGTTGTTAACGATCACTTGATATATAATTTTTTCTTACATTTATAGAGGTGTGGAAAGCTAACGATGCAAGAGACCGTAGTCGGAGACATTTCCATTGCGCCATCGTCAGTGCTCAAAGAAACTGTTACAGTTATAGTGAAGTTTGTGTTAAGTTTTGGTTCTGGTTAAGTCATGAGCACGCTAAGATGCCACGAGGTGTGGCTCTCTTGTTTTTTCTGTATTTTAGAATTCGATTAGTAGTTTATATGAATGTGGGTGTTCGTAAAATTGTAAATAAAGGTATGTTTACCCGTGTTAAATTTGGTGAGCTGTGCTAGTGCTTGAACTACCACCATCAATTTTACGAAAGCGGAGTTGAAGTAGGTGATTTGTAATTTCATATCCCGAACCCGACGAAAAAGATAAGTGCGCTTTGATAATTTCTGTAACGTATTTTGATATCTTTAACAGAGGGGAGGACCAAAATTAAATCGAAAAAATTTGCAAAAAAAAAATTAACATACAATTAACCTAGATTTTTGTTCTGTTCACAAGTGGAGAGCAGGGCCGTAGCTGTGGGGTGGCGTGAAAGGTCCAGGACAGGTGTGTAGACGAGGAAGAGCGTAAAATCGACTGAAATAATTTACAGGTGAAAATATGTACGTAGCTGAGGGGGGGGCGCAATCTGGGCGCTTTTTAAAGGGGCGCAAGATCATCCAGCTACAGTGCTGGTGGTGAGGGCCCAATCTGACCCTTGACCCGAGCCCAATGAACTTTTCGAGAGCAGTAATAGCTTAACTGCCCTCCCCACCCCCGAACAGATCCCTTTCACAGGTGAAACCCATAATTTTGCAGTCTTAAACGTTGGAAGTTTGTTTTTCTCACCCGCCTCTGCTTACCTTAAAACTAACTGGCTGGTATTTATTTGGCCTATTACTGAAATACGTGAAAGTAG
>QLNU02015270.1:96902537-96928965 GCA_006491805.2 Dysdera silvatica | reverse complement strand
ATGCTTTCTCTAAATAACGTCCTTTTAATTAATGATTACATTCTGTTAACCAGAGTATTTTAAGGCCCCGGCAAATGCTCACAGAATTGGGGTAATTTTTTCTCCCAATAATGTCGTTTTAATTAATGATTATTTCCGTTTAATGCTAGTATTTTGATGTTTTGGCAAATGCTGAATATAATTAATACGTTTCCGAATAACGACTTTTTTCATTTACCGACGTTTGGCCTTGCTCTTTTCACCAGACAGGGGACCAGTTCCTATTTGCTGAATGCAAGTGCGCCCATTAGCTTTCGGAACTCATAAGATTTCCCATGACTATAAACACAAGAAGACTATGTTTTCGTTTAAATTTAGTTTTACTGATTACAAAATGTCTGCGAAAAAAAAGGGCCTCTCACCTTACTGATAAAATAAAAATTATTGAAGAGAATAGAAAAACTAGTATGGAAAAAGTAAACTAGAGTCAACTAAACGATTTCTGTGGCCAATTCTATCTTTATAAAAAGGAAGTCGCTAGAAAATGTTAGAGGCCATACAAAAATGCGTACCGTCATCGAATAACCAGCTGAAAATTAATTGTTCTAAAACAGAAGAAGTTGGTGGGCCTCTTCTTCAGTAGTTTGCAGTTTTCTAAACACACCAATGTGGTTATCAAATGTATTGACAGTCCCAAGCCTGCAAGCGTGAAGTTAAACGGGTCAAATATTTTAGTCAGTCTTTATCCAGCACGTCATTTCGCCTCTTTCTGTCTAATGACCGTTTTCTCCGTATCTTAAGACTGTCAACGCGTAAAATTACTGAAAAAGTATTGTCTATTGTGTATACTGCTTCCAGGGACGCCCTTAGTAAGTGAGGGGTCCGGAAAAAACATATTTATTCCGGGGGCCATGCACATACGAGTAAGAAAACAAAGAAAATGGAATAACGTATGAGCACTAGATGGCACGAAATGCGAGAGCGGAAGCAAAAATATTTTTGGGGAAATTTTCAATATTACAAAAATTAAAAATTTGAGAATTACGCTTCGCGGGGCCTGGGGCATGGGCCCCGCTCGCCCTTGCTTAAGGGCGGCCCTGGCTGTTTCGTAATTGACAAAGGATTTGATTAACACCCAGGTCCTTAAAGGGCCTTGACCTGCAAATTTTAATGGGGAAATCTATGACGTTTTAACGAATATATATGTAATACGAAGATAAGATCATTTGCTAGGTCTCGGGTGTCCTATTAATGTAGTCGTACGCAGGAAGTTCATAAGGACCCTCCATTAGGCCTATAACGTCCTTATGAACTTCCTTATAGTCGTACGCAGGAAGTTCATAAGGACGTTATAGGCCTAATGGAGGGTGTTACAGTGCTACAGCTATACGGGGTGATTCAAAAGTCAGTCCCCCCACTGTTAATTTTTTAGTGGGTTCAGGCAGATAAACGTCGTTTCGGGAAAGTTGCTTGTTGAAAAGGAAATAATTTTTGTTCTGTGTCGCGACTCACCCTCAGCACCAGGGGGCGCCCCACGGGGGCCAACTCCAAAATTTCAAATGGCAAATACGAACGAGTAATACCTTCTTTTGAAGGTCTCGTTGAGAAAAAAATAATGATATTTACAGTATGGCGTTTCGACACTCATAGCACCAACGATGTGTCCGCAAAATTCAAAATCGACATTTATTCTCCTGGCTTTTGCTCACGCTAGTAAGGTCGTAGGCAAATAACGAAAATTGTAGAATGTAAAGCAATGTGTGTTCTATCAGTAACAATTTTAAATTTCGTATTAATCCAATATGTAAAGTTTCAAGGATCGTTTAAAAATATCAATATTTTAATCCTCAAAAACTCAAATAAAAATATTTCCATAGCAACAACAATTGTTTGAAATAAAAATATTTCCATAGCAACAATAGTTGTTTGAAATCACACACGTGTCCTCATAAGATATTCCTTTTTATACGAACACACTTTGAAGAAATGGCTCGTCCACTCAGTCACCGAACGGATGTCATTCTTTTTCAACATAACAAGTTTCCAAGAAGGTGGATTGGCCGTCGTGGGTTCGTGGAATGGCCACCTCGTAGCCCATATATGACACCCTTGAATTATTTCCTTTGGGGTCACTGGAAATCAATAGTTTATAAACCGCCACCTGAAATTATAAATATGCTGCGCCAAAGAATATGGGTTGAGTGCCATAAAATTACTCTACACGCTTTTCAAAAAGTCAGAGAAAGCTTTGAGACTCTGCTTTACAACTGCCAAGAAGTGCACGACTTTCTGTTTGAGCAGCTACTTCATTAAAAGGTAACTTCTTTTCTTTCTTTTTTTTCCTATATTTTTCTTTTTTTTAATATTTTACTGCCAATATTTATACTGCTTTTCTAATATTTTTATTTGAGTTCTTGAGGGTTAGAATATTGATATTTTTAAGCGATCCTTGAAACTTTCTCTCTTAGGTTAACACGAAATCTAAAATTTTGGCGGATAGAACACACATTGCTTTACATTCTACAATTTTCGTCATTTGCTTACGGCCTTAATAGCGTGAGCAAAATCCAGGAGAATAAAGGTCGATTTTGAATTTTGCGGACATGTAGTTGGTGCCATGGGCATTATAGCGCCATACTGTAAACGTCATTATCTTTTTCTCAACGAGGCCTTCAAAACAAGGTATAACGTGATGGGGGTTGCCATTTGAAATTTTCAAGTTGCCCCTCCCCCCGTGGGGCACCCCCTGGTGCTGGGGTTGAGTCGTGACACAAGGCAAAAGTTAGTTCCTTTTCAACAAACAACTGGGACGTTTATCTGCCCACAGACCCACCAAAATTAACAGGGGAGGGGACTGGCTTTTGAATCACCCCGTATATTACTATGTTAAATATACACAATATATATATTCCTATGTTAAATATACACAATATATATATATATATTCCTATGTTAAATATACAAAATATATATATATTCCTGTGTTAAATATACACGATATATATACAACAAATATATATTCCTATGTTAAATATACAAAATTTCATTGCGATGGGGGTTACAACTCTCAATTCCCCCCCCAGGCTAAGGCTATGTCTATTGGCAAGTCGTTTTGTTTCTATTTGAAAGAACTTGACTTCAGCCTGGAATGAGAAGCCATTCTCAATGACGATCCACAGAAATTAGTGATGATGGGCCAATCAAGAGCGGACACAGGGGGAGGTCACAGGGGTCATGGCCCCCGCCCCAAAATATATTTTTTCACTGCAAAAAATTCCAACTTTCATAATGAATGAAGGTGTGTTATTCCAAGACCATGGCAAATTCTGTCCTTGACCCCCCCAAAATGAAAGCCTGTGTCCGCCCCCGGGGCCAATAAGCTCTAGTTCGGGGATAGTCAACCTTTTTATACATACGGCCTACTTTTATATCTTTGTTGATAGTAAAATTTTCTTAACGCCCACTGATTCCGCGGTTACTTATTAATTTAACGCAACTGCAAAGTTCTCGTAATTTTTAAGTGGAGGTTTAGTAAAAACGTGTAGGCAAATTTATCTTTTTATTGATAATACACAAAAAATTTAATTTGATGCTGCATTTCTGCATCTCGATCGATACAGTGCCTACTAGTGCGGAAGCTGCTTAATTGAAGAAAAATGAAATTAAATATAAAAACTATAAAGTTCATTAAAATTCTTTCTTTGAAAGCTTGAATAGTTCACTAGTAGGCGGTAACGATCAGGTTGGCTACTCCTATTGTATTTGAAGCTATGGAACTCGGGTGTGAAAACACCAAAAATGACAGAATTTTAATAACAATGATTCTAATAAAAATACTGTAATCGAAAAGACTTAAATAATTCACAAATGATAGCTAACATAATATAATAGATTTGCAATAATTTTCGGGCAGTACACTACAAGTTGAAGTTTGTTTACATCAAGATTGTTGCAAAAGCGCATCTTAGAGAGAAAGAAAACAATTGGTAGTAGGGACAACGTCCGAAAATCTGAATTACGATGTTAAAAACCATTACGACATTAAATCTCGGGTAATTTGTAGGGATTTTGGGGATTTTATACTCTGATAGAGGGATAAGATTTTATCTGGCAACACTGCTTTTGACTCGATTTATTGAAGCCGAGAAGAAGGGAATGAAAGGAGAATGCAGCGGTCCCATTTCCCTTTCGTTCAAATTCCGAAAATAACGTTTCCTTCCCATTTTGCCTTGTCCGAGAGAAGAAAATACGATTGAAACATATCTTATGGGTCTTTTGTGCCTCTGAAAACGGACCGTGCAATGGGAAGATGGGGGAAAAAAGGAGGACGGAGGTGGCGGGGAATTGAAGGGGGTTACGCATAATGGGATGAGATAAAAGGCAAAAGGAGAAATTTTTGAGAAATCTCGAATCCACGGTGCTTTTGCTCTCCTGCTCTTGGCTTCGCTTCTTCTTTGCGAAGACGAATTTTTCGATTCGTTTTACGCCAAATTTGAAAATCAATTGTAAGCGCGGGAATCGCGAATTGCGTTTTCCTCTCTTTTACGTCAGGATGTGGAAGAACGTCTTTTCCAAGTACCTCTGCTGGCTGCTGGCTGCGGGCGCTTCAAATGGCCAAATTGAGGAAATTTAAAAGGCGCAAATGTAATTTCAACGATTTTCTTTGATCGGATGTGCATTTCGCAATCTGCTGCTGCAGTTAACATATGGCACTGTTTCGTTTTTTCCACACCATCTATAAGTTCACTCCAGAGATCAAAATGATTTTTTTGTTGTGGTCTAACAAAAATTCAAGAGTAAGTCCTCGATCTCTCATTCAAAGAAAAGCGAAATTTCAGTGCAAACAGATTAATCACTATCGTTGTCATATCGATTAAAACATCAAATCGCAAGTTAACAAATGGTCGTGTGTACCATAGTTTGCTAAGTAATTGTGTATTATAATCGACAATATGTATTATAATCGATTGAGTGAACGCGCGCATAATATCATTGAGCGACGTATCATAATCGATTAAGCAATCGACGTATCATAATCGATTAAGCAATCGACGTATCACAATCAAGTAAGTAATCGTATCATAACTGATTAAATAATCGTTTATATTATAATAAATGAAGAAATAGAATTAATTGTAATCGATGAAGAAATAGAATGCATTATAATCTATGAAGTAATCGAACTTATTTTTATAAGTAATCGGGCCGTAATTCAATAAATAATCATATCGAATAAGAAACTATAAGCATATATAAAAAAAAAGTACGCAGACACTAACCATTTTATTTTTAATATTTATTACATTATTAATTTATTAAATTTACATTATTATTATTAAATTTTTTACATTTATTCAATATATACAATGATTTCATTCTCACAAAATACGTACTTTCTCCGTGTAACTCTTCAATCCAACCTAAAATGGAGTATTCACGTTAACAGCACCCGTGCTAAAATTAGTAAAAATGTTAGCGTGATTCGAACAACATCAGTTCTAAAATTAGTAGAAATGTTAGCGTGGTTCGAACAACATCAGTACTAAAATTAGTAGAAATGTTAGAGCGATTCGAAGCCTTAGCCACTACTTACTGGATTCAGTCCTTCTTGAAATTTACTATTCTATGATTTTTCCTTTCTTCACTATTGCCCTTTAACGTGGGAAAAAACTTTCCACGTATAATATTATTATACTTAACAGATCCAAAAAATATACCTCCGCCTCCTAAATCATCATATCCATTCTTTTAGTACAATTGAACTGATATGATTGAACTGATATGACCATCAAACGAATCCTCTTTCAATTAATTTCTATCTTCATGTTTACTATGTGAAGGTATTCATTATAGTCTCATTTCATTAGGCCTTCCTGATCATACCCTCTTTACAAGAAATCTTCACGATCCAAAACCAGAGTACTTACAGACGAAACTTGGACTCTGACCTATCTGTTGCTTTGACCGTAGGATGTGGAATCTTCTTCCTAACTCACTCAAATCAATTAATTAATTTGCCCAATAAAAAAAATTATTTGCCGACAGTTATTGAAGAGAATATTACAATATCGTCATTTCTTTCTTAATCTATACTTTCAATACCTATTTTAATTAACAAGTTCTTTTATTTTATATACTTGCTTAATTATTACTTCCACTAATTATATCAAATTTTGGACAGTAGGAGCTTTTCCAGACCCTACGGTGCTTTGCCTTCACTGACTAAATGGATCAACATAAAGAATATATTATAAGTCATTATCACTTCATGTAAATAATTGTACATCAATAAAGCTTAGTTTTGATTTGATATTGCATTGAATAAAGTAATTGCATGGGGATCAAATAGAATAATCGCATTAAATATTTATTGTGATGATGTGATATTGAAATAAACAACTGCTGGATTGCGATATTATATTAAATAAATAATCATATCATCACTGCGTAAACCAAATTTTAATTGCAGAAATATAAACTAGATATTTGAAGCCCAGAAATATATTCTAAATATTCTAAATCCAGATATTTTAGAACCTGGTACGTGGGAGAATCCAAAGAAGGGCGGAAGGGGCGATCGTCCCCCCACCCCGGTCAGGCTTAAATAGGAAAAAAATAAAGACGATGAAGAATATTTTATGTGTTGTTTGTTAAGACTGTAATGAACAAAAGTCTTACACTGGTGTCAAGAGTCTCCAATTATTGGAAAAATGCTCTCCAGACGTTTTTTCATGAATCTGCATGCTTCTCGTCCTTCAAACTAAATTTTCAGTACCTGCTGTTTCCGCAGAATGTAGTTTTTTATCCTTGAAGCGCCGTTAAACTTGGCTTCGAACGCGGATGACAGAAGAGACTTTTAATACACACCCATAGAGACATTCATATTGATGTAAATAAAGGTATTGACAAATTTTCAAAGAAACCAAGATGGCTTAACTTTGCACAATAGATTAAGTTTTTAAACATTTGCTTGTGTTATAAAAAAAAAGTAAAACCATTACGAAGTTTTTGCAATTTAAATTTAAATGCGTTCTATTAATTACATTGTAAATTATCGTTTTCGTTATTGCGTATGTCTCCTTTACTAGGTTATCTGTCTGTCATACTCGACTATAGTCTGCCCTAAACCATATAGTTTAATTAAAGAAAAGCCCAGCTTTAATTCATTGTCTTAAATGTCTTGATAAGTATAAAGGAAGACTACTAATATAATAAAATTTAAATACATTATTTAGCAGTCAGAAATTAAAGCATTTTTTCCGGAGATAGTCCCCAAAACCGCCCCTGTCCCCGTAATAATATCCTGGATCCGCCTTTGGCCTAATGCATAATCTAAATATTTTGTATGTCCAGATATTTAATCTAGACACTGTAAGTCTGGAAGTATAACCTAGGCATGGAAGTTTTATTCAAATCTCAGTTAAGTTTTAACTTAATTTTTGCCTGAATAGATAGCGATGCGTTTTATACTTTTACATAAGAACACGTTATACACAGAAACTCATTTTACTTAAACTGTAAAAAGGTATGCTATATCACTATGATTTTAACCTCATTAATTGTAAAATAAATGTGGAATAAAAAACGGATTGAATCTTTTTAAAGTAAAGTTAAACTTGTAAAGTTAAACTTGCAAAGTAAACTTGTAAAGTAGTAAAATAATATTCCAAGGAAATTTCCAAAAATAGCATAAAGATGAACTGTTTTAATATGTCTCTGCATCAATAGTTTATTTTGAAAGGGTTTCTCTCAAATTGTACGGGACATTTTTAAAGGAAAAAAAAAAGCTGACTGGGCATCTCTCTCGTATCTAAGAACTAATGTTTTTAGAATTATAAAAGTAAAAAAAAGCAAGTCGAAAGAACGTCAAATAAGTTTCTCCCTCGTTTTAAGGGAAGACATCCATCTGGTCGCTTAGTGAGGATTTCATGGCTGATTAACTAATCACAGTTATTGTTCTTGAAACAAAAGGAAATCTGGTCAGTTATTTCATTCCTTTGATGATGCTTGTCACCGTCCAACACAATCGAAACGTCAGGAATTAAAAAATAATGATTACGCCACTATAAGCCTACCTTGTTGTTAAACTTAGTGCAGAAATAAATGTGCAGATGGCTGTATCTCTCACGCGGTCTTATTTTCTCACGTTTCAGATTGCAGACGGACATTCATTGTAAATTCCATATTTTTTGTTCGGTTATTTGTTTTTAAATTCCATTTGTTACGCTCATTTGGCTTGTGTCTCCATAGCAATAGTTTATATAACTCTACTATATGCATATCCATGAAAACGATAAAAATAACTACGTATGTTCAGTTAAATTGAAAATGAATTAACGAAGCTTCGTGAAATTTAACGATGCTTCATGAAAATGATTAATGAACTCGTTAAATTATATCAACACCATCTTTTGACGTCAGCAACGTGACGGAGAAAGTGTTTAAAAACAGTATATGACTGTTCTCATGGGTTTAAGCTCAGCCAAAATTTTTACACAAACACATAACGTTGTGTTTATTTGCGTTTGGACCTATTGGTCCAAACGCAAATAAACTGCAGTACCAACAATGTTTTCTCCAAGTCCATAATATTACTGTAGCCTATGACAAAAATAAGAGAAAATGCACTCCGAACGGCGGACACCTCTATTTAAGAGACACTTCTCTAATTTCCTGACCCAATACTTGTTATCCCTTAATCTTTCCGAACAGCGACCACACCCGAATAGCGGACAGATACTTAAGTTCCGAAGTATACGCTGTATATTCAGAGGGTTTTCATCGCAGTATATCCGTCATAACATGGAAAGTTTTTCTCTTTAATACTTGGCGCAGTATAGCCCAGATGCTCTTGCGCCATAAAAAAGCCAAACAAACAATCTCTTTAATACTCCTATGACTTTTTACCTAACAAATACTTGTCAGCATCTAAACCAGGGATTCACAAATTCATGTCTCCGACGGACTATTAGTTTGAAGTGGGAGGGGGGGTGTTAAGTAAGGGAAGAATGATAACATCAATCCATTTTTTAAAGTGATTTATTATTCAAATTATTATTTAATTTTTTTTTGCTAATATAATATTAATTGGTTATTAAATTTTCAAAGATATGCTGATCTTTATACCTTTTAGGGAAAGGAAGTTGGCTTACTCATACAACGTACTGCTTTTCAGCGCTTTCTTGGGATTCAACTACAGTTTATTTCTTTTTACCTTTCTTCTTCTTAATTTATCAACATCCTTAAATTCATTATTCCACTATTTTTTTTTTTTAAATCGATTAAAATAAAAATAATTTTCTGTTGTTCAGTAGACGTGAGACCTTCGCAGGATAGGTCTGGCCCTCGAGCCGCATGATGCTCGTTTGCGTTCCTATGGAGCAAGCACAGCAACGGCCATGCTACTCTGGGACCTACTGTGTTCCCGGGAACCAAGCTCTGAACTACGGCGAAAAATGGCATGGGTTCTGCGACATCGTCCGCAGTTGAAACCAGATTAATGATAGGACAGATGAAGGTAATGCCACTGCTTCACCATAGGGCAGTAGAGCTAAATCTTCAGAAGAAACCGAACCTCTCAGTAGCTAGAGAATCAACTCCCGATCTACAGTGAACAATCAATCTTTTTTTTTTTCCACAGTTGGAAGTCAAAATTGGATTAATGACACATATGTTGCGCATTCCTGATTCAAATGGTCATGCTGATGCAATGACAATTGACAGACCGCTATCTTGAATCCTTCCTGGAGCACGATCGCTTTTTTACTATTACACGTATTTTTCTTTATACGTATAAGACAAAAGTATACGACTTGTATGAATAAATAAAGTATACATATACGTTGGAAAAGTCGAATAGCTTGAAATTTCACTTTTAAAAAAAATATTCTAATTTTTTCTGCAAGTTTTTAGCCCTCAAGTCATGCAGTCGGTTTACCGGAATTTTATTTATTTTTTAAGTTAGGCTCTTTTATCTAAATACTAAGCCCACAATTTTAAATGGACGGCTACACAAAGAAAGTAGTTTTCTGGAAAAATAACTATGAGGATTAAACTGCTTAACACAAACACAATATCTGTAATTTTAATAATCAGATTTACAAAAATATAAATGCCTGTTTTAGCATAAATATGTGTGTTCCCGGAATAGTAAATATTCGTTTAAAAATAGTTTTTAATTTGGCCAAGAAAAACAATAGTTTTCTCTAAAGAAATATTTTTTTTTTTAATTGCATTTGCAATAACATTTTCTTCTCAAAAACTAACTTCAATAAAAATATCATTTCAGTGAATCCCATAAAGAAAATAATTATATTCGATTTTCATTTTAAGTTATAACCCAAAATTAATTAAAATCTAAATTATCATGTCTGAAAATTGCCGCTAATTAGGTAATTAATTAACAAATAATTAATTAAAAATTACTGAAATTTCATTTCTCTTTAGCAATTTCTTCGACTTAATTATAAGTATACTTACTACAAAAAAGTTGAATTAATACATTAATAAATAAAAAAAATCTCCAGCCCATATACTCTATATGCATATGCAAAATATGCACATTACCTTAAAAAATTTACTTTGAGACAAATTATGAATGATCAAAAAATTAGTTTCATTTAAGTTTCAGCCAGACTTGAACACCTATGTTTGATCTTCCTTGCCGAATGTTAAAATAGCATGAAATTAAATATAGACTTGGAAAAACTTATTAAAATTGCTGCTTTTAGAGTAGAACGAGATCGTGGATGCGCCAAATAAATAAAATATAATCTTTGAAACAGACGATTAAGGAAGAACGATCCTCCAAAAGTGTATATCGTGATTTTACTAAAGAAACATGACTAAAAAAATTGGCATTTTCTGGATATGTATATCAGAAGTATTTTTCTGGCACTAGCAGAGTCCTGCAAGCAGACAACTCCAGCTGGGGAACTTGGGTTTTTATTTGAAAATGTTAAATATCATCATCATCATCATCGTCTTCTTTGATTCGGAAGTTGGCGGCCAATGTGGGCCATATTTCCCTGATTCTGCTCGCGGGGATAATGTCTTCTGTGCTCAGTCCAGTCCAAGCCAATCAACGATCTATCCTCTGTTTTTACTTTTTATAGTCATGTCAAAAGTAGGTAAGTTTAAAATCAACTTCACGTTAAAATTAGATTAGTTAACTTATCCACTTATTGTAAGTTTATATGTCTAGTTAGTTGTAGTATTAAGGCAACGATATATTATACTATATTTATAAGTAAAACTCTTACCAGCGCATTGCTATATCAAATTATCGTGTATAATATACTATCCATTCAGACTACAGTTATCACAATATTTTAAACGTTTCAGAACATATTTTTTTCACACAATTTTCCCTATAATATTACCTTATGATCAATAAACTTGTCTGATTAATTTTTTAATATTATTTAAATAAGTAATAATATACTTAACATTTTATTAATAAGACCGTTTTTGCGTACGTTTTCGGGAAAAGACGGCTCGATGGACGTACGTGGTCGTTCTGAAGAAACCTTTGATAGGTTTTCCGCTTTTTATTTGCTTCAATTTATAATTAACCTGATTAGTTCATTAATTAATATTGCTCTTTAAAAATGCAGCATTTGATTAATGTTATATTAAGGCGCGTTTATCTAAAAAATGATTAAAAGACTTGAAAATACTTTGTTTTGACATTGGATACTATTTTTTTACAATAAGTTAATAATAAACGTGAAAATTTACTTTTATAGATGATTTATTTAAGAGTTTGCTGTTGACAATTCGAAGCGATTTTTATAAAGTTTATTGTTATTGAATCTCTCTAAAAATAGTTATAAAATATATCAATACAAAAACGGTTTCCTCAAACTTTCATTTTTTTTATCAAAAACTTATTGAAAAACGAAATATAATAGAAAAAGAGATCCAAGGTAAAGCAAAGGTTTTTAGATCTGATAGGTATGATGGTTTACAGGAAAAAAAAGGGAAAAAGAAAGTTAACGAAAGGGAAAATAACATTGCGGGAGGGAAGAATAGATCGGGGAATTCCAGCTAATTCGTGCGGACAATCGAATCAGAGAGAACCATTGATCGCTTGACACGGAGGTAATTTCTAGCCCATTATTCAATTAGGAGACTCCCCTCCCCCTGAGAAAAATCCCTTTGCATTCTCCTCTCTATAGCCGATCGAGACAGGAATCAGAGAGATCCCTGTGTCTGAAAATTTGATCACCGAAAAGTGAGTTCAGTTGTTTTCTTCCAATTCGTCCAGCAAACTCGCTATCTGCACAATCCTTATTGATTCCACTTAAAACAAAAATCGGCGTGATTTGAAGTCGCCAGAACTATAATTAGAACTATAATTAGTAAATTCTATACGATAATTATTTTTTTGATGTTTTATTTCTTTTCTTTTCCTTTTTTTCAAACAACATGCGAATTTTGAAATCTCAGTGTTTTTATAAAGAAAACTATTCACGGAAAATACTAATATTTCATTTATTGTTATAATATTGGGGGCCTATTATTGATATATTTGATGATGATTTACATAAAAGCAAGTTCTAAAAACTTTAGATGCACAGTAGGATGAAGAAGTCTTTCAAAGTGGAGGACATTATTGTAGGACTTTTTTTTTTTAGAAGTTGTAAGCACGCCAGTTTAAAGTTTGTTTATATATAAGAGCTTGCAAATATATGGAATATGTGTACAATTTAACGTGAATTACGATTCAAGTAATAATTTTGGTAAAATATTTTAATTATATTTCATGTAATTGTAAAAATTTTAAAACTTTCATAACTTAAACAGCGAATACAGTCTTACCAGTATGCTCATTTTGAAGACATAGCTCTTTTAAATCTATTTATCGTACATCGAATCGAACGGGAAAAGTTCTTTTTACTGATATATAGTTAAAAACGAAATCACCTGGGACACCATAGAAACTCTATTAATTTCTATGTTTCCGTAATTGATTTATAACCGTGGCTCCTGAATTTATATACCATTTATATACCCTTTTATGGATTTGGGTGTATTTTGAGGGATTCCCCTTCTCTCCAGTAGTATACCCTATTTAATTACGGCTTTATTAAAAAAAAATGAGATATTTTAAAATATTTGTTATTTATACAAGCAACTCTAAAGGTGCAAGGATGCAAATTAAAAAAATAAATAAAAATACACGCATGCAGAAATTGACCTGCAATGTGTAAGTATAATATACGTAAATAGCCGGCCCCAATTTTACCATTACCCAGTGGCGTATTTCAATGTTGTGTATTTTCAGGAACTTATCCCAGAACTAGAAAATTTTCTATCGATACCTTTACTATACAGGGTGTCTCAGCACCAGGGTTGCAAACATCTAGAAGGGGTAGGGTACACTTAGACGAACAATATTTGCCATAGAATCTAGGGTCGCAAACCACTCACAGCGTCAGTTCTAAAACCGTCCAGCATGCACAAATAGTGACAACCAGTGCATGAGAAGCGCAAAATGCGATGTCCTAATCATCTATGCACTTGAGCAGCTGACCTGAGTTTTATCTGGCGCTTTTCACGCACTGGTTGTAAATATTTGTGCATGCTGGACGGTTTTAGAACTAGCGCTGTGAGTGGTTTGCGACCCTAGGTTCTATGACAAATATTGTTCGTCTAGGTGCACCCTACCCCTCCTAGATGTTTGTAACCCTGGTGCTGAGACACCCTGTATAAACCTTACTTTTATTTACAAACGAACTTCGCAAATGTAGTTTAAGAATATTTACATTTCGGACTTACTTTTACCATGTCAAACTTACCTTATGAACATGCATCATACACGTCTGCTTATCTACAAGCAAACGAAAAAAAAATATCTACAAGCAGACGAAAAAAATATTTATCATGAGGGCTCCACCTGTGACTGTCTGCTGACGTGGAAACAAGCTTTAACTCAATGCTAATAAGAGGGAATCGAAATCTGATTCATAAGCGTAAGCAAAAAGTTCATAAGGGTGGTTATAGGCTCAATTGTGGGGTTACAGAGCTACAACTCACATATTCCTATATTAAATATACAAAATTTCATTGCAATGGGAGGTGTTACATCTCCCATCAACCACCCTGCGTACGCCAATTATCTGAGCGCATTGCTTTAAGCATCTCTTACTGGAAATGAGTTAAGACAAGTTAACAGGAGTAACGAACGAACACTCAGACGACTTTTGCAAAAAATGCGTTGTCTGTTCAAGGCTTTTTGACGTAAGGAACAAAATGTGAATTTTTAGCTGTTAAGTGCGCAGGCAGCAGAGTTTTAATTCAGAGAATGAAGACTAATGTGTCAGATATGATATAAGAATAAATAAAAGACGGCTGACTGAAAATTAGCGCAGCAGAGAAATTAAATGGTATTGTAATTTGCTTTAGTTCTGCCCAACTTAAAAAAAAAATGGATGCGTCAGAAAGGCCCCTATATTTCTTCAACAGAGGTGGAGAGAATGGAAGTTGGAAAAAAAATTGTATCCGGCGCTAAACGAATTTTTCACACTTTAAGTTAGGTGTTTTTTGAAGTTAATTTGTCAAAAAACACTTCTTTCTGCACTCGAAAACCCTAACTTCATTTGCCTCTTTTTGCCAAGTGGAAATGAAGGAAGGGAAAAAACCGGGCGGGAAAAATTAAGAGAAATTATCTTGGAAGAAGCTAAAAACATTAAAAAAGGGAAAAAGCATCGCCGTCTTTTCTTCTTCTTTCTATCCCTCCACAAATAATTAAAGTCCCTAAAGATAGATGAGCGAGGCTAGGCAACCGTTAATTGCCAGTAATCACATAAAAGCCTAGCGAAAGGCGCTTTTTAAAGGGAAAGTTGCAGCAAAAACCGTCGAGGTTGGGGAAAAAAAGGGAAAAATACTAAAATGTACTAGCCACTCAGCCTCCTGAAATTTTAATAATCTGCCCAATTAATGCTTCCTGCTCTTTTTCTTCCGTTTTTTCCCTTGCTGCCCCCCCCTTTCTTTTGGTATTGGCGAGGGTTTTACTTTAGGCCGTTACAGGCACGTTGTTAAATGATTCATACTATTAGGCTATCTCTCTCCTCCAACATGCTTAGCGCTCGTTTGCTCTAATTGGCTGACTGAAGCCCCTGCAGAGGCCAACGCTCATTAAATATGCAGCAGAGGCGTCTCATTTGCATGAAAGCCACCGACAGGCGGCGCTACGAGCTAGCGTCGTACGCAAATTAACTCTCTAGTAGCGCCATCTGGTTAATCGAATTAGTGTTTGCAAAATGGAATTAAAGGCGATGGGCAGGGATGGAAGGGCGGGTTTTAATGGCCGAGACGGCAAGGCGTTAATTCTCTGATACGATAATCAACGCGAGATGCTACAGGATATTGATTGCAAACAGGACGAAAATTAATAAAGCGATTGTAAAAACAACATCGCCGGAAAACGTCCCGTTTACCACTTTTTCGAGCGCCTTAACGAGTGCGTCAACATCGCGATCCTAAACAGCTTTTAATTGCTGAGACCTTGGCGCTAAACGCAAAGATTTATGCGGGATACTTGGCAGGGTAATTCATTGCTGCTGTGCACTTCTGGGTCCGAAGTTACTTTTTAAGTAATTACTCTTTATTTTTAATTTAATAACTCTTATAAAAAAACATATCACTTTAGCACAAAACAGAAATTTAATGCAAGGTATTACTGGTATGGTAAACAGGTGAAAAATTGAGTAACGATGCATTGTTTCGCAAAATGAAAATTTCCCTTTATAGAATATTCCAGTCGTATTAGAGTCGGAAATGTATTATGAGGTGAATACGTATAAAAAAACGGTGTAAAATATAAAAAAAAAATCATTTAACAATACTAGTAATAACAATAATTTAGTTAACAATAATAAAAATTATATTAAATTGCTTTACATGCAGGATCGCTGCTACAGAATGAAGGGATGCAACATTTTTTAATTTTATTAATCTTTCCGCCAACATCTGTTTTAGAAAAAATCGTGGATCTAAATTTTGAAACATAAATACGAAGACATAAAGTTTCATGAGTAATGTCTCCATAGTCAGTTGGCAAGGCACCAGTGGCGGCCCGTGGCGAGATTTAAGTGAAGCGACGTGATGCCAATTCACCAAAACACATTAATCTACGGCCTATACTCATCAAGAAACCGGTTTTTACCTCATTCAGTAAATAAGAAAGAAATTTACAGTAACTTTGGATTTTGGTGAATTGGCTTCACGCAGCTTCACTTAAATCTCGCCACTGCAAGGCACTTAGGTTCCAACCAAAAAGCCGCTCGGTCGAACTCAGCCTCGGATGATGTTTTCCCATTGCCTGTAGAGGCTATGTGGGTTGAAGCATTCGTACAATTGTGATGACCCTATAAAGAGCAATAATACCTTAATTTGTAATATGTGGTAAACAAATTCTAAACTTAAACCACAGAAGTAAATGCAGAAAACTTTACTTCACTAATTACTTCGGGAAGCTCTGCTTATCGCATATTGAGAAGGGCACGAGGTACAAAGGTCAGAAAGTTGAGGCGGAACGCCTGGAGTAAGAATGCAACAGTTGTTTCAATTATATTGAATGTGATTGGAGTGTAATTCGCAAAAACCTGGAACACTGCCTCAACACACCCAAAATCACCACCAAGTTAAAAAAGTTAGAAGAAACCCATATCGTAAAACGATTCTCTTAATCGTTCAAGAGGCTTGGAAAGGATTGGATTCCCTTTCCCAGAATTTTAAATGATTAAAAATAAATGAAAGACAGTGAAAGAAAACAGACAGTAAAATTGCGTAATAATAATAATTATTATTATTTTTTTTAGTATGTTTAAATAAAATCATAGTGAAATTTTTTTTATAAGGAAATAGATGACACCCTGGTGAAGCCAGTAATGGCGTCCTCTTTTTAGATTAGTATAAGATGAATGTGATTAATATTAAATATGAGAAAAGTATAATATATTATAAAGATGATCAGAGCCGAGTATATTATGAAGACGATTAGAGCACAGTATATTATAAAGATGATTAGAATATACGAGTAACGTATTACAATTAATGTAACGCTGCATCATGAAATCTACATGACCAGTCTAGGGATCATTTTCGTCACCTAACATCACGTTCTCCACGGCATGCGTTGATCAACGTGTGATCTTCATACGCTCGTTCGTCTTGTCATTATGTAAATTGATCAGCATACGTTTTGATCCGAAGTTGAGGAAAAATTTTTTGGTATAGAATTTCCAAACCCGTTTTAAGACACGAAATTAATTGATTAAACTCTGTTAATATGATTATTTTTTATTTGAACATTTTACGTTCCAGGACTGGGTTATGGGGCATTTGGGACCCACATCTTTACGTGACGTCCGATTCTTGATACCTTTACACGTAGCCAAGCATTCTATACTCGCGGCAAAGCTAACCTGGTACACTGTTAAGGCTACGGCTACCTATTCACACCAGTGAGACGAGTATTCATTCGCCAATTGGCGAAAAATGAGATAGCCCTCAACATTATTAGGCTATTTATCGCCTAATTTGGAATGCAGAAAAACGCGGTTGCCAAAATTCCAGGCGCCAAATTTCCTGCCAAGCAAACGAAGTCCTCTGAGTGGTCAGTTACTTGAATGACGTCATCGCTCGCTATACCAGATTTTAATTGCACAAATATGCCTATGTTTTATGTATTTGAGCATTATTTTAATGTTTTATGTACGAAATGTATCTTCTATTAACTCTCTTAACGTAAGAAAGGGCGAACTATATTGCACTGGCGAAATCATACTGCTCTGCGCCTTGTCAGTGTACCAGGTTAGCTTTGTCGAGAGTATAGGACTCAAATTTGGCCCCAAAAGACCTTTTGTATCCCAAGAAAGCGTTTATGACAATTAAGGCGCCAATGCCTTGTGTGCGATATATCAACTTGCCTTTGATTTCAGATACAGTAGACAACCTCTTAACTGACAACGCTTTAATCCTGCCCCTTCTGTCCTCCTTGTCACAGCCGAGTGGAAGAATAAAAAAAGTCTGTTACGGAAAAAATCACTGATTTTTTTAAATAATGTCTTCCATTCTATGTCTAATGAATAATCTAATGTGATATATCTGTGTGTACCTAAAATTTGAAAAGACCTAGGTTTTTTCTTCATTCATTTTTTTAAAACTAAATTGCAGTTTATAAATTATGTTACAACGTTAGTGCCGCTGCATGTATTTTGTGTTATTTAAATAATAAGCATGTAGCTCTAAAATTAATTGCTTTGGAAATTTTCATTATAAACCCTCAATTTTACAAGTCTTTGGTGCCACTGCATAAACGTTACCCACTGAATTTTTTCCAGTGTTGCCAAAGAATAACTGCCAACATGCAAAGTGACCAGCCGCTATGTTGTTTCAGGCTTTTTTTGTAATTTTCGTGAATCAGTGAAGGGGTTCTGTGGGGGGAGACCCCACGCCCTTGATGCCCGTTCAGATAGTCTTCGAGTATGCTTGAATCAGTATAACATTGGATCATAGAAATCTTGCACAAATCGTGAAAGCAATGAGTACCCTCCCACACTTCGAGGGGCAGATGCTTGCAGCTGGAAAAATAGTCTTAAATGCATACGTAATCCATAAAAAAATAAGAGTGAGACGCTAAAACATTTTCTTGGAAACAAACAAAACACAGCGAATGTGAAGCAAAAAGAAAATGGCGTATCGCACCAGTTCTCACTACATCATACAGACGCACATAACGTCAGAGTATGCGACGTTACATGCTGATCTACTGAAATTTAGAACGATTTCAAGAGGACAGAGAGAGAAGTAGGTAACGCGTCATAATGTGGCGCCCCATACTTTTTCCACAAAAAGCTCAGTTTCTACAATAAACGGTGAAACCAATCACGGGCTAAGGTCCCATTCTCGTCATGGCCAGGTTAGATGGAGCCTATGGTATAAGCAACCCTTTCGAAACTAGCGTTTTCATGTTACTATCAATTTCATTGAGAATTTGTAAAGATAAATAAGCAAATTAAACCTCTGTTTTTAAAGACACTCCAGCTTGTTTCGTTGATATGTACATTGGTTAAAACGTATTTCATAAATTAATTGAAAATATATTTTTAAGTTAATGACCAACAATGTTGATTTCTTTGGATCGGGAAACAGATTCGTAAAGGTTTAACAGCACCCCATGTTGGAAGGCCCGGGTTCATGCCTGATTACTGAAATCGAAAACGCATTACACACTTCCAATATCAAGAAGGGTGACTAGTTAGGAACAGTATTACCTATTAATAATAAATTATTAATTGGTATTAATTACCTATTAATATTATATTATTGAATTTAGAACGGTGTCTGTCACTTACCATAGCACCACAACGCCCTGGCCATGCGGCTGACATTCCTTCTTCAACAACATGTCTTTAATTCCCCCGCACGGTCAAAAATACATTACCAGTATTAGGCATAACAATAATTGAAGAAAATGATAAATTTGCTTTTAAAGTGTGTTCTTAAAAATGTTGTGATCACGTGTATATGAATAGAGTGAATGATAAAATAGTCATTAATTCGACTTCAATTAAAGGGTCATAGGATCTTTCAAAATTTCAAAAAATTGATTTTTTTTATCACTTCCAAAAGAATTTTAAACTATTAGAAGTAATTTAAAACAAACCTGTGCAAAATCTGCCCATTATTAGGCTCACAGTGATTAAAATAACAATATTATATTTAATTCAATTTTAAGCTCTTGCAAAACTTTAAAATGGATTTTCTCAGAACGTGCTTTTCCGAGCTTACGCGCATGATAACTTGCCAACTGGTTATTATAATTGAATAAAATTTTCCAGAAAACTTTATTATATGGCACTTTACGGTCTGTATCTGCTTTTTGCCATTTTTATTTATAAGTTATTAATTATGGACAAAATAGGGTCTTAGAGATAGGCGTAAAGAAACATATTTAAGGTAAAAAAATAATATTCATAATTAAATTTCAGAATTACTTTTTTAGATAGAGTATGTGTACCCAATATCTGTGAACAATTTGAGCCCATGAGCAACATTCTAGCAGCAAAATTTAAGTTACAATTCTACGCGCAGTCTGTTGCCATGTAATATTCAATTCGTAAATCATATTTAATATTTTGTAAAATCAAAGAAAATATTTGATGTCAAAATTATTTTGTCATGTTATATATATATAATAGATGTTTTGTTATTGTTGATCAAAAAATTTTTTAATTAGATTTATATTTACTGAGAAAACTAAAGTTAAAAAACCATTATAAATTTCTCCATTTTTGGAAACTTAAAAGTCCTGTGGCCCTTTAAACGTTAATAAATATTCAAATTTTGCGAGAACTTAATCTCCTTTAAAACACAATATGATTAAAAGCCTCACAACAGTCTAGGAAAAGAAGACTGCTATACATACATACTTCAGTTTATTGCGGTTCGCAGGTATTGCATGTTTGCAAATTGAAGGTTTATAGAAATACAACTCTAGACAGAGAAGGTTTATTAGCGCCATTTTTCCCAACAGCTCGCTAAAGCCTCGGCCATTGGCATACGCAGGGGGGTGTTGATGGGGGTTGTAACTCCCCATTGCAATAAAATTTTGTATATTTAAAGTAAGAATATGTTAGTTGTAACTATATAACCTCCCCACATTGAGCCACTTACTAACTTTCTGCGCACGCCTATGGGCTCAAATGATGATACTTAGCATTTTTGGCAATAAATGATTTTTTATTCACGAGATGTACATTGAATTTTTTTAGAAATAATTCTATTTTGAACTTACAACAGACTACAGTACTGTATAAATATAACTTTTGTATGTGTACTGAGAAATCAAACAATTCGCGTGATTCAG
Source organism: Dysdera silvatica (assembly GCA_006491805.2). Classification (NCBI taxonomy): domain Eukaryota; kingdom Metazoa; phylum Arthropoda; class Arachnida; order Araneae; family Dysderidae; genus Dysdera; species Dysdera silvatica. The sequence goes on along the minus strand of QLNU02015270.1, from coordinate 96,908,108 downwards.
TTTATCGCGGCGGTCTGAAATTGAGCCCGCAATATCACCGAGGTATGCTGGTACATGAAAATAACTTTATGAATTTTTGACGTAACAGAATTGGCTTTACTTTATAAACCAGGCTTTCTAAAACTCATTGACATACAATGCATATCAATCATACATGGTTGTAAGGACATTCAATGTGAAATTCACGCTCTAGCTTGTTTGATTTTTGCCTGGATAGAGTGAGTCAAGATCTGTATTAGAAAAGGTACCGTTGTTGCTATCCAAACTAAATCGTTAGTAACGACAGAAAGGAAAGAAAGGAAACCGTAACACTACTTTATTATCAGTGTATTTTTGAACGCATTACCAAAATTCCCAGAAACTAAAACTTTTCAGTTTTCTACAAACCAACTACAAAACTAGCTGACACCCTCTCCCATCTGAAGACACCAACTTCAGCAGATCAAACCACCGAAGTTACCTGTTCAACAGCATGCAGTAACCGCGTTGACAAGTACTGCGGCCAAACCGAAAGAACCCTCAAAACTAGGCTCCAAGGACATAAAAACAAATTCAAGCCTCAAGTTTTTAATTCACTCCTCGTCAACAAACACTGTGCTGGACAGAACCATGTTCCATGCTGACATGACGCAAAGGTCCTACACAAAAACATCCATAAATATAATAGCCGCTTATTCCTCTAAAGTTGGCAATCTAGCAATCATAAACAGCACAACGCGTTATATGTGTTCCACGGTCTACCTGCAGAATATGTAACACATACAAAATAATATTTCAGCATTTCCATAATTTCAATCATTTTGCACTTAAGATGAGGCTAAGATAGCTTCGAAACTTTTGCTTTCGACTTATTTAATCATATACTTCCTAATGGCTGTTTCTACGAATTCTAATGTAATTGTTTCTAATACCAGTCGTAACTTTTTTTTTTAACTTATTTCACATTAAGTTATTTAAGTATTGATATCTGATTTCGCTATATAGCGAAGATATAAAAAGATTTTGTTTGGTATAATAATTAAATATAATACAATTTAACCTCTTTTAACGAACAAGTCATTTCTGGGGTCATGGATTTAACGATCAATTAAAAGAAATGAGATAGAAAACCAAACTTTTGCAAAAATTCCGTCGTTATATGCGATTGGTTTTCAAAATCGGCTCTCACTATAACCGATTTCCACTGCATTTTTATGGATTTGGAAGGGGAAATTATAATTAAAATTTCAATTAAATTTTTAATTACCTAAGTAAATATAAATTAAATTATAATCTCCCTAATTCCCTCTCGTAGATCTGCCATTGGTTGCTTAATCAGTATAGTTGAAAATTTCAGCATAATTTTAAGCTTCTACAATAATACCATAATAATGCTCACGTTAAGCCAAGAAAAGAGTTTGCGGTGATCATTATGATGGTAATACTGGTGGTGATGATGCCATGGATGATAATTACGATCATGATGATGGAACATTCACGTAAAACAGCTCTAAAGACAGAACAAAGTCATACGTACTTCAAACTAGAAATTAGAATTATTTACCATTTTTTTAATTTTGTATGATTTATGCAGAACATTTTCCCAGGTAAATTTATCATTTCTGATTCTCATTTAACTACACATTTCTTAATAATAAAAATCTAGTATTAGAACATTGAGATGAATTAAAAATTAACCGAGAAAATTCCAAATTTAATACCTCATTAAGGGAGGATAGAGGTTTTAACCTACAGAATTTATTTAAAATTTACCACTTTCTTATTAACGTTAATTTAAAAAAATCTACTGGCAGTAGCATAGAAAAATTGAGAGTTGATAAACACACTCATGGTTAATATAAAATTGCTTTTTAGATATCATAATAATGTTATTTAATATTAAATAAAACATATTAATAGAATTTTTCTTTCTGAAAACACGCCGTATCAGCATCCATAAAATAAATTGAAAATCAAATGACAAATATATATTTTTTAGCACAGAAATTATTGTTTTAAGTTTGTTTACTAAGTAAACCAGCATTATTACCATATTCAAAGTACATATATTTTTTAAAAATTAATAAATATGACATACAATCTCCGAAATATTGCCTTACATTTAATTCAAACAAATTTTTTAAACGAATAATTTAAGTTCGGTTCATTCTATAGATATTAAGGTAACGAAGATTTGTAGAAGATTCCGTAGTCATAAATAGTTAAAGTTTTTTTCTTAAATCTTAAGGAAAAATGTTAAAATCAGCGAAATGAGAAAACCGCGATTGAAATTAGCCGTTTGCTTGGTTTTTAAAGCATATATGACATCACAATTTCAATAATAACCTTTGAGCTACCTGATGTAGAAATATTATGTTGATCTGAAATGTTCATAAAAGTCCAGAGAATTTTTTAAAAATATAAAAAAAAATCGATTTTTTAAAACTTTAAAATCCCTATACTCCCTTCTAAATATCTCGCGCCTATTTTATATTTTATAGTAAATTATATCTACTGCATATTAACTTCATATAGAGACTTCAGCTATTATGTATAAATAAGTGTAGAAATTTATATTACATAATTTATTACGTTAGTTTCATTAAGTAAGCTATTTTTTAGTTGTTCTTTCAGTTAGTAATCTAGATATAATAAATCTCACAAGCATGCTAGTTAGTAAAAGTGCACAGAACTGTACTATTCGGTTAAAAAAATACGCTATAATTATTTTACTTTAATCTTTTCATTCAAACAAATCGACTTTCAGAAAAGGTATTAAAATCTGTTGACGGAACGGTTTAACTGAATTCGCTTCATTTCAAGATCATGTACTCGAAAATGATTTAATTTCCCTTTAGAGAAGTTTTCGTCTGATCAAAGGTGCCAGTTTCCGCTTTCTGCTGTTTTTTCCCCCCCTTCTATTGTCTTAATCAACGAGAGCCTGAAACGTGACTTCTAACTGCTTCACCAATGAGAAGTGGCCGCAGGGATCGGGGTCCCACCTCCACTAATTTACCCACTCACTTCTAATCACCGCTCCATAGTTAGTGGAATCAACTTTCGTGTGTTTCAGAAAAGGGACCAAACTTAATAAAATTTGTCCAGTTTTAACGAACGAGGGGTGGAAATAAGTAGCTTTACTAAAATCAAAATTAGAAAAATCAAAACGCAGCCGTTTCCCCACCTAATTTGAGCTGAATTGGAAGACGGTGCAAAAGAAATATGTAAACCGATGTATTGTCTCAAATATTGTACTGACTTTGCATTTTTCATACAGAATTTATTTTTATGACTACCAATAATAATTTTAAGTTACATCACATCTTATTTTATTGATATGATTACCAAATACCTTGAGGATAATGTTATCTGCGGTCTCATGTTTAAAATTACTGCTTATTCATTATAGTTAACATTATACAGTGTTGGAAAAAAGTTTAAAGACAAGCGAAAAAGCACCAAATGTGGAAAACCAGAAGACATAACTTTATGCAAATGAGATCAAACTACCATGAAGAAGAAGAACTGAATATTTCTTGATAGTATTTATTTTAAAAACCTTAAAACTGATTTTACTATAACATTTAATGATTTGCGGATGCTGTAGAACTTGGAAAAAAATATAAGGACAGCCGGAATGTTTTACATCACAGCCTAAATTATCATATTTTATCTTGTTCTATCGTAGTATCAAGCATGGCAAATAAATTTATGTAGTTGGTTTTACAGCAACTGTGCTCTTTAAAATGCCAAAAAGTAAAGAATTATCAGAGACGGAGCGAGGCCACATCCTTGGTTTACAAGCATGTGGAATGAGTAGACGCGAAATTTTATGAAAATTAATTAATCTATGACTATTGTATATAATTTCCTAAATGATCCAGAAAACTACTGGAAAAAGAAACATGCAGGTAGGACAGTTTCTGTCATTACTCGTCAAAATAGAGCCATATTTAGACAAGCCTCTCATAAGAAGCGATCTCGATTCCAAATTAAAAATAATTTAGGATCATCTTGTTCTAGCTGAACGATACGCAATGTTTTAAGGAGGAATCCAAACATTCAGTGCTCAAAAATGAAAGCCCAACCACCTCTTACGAAAAAATTAAGTAAAGTAAAGTAACTTTATTTCAGGCAAACCACAAAAAGTATAAAAGATTTTGATGTATATAAAACAGAGAATATGATAAACAATTTGAATATATATACAGAGTAAAAAAAGAATAACGTACAAAATAATGTGAAAGAGAATGGAATACAATTAAGTTATGTTTATCTATATTGGCTATCAACTTCTGATCTTTCACGTAATTAGGATTTCCCTTTCCCTTTTTCTAATATGTTCAAATGTAGTTATGGATTGGATTAAGGTCTGCCTGCATGAATAGAAGCAACATACAGTTGAATTCGCTAAAACACATATGGCTTTTGAAGATAAATGGGAAAATAGTGTGTTTTCAGATGAAAAAAAGTTTAATTTAGATGGGCCAAATGGATTCCATTATTACTGGTATAACCTTTGTCATGAAAAAGCCACCTTTCCAAAGCGACAGTTCACTATGATGATATGGGATGGGGGTTTTTTGTGCAGGTGTTTTCCCAATTGCTTTTTTGAGGCCCAAGTACGAATTCAAATGCTCATCAGGCCCAAAATTTATTGCCTGCGGCACCACTCATCACCTCTGGAGACTATTTTTCAACAAGATAATGCCTCAGTCAATGTACCTGCCTCAATAAAATCCTGGTTTGAGGCAAATAAAGTAAAATTGTTTATCTGGCCTGCCAGGAGCCCCGACCTGAACCCCGATAAAAACCTGTAGGGTATATTAGTCCGTGAGGTATACTAAAATGGGCAAGAGTATGATAGGTAAGATGAGTTCATGAGGGCCATCAAACTTGCCTGTCGGAAAATCCCAAACACGATGTTAAATAAAATTTGTGGTTCCATGACATCACGAATGATACAAATAAAATCATAAAGAAATGGGGCAATTTTCTGACTTCTTAATATTCTTTTTTGCTAAAAATCCTGGTTGTCCTTATATTTTTTGACAGTCCATATTAACTTCAACTTATGTAAACAACAATATGTTTGTTTAGTTTTTTGTTATTCAGCATTGAAATTATCCACTTTGAGTTTTTGTTGTATATGCTACTTTATTTACTAATTTGAATATAATTCATTACACGTGTCTTATGAATTTTTGTGTCTTTAAAATTTTTCAGCACCGTATTCAGACCATCCTAAAATTCACTATGTACCGTGGAGAGCCTCAAAAATGATAAGAAAACGTACTTCCCTATGCAGAAAAGTTTTGAATTAACTCTCAATAAACTGTGAACAATCCTTCTACAATCCCGTAATCTCGAGTTTGATTGTCGTAGCAAAATGAAATAGCTAGGGTTCGGAGCCTTCTTTAAACAATAGGTCCCCTCATTGGAGAGCTAATAACGACCCTCTTGTCATATTAACTCTCCTAAACTAATAATCTTTACTAATTAGAAAGCTTTCTCAAAGTATTTTTAAATCAGCTGGCACGCATGATAAGTTGCAAACCATTTAATATAATTTAATGAAAATTTTCGAAGAGC
>QLNU02015270.1:96848003-96902437 GCA_006491805.2 Dysdera silvatica | reverse complement strand
TCGTGGGTTCCCCATCCTTGAATTGCGACGTTCTTAATTCTGGGTGCGGTTGCATTGCAACTTTTTTCGTGTTCTTCATTCTATAACAAAAATTATATAACACTAAAAATGCATATAACAAAAATTATATAACACTAAAAATGCATATAACGACAACGATCTATATAAGTTAAGAGGTTGTTTCTTTAAATACACTAAGCCGATACTTTTAGAAAATATCCTTTTCATCGTTTTTGTGGAAGCATTTACGTGCGAAAACTTTTAGCAATAAAACTTAATTCACGAATTAAATACTGAACAAAATAAAATGAATTTGTATGTTATGTAGTTCAATGTGACCCATCCCTGAACATAAAATAGATATTATGTTTGAAAATATGAAAAGTTAATACAAAATCTTCACTGAACTATGTCATAAATATTTGATATTTCCTTTTCCGGTTGTGAGCACCAAACGTACATGTTACAAGCAAATGTGCTACGTAAAGAGAAAAATACCAAATACACATATCACCTGAATAACTTTCGCAATGAAAAACCTGGGTAATTTTTAATCATTCAAATCATACATGCAATATAAATTATTTTCATAAAGAAACAATATTTTTTTATATTTCTACTTTAATTTCTGCTTGCCAAATCATTTGGTATAAATACAGGAAAGTAACTAAGGTTATTTACATAAATTTGAAAATTTAAAATTGAATTTGTGACACCTTCAAATAATGACAATGCGATGATATTTTTTTATAATGATTATTTCATCATCATCATCATATTCAACCATTATCTATCCACTGCTGGATGAAGGTCTCTCCAAATGCTTTCCACACAAGTCTATCCTGGGCCATTCGTTTCCACGTCACCCCAACCTGTTTTCTTATTTCATCCACCCATCTAGTTTGAGGACGTTTTCTAGGTCTTCGGTGGTCTCTTGGAATCCAGTTCAGAATTTCTGTTGTCCATCGTTGATCAGTTCTTCTTGCAATATGCCCAGCCCATCGCCATTTCAGCCCTTTTACTTTAACAATGATGTCCTCTACTCTAGTTTGCTCTCTCACCCAAGTGTTTCTTTTTCGATCTCTCCTAGTTATTCCAAGCATGCACCTCTCCATGCTCCTTTGCGTTGTCTGTAACTTTCGTATTGCTCCAACTGTTAGACTCCATGTCTCTGATCCATAAGAGAGGACTGGCAATACACACTGGTTGAAGACCTTTCTTTTTAGACACAAAGGCAATTTCCCCTTCAGGATAAAACTGTTTCTTCCAAATGCACTCCAGCCAAGTTTAATACGTCTGTTGAGTTCTTTCATAATGTTGCCATCCATGATGATTATTTATGATGATGATGATATCCAATGATTATTTATGATGATATATATATGAGGCCTTGAAAACAACAATGGTACAAGTCTATTCTTGCTCAAAATGAGGTACGAAAGGACTTGCGTCTAACGGACCGCCAATTTCATTGTGGCCAATAATAAAGTGGTGTCATTCTGTAGCCAATTAATTACACTATGGATATACATACCAGTATTGCAGGCAAAAAGACAACCTCAGAGGATGGACATCTTCCATGGACTGAACTCAAAAATTTCACCTTTGTGATTTACACCGCTCTCGTGTTCAACGCACCATATATATTGAAGTAAACAATTTTTTTAAATAAATACAATATTAGTCTCCCTCAGTGCATTGGAAAATGCGACTACAGATGATAGTCCAAAATATATAACGTCATACTCGAACTCATTTTGTGCGCTTGTTTATACATATTTTATACATCTATGTTTTGAACATGCCTATGAATATTATTGAAATATACCAGTCTATGTCGTTTGCCATCCTAAAAAATTTTGAATTGCAAATTTCTTCGTAAATTTTTACAACGGGTATTTCCTGTAATTTTGATTTTATACATAGTTGTAGTTAAATATTTTAAAATTATGCATTACTGTATAAAATATATATCGTACACTTGTATTAAAATATTAATTTATCATCATCATCATCATCCTTAGCTATTATCTATCCACTGCTGGATGAAGGTCTCTCCAAATGCTTTCTACACAAGTCAGTTATTTAGAGATTTTATTACTATAAAATAATTTTCAACACCCACGTATAAATAAGCTCAAACTAGAGCTTTTTTTAGGAGAAAAAGAGACGCCGTTTCCATCCTGGATTCGAACCAGGGTCCCTGGTTCGAATTCAGGATGGGGACGTCGTTTGTACCTGAAAAGCGACATGATATTATTATAAAATATTATATATAACATCATTATAAATATGCGGTTATGAAAAAAGATAAATTTTCTCCATATATCCTCTAGCTCTGTTAGTGTGCTCCGTAACTTCGATTATTTTCAGTTATAATGAGTTTGGTCCATCAGACAAAACCCAAGATTTTTTGGATCGCTTGAAGTAGAGAAAAACTTAATTTGTGCAAGAAATTTTAGCAGGAATATATTGGAAACTACAATAGCCAATATAAATAACTCACCCTACATTTTACTATCAAAGTCAGAGGATATATGGAATAGTGTTAGCTTATCACTGCATATTAAAAAAATATAATATTTAAGCTCCATCCAATGTAATATTTATTTTAACCCTATGAATTTGGTTTAAAAGTAACTAATGTTTAAAGTTACACAAAAACTTTTAAAATGTCCCGTTTGTTGACGACACGAAATTGGAAAAATAAAATAATAATATAAAGGAATTTAAATGGCATTGCCAAACGGAATTTTTCTACAGCCTATAATATTTTTTTAATTATATTAATTTAAGAGATTATATTTTAAAAACCGTGGACATTGTGAAATAATTTGAAAATCTCTTTCAAAAAATCTCTAATTTTCAAAAAAATCTGTAGTTTTCAAGAAAATCTGCAGTTTTTCACTACAGCAACATTTGAGACCGAGTTTATATGAATATAAAACTTTCTTCGATACAACTAAACATTAAAGGCTTTGCGATAGTAGTAAATAAATCCACTTCTCCCATTAATATTTTACATCAATAAATTCTTTTGTCTCCGTATATTAAATATTTTCTTCCCTCTGCATCACCATTTGTAAGTACCTACCTTTTTGGACTTGTTTATTGTATATTTTCATATTTATGTCCAAGCGATCATAAACAATAACTCTTTATATTTTTCTTAAGTAATATCTATAGAGTCTATAGAGATGTTCCGTGTCTGGGCCTGCTATAAAATTTTGCATACATATAAAATAATTTTCAAATGTATCATTTTAAAATGAAGACATTTGTTTGGGGGATAATTTTTCTTATCTGTAAAGTTTCCATCTCCTTAAATTTTTCTCACCTATTCTGTTTTTAGTTTTGTTTTGGCCATTATTCCAACGAATATTTTCTTATGTAACGGAATGTGTTTCCTACTCTTAAAATAGAGTTTGGTGCTCATATTCTTCCTACTTATACATGGTTTTCTCCCGTGATGAATGGAATATACATGCAACAAAATTTAACTTCGCCAGAAGTTAGCTTCAAACAAGAGTAAATCAGTTTCAAAGGAAATAAATTATTTCGTTATTTAACATCAACTATACTGATCGACAATTAATAAATGAACATTGTGATTAATCAAAAACTCATTGATTGATTGAAAACGATGGGAATTTTTGAATGGAAATTGGAAATATTGATATAAATAACATGTATAGAAGTATATTCGAAAATGTCATTTCTCGGCTAGCGTTAGAAATGACTAAAAAATGACAGTGTCAGTAGAAAACAGTATTTGGATGACATCATTGTTAAAACACCGACATAAAACGAGCAATAATGTAAGCACATCAGGCAATACTATAAGCGTCTTAATTATAATATATGACATAATATATATGCTAATGTAAACTTAGATCTACTCAATAATGCTTACGTCTTCTAGTACCGCGTACCTCTAATATGTGTTCCTAATCATAGAAATGATTACAGGACATCTAGCTAGAGTACTTTAATTTGTATAATCATTCCATCAAACGGGTATGCATTATCATTTCCTAGACATACAGATAAATACAAATATGGTGATAAGGTTTGCAGGTCAATTGGAAATAAATCTGCTTTAACGACCAAGCAGAGAGCTTAAAGGTTCAATGAAAATTCACTCACAAAATCGAATATTTTACATAAAGGAAAGAATTTGACAGAAAGATAAAAGAAAGATCCGCACATACATAGTCAGATCAATATTAACATATATTTAATATTTCGAATTTTTTTAAGAAGAAGAATTTGATTTATGGAAAAAAAAACGAACTTAAAAATCTTCATCAATTACGTACAAGAATATATCGTATTTTCTTTGATTGAAAATAAATGCGAAAATATATAAAATGGAACTAAAAATTACTTATTTTGTTGAATAGGTATAGCTGATAGTGAAAAAATTGCTTGGAATGAAAACGAGGTGTATTGTGCATTAAGATGTTAAGGGGGAAAATTAAGAACATATTCAAAATGAAAGAGAAGTGATAGTAATAATGGTAGAAATAATAGTTACAATAATAATAGCAATAATAGTAACAATAATAGTAGTAGTAATAGGAAAAATAATAGTAGTAACAGCAGGAAAAAGCGTGGGAAATGTAAAAAATTGGAATATAATTCATTTGCTACTCTAATTATTTTTTTTTTGTATAGACTTTCCACCTAATCCAGTTAGTTTTTAAATTATTAATATCAGCTATAGTCTAATAACAATTAAAAAGATTTTTCAAAAACTGATAATATTTACTTATCTGGTACTTTAAATCTACATTAAGCTCGATTTTCCTCTGAACTTCCCTAAATCCTATTGTATAAATTAATTGAAATCCTATTGTATAAATTAATTGAAATCCTATTGTATAAATTAATTGAAATCCTATTGTATAAATTAATTGAAATCCTATTATATAAATTAATTGGGAATATGCAAATTAATTGAAATCTGTGTTGAATTAGTGAAATCCTGTGTATAAATTAATTGATCCTGTGCGCATAAATTATTGAAATCTGTTGTATAAAATTCATTTAGAATGCTATTGTATAAATTAATTGAAATCTATTGTATAAATTAATTGAAATCCTATTGTATAAAATTAGTGAAATCCTGTGTATAAATTAATTGAAATCTGCTTGTATAAATTAGTGAAGTATTGGACAATTAATTAAAATCCTATTGTATAGAATAATTGAAATCCTATTGTATAAATTAGTGAAATCTATTTCAGATAAATTCATTTGAAATCCTATTGTATAAATTAATTGAAATCCTATTGTATAAATTCATTGAAATCCTGTTATGGATAAATTAATTGAAATCCTATTGGATAAATTAATTGAAATCCTATTGGATAAATTAATTGAAATCCTACTGAATAAATTAATTGAAATCCTATTGGATAAATTAAGTACTCCTACTTATTTAAAATAAAACGCCAACATAGTATAATTTATTAAAAAGGTTGAATAATTTAGTTTACAAAAAAGATTGCGGATAGAGTTGATAGTTAAGAGAAGTGAAGTGCCCTGTTTCGTCAAGAGATAACTATGAACAAACTTCCTTCAAATCTCCAGAGCATATTTATGATATAGGAAAAGGATCTTTCTGTAACTTCCGGGAAATTAATGTAGCGAACACTGCTTGTAATGGGTACAAGATGGCGACTGTCCAAAGGAAGAAGGGGAGCAGAAACAGGACGAAACGTTAAGGGTGGAAATTCGCTTCCGGATTGGGGGATTAATAGCAAATCAGCGGGCCTAACTTACTCAGTCGCACAAATACACTCATGGCTACATAGGGTTCTTCCGTTTCCGGTCTGGCCTCTTTGTACCTTCCGGTCTCCACTGCTGTAATCGCCCTTCGACTAGCCCATTTTTTCATTATTTTTATGTTTATATTTTCCATGTACATGCTTTCAATTCTAAGGCACATTTAACTGAGTGCAATATCACTCCATTGCACATTGCTGCACCGATATATTATTGTAATTATATTTTTACTAAATATTTTTTAATTTCCTAGATAAATATGATAATTTCAGTTGCGTCTAAATTAACCTGTAATTTTTATCATACAAACCACTCTTCCATAAAAATGGTAATTTTATTTCAGGATTAATTATTTTTATACCGATGTTATGATAAAATGGGGTACGTACATGCTATTGAAATGATCTTCATTGAAAACTTTTTCCATTGCAATTTATTTTGAAAGATTGCATGGCGCCTTCGCATTTTAATTGAACGTTTTGTGTTCATAGTTATTGGAAATATTAAACGTGGTCGAACCAAATAGCGGTAACCTCCCCTTATCTCATTATTAAAGGCGTGTGGAAATTTTGAAGCCAAATTTTCCGCACTGCTGAGAAAAAGATATTCGACGGCTTGTAAAAATTTGCCATGAACCACGCATCAGTGGTACATATGATCGTAAACTTTAGATGTGACACGTTACTTTGTGGATTTACTGTTTACTGGTTGCGTACGCTTCATCCTAAATATGGCAGACTCCTCAGAAATGCATTTCGTCGAAAACACAACTTGAAATTAGTTAAGACTTTATTCTCAAAAGTTTTTATCTTGATATGGGTTAGTGCATGTTCCCATCACCTTTACACAATGGAAGCATCACATGCTGTGTAATTCTGCATCATAAGAGTTTCTCCGTACATTGTTGTGCAATTTGTATAGCACAATAGTTTACTTTCACGCAAGCTTCTGCAACTTGAACATCATAATGATTTACCTCCCTGCAAGTTTCTGCAACTTGAACATCATAATGATTTACCTCCCTGCAAGTTTCTGCAACTTGAACATCACAATGATTTACCTCCCTGCAAGTTTCTGCAACTTACACATCACAATGATTTACCTCCCTGCAAGTTTCTGCAACTTGAACATCACAATGATTTACCTCCTTGCAAGTTTCTGCAACTTACGCATTACGATAGTTTACTTCTCTTAAAGTTTGTATGTCTTACACTTCACAATGGTTTACTTCCCTCCTACAAGTTTTTGCAAAGTGCTACGCAGTAGTTTACTTTTATGCAAGTTTCTGCAACTTGAACGTCACAATGATGTACCTCCTTGCAAGTCATCCACTACAATGATTTACATCCTTTCAGGCTTCTACAGTTTATGCTTCATAATGATTTACTTCCCCTGTAAGTTTTTGCCTCATGCTTCACAGCAGTTTACTTGTCTGCAAGTTTCTACAACTTATACATCACAATTATTTATGTATTTGTGAGTTTTTGCAACATGCGTCACAATAACTCTCATCTCTGTAAATTTCTGTAGCCTATGATTCACGATAACTGTAAATTTGTATAAATTATATGTCACAATGTTTTACTTTTCTTACAAGTTTTTGTAACTTATGCTTCCCAATAGTTTGCTTTCCTGCAAGTTGATTTAACTTACGCATTACAGTAATCGCTGTAATTACTTCCCTGCAAATAGGTTTTGTTGTCAAAACGTTCCGTACTGCTTGAAATATTGATATTGTTATATTAATCTCTTTTACTTAGCCGAGAAATGGTGTTTGGAGAGTAAGATAAACCCTGATTAACCAAAATGAAGAAGGTAGGCCCGATTTCGGGATGAGCAAAATTCCGAATAACTGGAAATCCAAATGACATCGTAAAAATGAAAAAAAAAAACAATTAGCTAAAAACACGTGTAATAATACATTATTAATAATTTACTTACCCGCAAGTTTGTGAAACTTCTCCATCACGATGTTTTGCGTTCTGCAAATTTGCGCAATTTTTGCATTACAGTAAAACATTAAGCACACTAATAGTAAAAATGTTGAAAACTATATTGAAAAAGGACTGTTTCGTTATCTTAAGAGAGAGAGGGAGATAACAAACTAGGGCAGATAACATAATTGTTGAAGTAAATCTAAATCCATTAGTCATCATCTCATTGGTTCGATGAGATGATGATTTCATTGGTTCGATGCTCTTTGGGGCAATACTCTTTCATACGTTTCTTTTCTTTTCGAGAAATCTATAATTCATCGTACACGTGATCCCAGATGTCCAGTGTTCATCGTTAAATACAGATATTGAATGCACATTTTTAAAAAATCCAGTGAATTATTTTTATATAATTTTTTACATAATGCACATGCGCGGATCCATGATAACAATAAACACATTCTCATGTTTCACATTACTTCGCAACAATAAAAAATACTTAATAACATGTTAATTCTCACCCAAAGTTATATACTTGTGGTAGTGGATTTTTTTCCTTACGTTGTTATCATTATTAAAAATCTAGGCGTTGGAGTATTTAGTCATTAACGTTCGAGCTTTCTAATATTCCTGAACAATATCTTGAAAAAGTTCACTGCACATGTCAAGATAATCAACTGTCATCATAGGTTGGCCGCTGTTCCAGAAATTTCCATCAGAGGTTGTAACAGCCCAAATCAACGTAAGTGTGCCCAGAGCCCACGAGAGGGGGGAGGGGGTTTCAGGGGCGGTAACCCGGGGATCCAGATTAAGGGCCCGCGCTAGCAAGGACTTTCGCTATGGGGGGCCCGGCTCAGGGAAGAGGTCATGTGACCGGTCAATGTGAGCCTGGGGACCCGCTTTGGCTCACGGCGCCCCTGAGTGTGCCTGCAGACTTCTTTCTTCGCAATATTAACTGGTATATGTCACCATGGGATGGGGTAAATAAGAAACAAATAGCAGGATGATATTTTATCCTACTTCAGTTAAAACGCTTATAATTATTGAAAATAAAAGATGCAATTGCGCAAAACGAACATTCCGTTCTACTTCTTTCATTATTAAATATGTTATAACATTAACTAAATATGGAAAAATTAATTATATATAAAAATAACTATATATAAAGAACTAATTGAATATGCAAAAAGTAATCAAATATGGAAAAAAGACAGCAAAAAATACAACAAAATAAGTGACAGATATAGAGTAGAGGCTGTTTATCTCGAATCTGTTATTCTAGTATTTGTTTATATCAAAAACCTCTATATCTAGAAATTTATGTATTTTTTTTATTTTGAGACTGCTTGTAACCTCTATAACTCAAAACTTCTCTATATTGAATTTTATTCTCATTTCCGCAAGATTTGAGATAAACAAGCTTCATTATATAAATGCTGAAAGACTGAAATGACAGTGATCTGGATATATTCGAAAATAACCATGGGAAAAGAAAATTTTCAACTGAATCTCAAAAAACAATAAAATGCCGAGAAAACGGAATAAATGAATAGATGAAATAAGAAAAAAGGACTAAGTAACTTGGCGATTAATTAATTGGAGCAAATATATGTGTGGCACACTCTTAAGGAGACCTCCGTCTAGCTACAGCCCCTAAAATCATAGGCCGACGGATCATCTGCCATTTTGTTGTACACTTCCGGTTTCATAACGCAACGTTTACCATCGGAAAATTAATAATTCGTTTTTTTCTTCTTACAGGATCTGTTACAAATCTAAACATTCTAGGTTCATTATACCAGTAATCTGAACAATTCACAGCGGCATACCCATCCATTTCACCTCGTTTTATTGAAAATAACACAACACTCTCAACTTTACACAGCAGTAAATGAGATCGCGAAATACGATGGCATCAAAATACCTAATGCGCCAGTACCCTTTTTAGGAGCCTTACGTCTAGCAATAAATAACTAATGTTTGCATGTATAAATGATAATAACACAGTGGTATCTCTCTGTAACGATAATTGGTCTATAAAGATATTTTGTATCTATCCCGACAAATATGGAGTTTACCGTCTTCAAATTTATCTATAATGATAGCTTTTCACCGTCTTTTGAGTATCGTTAGAGCTATATTTCACTGCATATCCATCAGGCCTGCAGCTAAGCAGCGGCCTTGCCCCAATTTCCCCTTCATCCTGGTACAATCCTGATATCCATGTATCTATATATTTGTGTTTATATGTTTAATCATTGGATTTAATGAATATAATTAATTATTAAACTGTAGTTCAAGATGTGGATACACCAGCATAATTATTACAATTCAATTTTATATAATAATAATTTTAAGGGGCGTTATACCTGAAAAGTAGTGAGTTTAGGGGGAAATGTCATTTTTTTTTATTTAGATGCTGAAAAATAAAGAAAATCATATTTCTAAGAACAGTTTTCTTATTACGATGAAATGAGGCCATCATATTTAAAAATCATTTTGAATGTAGTTATGTCACAGATTTAGACATGTTAATGATTAATTTTAACTTCGTTTTTTTCAAAAGCAATTTTTGAGAAATTTTGCATTACGCAAAACATCCATTGCGATGCAATTTTCAGCGAATAATTTTAATTTTTTCTGCACGTATTCACTCAATTGTAATGAATAAAGGTTATATACAATTTTACTAAGGAATGGTATCTTCTATATTTTTGGAGGCATTTATTATAGTGGAATGGGCAAAATTGTCAATTTATAAATAGCAGATAAGTTTTTATTTTTTAAACCAAAACTATTAAAAACAGAGTGCAATTTTTTAGTAATTTTTATAAGCATAGTTTCAATGATTATTTAGAAAAAATACAAAATTTTTATTTACTTTAAAAATACACCATGTGGAACTTTTTAAACATGGCACTTAATAAAAGTAAGTAACATATACTTAAAAACTTTTTGTGTTATAAAGGTTGAAATTTCTTGAAAAGGTTTCTTAGTTGTCAATATTTTGTGCAATTTTCAGAGAAATTGGTTAAAGAATATAAGAAAATCCATTTTTCAGGTATAACCCCCTTAAGTAAAGCCAAGTTAATATATATGAATATACAGTCAGAAACAAGGAAAAAAAAATGGAGTAACAAAGCACTACATAAAAAATATATCAATAGTATTTAAGGTAAAATGGAAAAGTTAATTTATGTGGCAATGGGTGAAGAGAGAGAGAGAGAGAGAAGCACTATAAAAAAATAAAAGGGCCATCTTTGCAGCGCAAGACCAGGCATTAAGAAATAATGCAATGAAAGCAAAGGGACAAAACTCAAACAAACTGTAAGTGCCCACTCTACAAGCAAGCAGAAAAAACTGTAGAACATGTGATCTGCAGATACATAAAGATTGCACAGTCTGGCAGAGTAACGATAAAGTTGCAAATTTATGAACAGATATATATATCAAAGCAATATCAGTTACTCACAAATAAGAACGGGTGGAATCACTCCCAGGAAAAATATTAGTGAAAATAAAAATGCAAAATTTTGTGGGATTTTTTCAAATCCAGTACGATAAACACATTCCACACAACGTCCTGAACATTACGGTTATAAGAAAAACCTATGTTTGGTTGATCGACATTGCAATGTCTGCTGACAGATGGTAAACGAAACAGAGATTGAAAATATCGCAAAATACCAGATTTTGCAAATAGCGGTGGAGATATTTTGGAGGAGGAAGATTACAGTTGTTTCGGTTGTAGTGGGTGCATTTGGTGCAGCTCCCAAAATTCTAGAATACCACCTCAATATACCGAAATTCAACACCAAGCACCGCCACCAAATCAAAAAATTCGCACTTATAGTTAGCTAAGGTGCTTGGAAAGTACTTTTTAAGTAAAGGGATGAAACCAGCTAAATACAATAGAGACTGTGAATTTGCATAATTAGATTTTTTATTTGTTTTTCCCTCACGGAGTAATTAATTATGGAATTATGGATTAAATTTTTATATGCACATATCCGCGTATACATTTTACATAAAATTATTTTATTTTATAGACCTCATCATTTAAATATTTCATGTATGTATATCTACACTTATCTACATATTCTTCTAATAGAAAATTTTAAGGCCGTGTTATTTTTAAGTATTTATAAGTATTTTTTATTCTTAATTTATAATTATTGCATTAATAAATATCTAAAAGCCTAATTGATATATTACTCGATTATTATTATTGTCCAACGATAGACATCTAAAATCAATATGATGCTTGGTTATCATTAGTTTGTATCATTTTCATCGATAAAACACAACTCTTTATCGATATATTCCATTTTTAATCGATTTTAATACATATTTGATTTTTCAATGATATTCTTTAAAAATTAGAAACAAAATTCTAACGCACAACATTCAAACATATAATTTGCGTAAAATGCAAGATTATCACGTACAGTATGAAATAACGCATCTAAAAGAAACTATTTTTAAAACTTTTGAGACAAATAGGAATTTCTAGCCAAACATATTTTTTTAGCTAAACGGAATTAACTGACTGATTTTTAGCTGCAAAGGCGTGGATTCAAAGTATAAAAAAAATAAAAAAAGCGACATCAGCTCCTTCCCATTTACTGGAATAATCAGGTTATTATTATAACTCAGAATTTCAAAAGCCGTAATTCTCTCGACCGAGAAAGGTAATCTAGAAAAAACAATTTTAGCGTAGCAGCGCGTGGATCACAAAGAGTTCTTGCTGAGGAAAAAAAGGGCTTAACAAAAAATCTTCTGAAGTCGCCTGGGTGAAGCTTATATTTTTTTCTATATTCTCTAACTTTTTTAGCTCTATAATTGCTGCCTTAAACTTAATTTTTTTCCGGGCCATCCCAGGACGGAAAAACCTTTCTCGGTAGTCCTAATTCTCTTACCTCCAGCATTAATCAGGATTCCACCATGTTGCCAGAATTTTTTAGATAAAAGGGAAAAAATCGTCTGCGCTCCAGCACCGAACACTTGGGCTTGGAAAAAAAACCGACATTGATATTCTAAACGTATCACCTTCCACATTAGTTCTTTTCGAATAGTTTAATTATTATTTCTTTGGCCGTTACAAAGGGGGATTTTCAGCGAAATAGATTTAGTCGGTTGAGTTGCGGACTTAATTTCATTTCTACTGGTAATCAGTAAATGGCAGACGAGAAAAAAGTCTCCAGTGTTTTTAAAAGGCACGTATGAAAAAATTTATTTATATTAGCTGTTTTGCTATTTTCTCGGCAACGCATTAAACGTCATTAAAATTGTGGTTAAACGTAGCTTTTATTTCTCCATAATGACTTACGAATTCTTAAAAAATACCTTAGAAAGTTGAAATCAAAGTACTATACGCATTTATTCTAAAACAGATGAAGGTAAAATCACTAATATAAAACCATTTCTAATATTTCAGTGTGTACAAGTATTTTAAATAAAATGTACAGATAGGCCTCGAATTGCAAAATAACGCCAATTTTGAAACCAGAAAGTCAAAAAGTGGAGAAAAAAAACAGAACAGATGTATATTAATATACTTTAAGACGTATTATAATTTTTTCGACTGTTTCTTATGCAAAATTGTAATTCTTACGTCATCATTTTTAAAAAAAATATAAATAATTACTCTTAGTTCGAATTAATTATTAATTTAGAATTAATTATTAATCCTGTCACTGTGGTTGGCTACGAGAGTAAGTGTAACGTATGTGAGCATAAAGTACACATAAATAATAAATACTAATAAAGTACTATGATAAATAAAAATAATAAAGTGAAATAATAATAATAAATAAGTGAAATAATAATAATAAATAAGTGAAATAATAATAATAAATAAGTGAAATAATAATAATAATAATAATAATATGAAATAATAATAATAATAATAATAATATGAAATAATAATAATAATAATATGAAATAATAATAATAAAGTGAAATAATAATAATAAATAAGTGAAATAATAATAATAAAGTGCTATCATAAATAATAATAAAATGTACACACAAGAGTAATGAAAAGTGCAAGTGTTTCAAAGCAGAAATAAACTTTTAGAAAATAAACATAAGTAAATTGCGAAATATTAGTGTGGTATTGGAAATAAACGATGGAAATATACAGTGAAATGGAAATATGTAATATTGGAAATAGACAACAAGACATTTCTTCTAGAATGAAATTGCTGCCATTGATGAAGTGAAGTGAAGTAAATTTTTAAATAACATAGGATAACTGTGTTTTCACAGGGTAAGACTAGAAAGGTTTATACAGCAAGGAAGTAGCCAGGATTCAATTTTGGGGAGGGGTTTAAAATTTTTTACAAAATAACGATTAATGTTGTATCATTTGTTGTTAAAGAATAAATATAAATACATAATACAAAAATAAATGAGAAAACAACATTTTTTGCCTTCAGATATTATCGTAAATTTTCACTATTATTTTTGCAATCAAAAAAGGTTATAATGTCCACACTTTTAAGGAAAATTGTTTCTGTATTTTTTCTTTAAAGTATTTTCAAATTATTGATCTGCAAATGAAATCTTGTGGTCAGAATTTTGATAATTATTCAAGGTTTAGGAGTTTTTTTCCCCACCTTTTCCCTAAGTTTGACAAGTAAATACATAACCGTATTTTGGCTGTCCTATTACAAATTTAGTTTCCGGTAGGAGATAGGCCTCTCCTCTGGATACGGACATGGCATAATGCTTCAGCACCAACAATTTTCTGAGAAATCCAAACTCAAGACTACGATGGTAAGAAAAATCGTCCGCTTTCTATGTTAATATTGGGAGTAATTAGCACACCAGACGAAGGTCCAGGCCTGTATCCAAGCCGGGGCCAGCATGGGTCTGGCCCCAGTTGACCCATCGAGCTATTTATATATATATATATATATACAGAATAATCCCTGGGTTCCTTATACCCCATATATTCTTTGCTTTTCCCCAAGTTGTCTCTTCATCCTGCCTACAGGCCTGATGCGACCACTAGGAAATTGTAGGAAAGTAGATCTACAATTTCCTAGGAATCAGATTCTCTGAAAGCCCTTGAAACCGATCCCCGAACAATTGTAAGCAATTAGTAGGTAAACAATTTTTTTTCATGAAAGCTGCCTTCAAGAAAACTGGGCTTGGTTTGACTTGACTCCCAAAAATTATATATGTCCGTAAATGTGTCGTAGTTCGAAAGTCACGTTAAGTCACCGATTCCGTCCCAGCTGGCCCATAATGCGCCTTTGGTTGCTAAACATATAATTAAATATACAAATATCTGGAGGAAAGTAATGTAACAATGCTATAAGTGCGAATTAACTAGAACCGGGAGAGGAGTGCTATAAAACAAAGGAGAATATTATGGCCTTGAGGCCTCATCATGTTCATGAGGCCTCGTTATGGATTTCGAGGCCTTATCATGGACTTCGAGATCTTATCATGGACTTTGAGGCCTTAATTTGCATCCATGAGACCGTATCGTGAAATTTTGAATGAATTAATTGAAGTAAAAAAAAAAGGAAAATGATTCATGCTGTACGCCTCCTTTAAAAGCGTGACAATCGTCAGTTAGTGACTTCATCGAAACATTAACGTTCCTTCATTATGTTATTGTCTGTTGTGAGTGTATAAAATATATTTTTTTAATTTCCTTTATTGTATTTACGCTGTTCTAGAGCCTGAAACGCGATGCAATTATATTGTTTTCAATGTTTGGGCACTGATAGCACATGTTATTGACTTTCCATTGATTTGCATTATAAAATTTTCAATTTACGCCAATTTGCCCAGGAAGCCAACCATAGCATAAATCGATGACTACTAACATTTTTTTCATTCAATGATCGTAATAATTAATTTATTTACAACAACAAGAACAAAGATTCATTAAAATTTACAATAATTAATAAAGCACTCTACACTAATTCTTGTTATTAGAATTTCAAAAGCGAAAGAGAAAGTTGGAATATTGAAAAATTAGAAAATATAAAGAAAAAAGCGAAAAATTCATCGAACAAAGTAAAGATAAAATTTCAATAAAAAGAAAGTACGAAAATATCAAAATTATATTATGAGATTTTCCAAGATTGAAAATTAAAGAATGAAAGATACTAATTAAACTGAAAAATAAGAATCAAAATTAAAAGAGAATTTGAATCAAAATTCAAATTAAAAATCAAAATCGCAATTAAGAACCAAAATTGAAATTAAGAATCAAAATTCAAATTAAGAATCAAAATTCAAATTAAGAATCAAAATTCGAAAACAGAAATATAAGAATTGAAGTTAAGGAATGAAAGCCAAAAATAAAAGAATAAATGAAGAAAGGAAAGATAAGGAAGCAATGTTTCCAAATAAATTCTGTGACGTTTCGAGAGCTGCGTCGTTGTATCATGTGAAAATGGCTGAATATTAAATAACTGTTCCACATAAATGCATTTGCTCCATTATCAGGTAAAGCTAACGCAATTCATATTTAAAAAGTTGATTTTGAACAACCAATGTTATCAAAACAATAACTTTAAAAATTCACCACGAATAAATGGAAAAATAATTTCTAGAAAATTTTATTACTGAATAAAACTATTTTAATTATGGCAGTCTTAAAGGAACGTCCAATGTGAAAAGTACTATTTGATTAGAGTTATTTATAAAATATTTTATAGCTTTAAATGAATTTAGAAAACCCAATGAAATTTTTGCTCAACGAGATTCGCGCTTTGATAATTATTTATATCAATTCTTTTATCAACTTTGACTTTGCATAAATTTGCAAAAACCATTTCCATTTTGACCATTGTCACCTTCCGTTAAAACAAAATTCCTTTGTTGCAAATCCCATTGCGCAGTATTCTTCTTCAAGATTGCGATCTTCTCGGAATCCTTCCAATTAAATTCAAAAAACATTTTCCCTATCATTTACATATACCATTATCTATTTTTTTTCCCTATTTTGAAAGGACACCGAAAGAAAATCGGGAAAAAAAAAGTCTCGCTCTTAGAATCCGTTTCTCCGAGTTTCCCGAATACCCTACAAAGTTTTGTTTAAAAAATAATGAAGCCAAGCCTTATCGCCTGGCGATAGGGAGAGAAACGCCTGCGATGGGGGGTAAAAGGGGTAGATAAAACTTTTCTCTCGTTTATCCTTCCCTCATTTCATTCTCATTTAAAACGAAAAACCCTTGCCACAATACCAACGCGAAATGAGAGGAAAGTTGAAAAGCCCTTCAATGAAGTGAAGTGGCGCTTTCAATGAGTTTTCAGAGTCGTGAGTCGGAGATGTAGCCCCAACCCCAAAAGTCTAATTGCCAGATTCGCGATGAAACCGTGGAGAAGAAGGGAGAATGGCCTGAGGTAGGGGTGAGCATAATGATCTAATAGGGTGAACTGATCTTGAAAATAATTGAAGGAAAGACCGAGAAGAATAGAAAGTGGGAAGGCTAGGTGGGGGGAGGGTATTAGCCGGAGGGACAATGTGAAGATCGGGGAGAAAGGGAGGAGCTATCGCTTGCCAGCCAATACGGCACGCGCCAACTGTTCTGCCAGCTAAAGATTTCTCCATGTTTGGTCCATTTTTACTGGCTTTGACAATTTTTGGCGCAATAGTCAGTGTTTCCTAACTTAAACCGCCCTATAGCGCGAAAGCTAACTTTAGTCTTCTACTTAAAATTAAATAAACGTAACTTCTTCTTAAATCGGTAAGTCCTAGATTATCAGACTATTAGTCTCCCTTAAACCTTCTAAGCTCCCTGAGTACGGTTTTAATATATAAGGTCTCACATGCTTTCATGTCCAACTGAACTTCGATTCTTATATTTACATATATAAAAGGCCCAAATTTGTGTCTTTAAGATTCCAGCGGATCTTTTATAATCAAAAATTATTTGAATCGCATAAATATCTCACCATTTACATGTATTTAAATCTTTCAAACAAGTATCCTTTCTTTCACATGCAGATGTGCTCTGTTAAAAAATACATACCTAAAAGAAGTTACCTAAAAGAGGATCATAAAACTCGACGTGTGAGTACCATTCAGTTAGATATGCAGGCGATTAAAATTACATCGGAAATTAGGGCATTGCGCATTCTGGAACCAATACGTAGAGAGCTTTTCTTATGGACTAACGAATTTGCTTGGTTTTACTATTTCGTCACATTGTCATAAGATAAGATGTTTTTATGATGAACACATCGAGAGCGAAGTTGCATCAGAGACGTAAGCGAAGCAGAGTGGTATTGCGTGCTTGTCAGTAATGCGATGCTGGCAGCAGTAAATACAGTAGTGGTGAGGGCACACATAAAACGGCCAAGATGGATTTGAATACACCATGGTAAACAAATGCTCTAGTGGATTGTGGATTTAATAAAGCAGCCATAAAGACACTAATGACGTCTCAGCAATCCATCTAACCACACCACTCTTTACACATGCTTCAATATTAGACACTATTCGGTGGTGATTGGATGGGGAAGATTTCATTCTAGGCGTCCTTTGTGACGTCCACGAATAAGAAATAACTACCTAACGTAATTAACATTGTCCAAAGTGGTATCGAACCCAGAAACCCTGGATTGTATCTAATTGGAATCGTGTTGTGTTCACTGATAAATACCAATACTCCCTTGTCGCAGATGGTCACGCTACCCGCGCATGCAGGTGGAGTGTCATCGTTCCGATCCAACTGCAGTAATCGAGTTAGTTGCACACGGTCATCGCACCTGATGATACAGTCTGGGGAGATACCGCCTTTGACGGTTAATTTTTCTTAGTTTTACTACAAGGTGTCTTGATAGCACATCTGTACAGTCTGCAGCCAATTGCTTATGATGCTGGGTTTTCTATTTACCAGCAAAACAATGCCAGACCTCACACAATGAGACTTCATAATACCTTTGTGGCATTCAGCGCATTAGTGTATTATCATTATACTACCACTACTCCGTAATAAAAAAAAAACAATTCTTTGGCAACCAAAATATAATTATTTTTCATCTTTACATATGCATTGTGCAGCTATTTTCCTGGGCTGTATACTCGGTCCTTTAATACCACTAAAAATGTCCAGAAACGCCAGCGGCTATCTTAATATTTTCACCTACCAAATGCTCCCATTGATGGCTACAGTGTCCTCTGATTTAGATGATCATTTTCAGAACAGTTCACCCTGCAGCCGTACTCGACTGGTCTCAGATTGGTTTAAGAATTATGATTCTGGGTTTCAATTGTTTCAATGGCCAGCGCAGTTACCTGATCTCAACCCTATTGAGCAATTGTGGAACGAAGTGGAAAGATACATTCGAAGCTTAGAAATACTACCATTCAGTTTGAACGAAAGAAGAGACGCAATTATGTTAGCATTTAATATTTCTCCACAACGGTATCACCAGCTTGTTGAGTGTATGCCCAGGGGAATATCAGCTTTGATCAAAACTAAAGGAGGACGAACTCGTTATTAGTGTGATGTCTAAGACTTTGGCTACTCAGTGTATATAGGACTTTTCTGAGTTAATTAGAATTTTTTTTACTCCCACTGCTTATTTTTTCTGTATAGAGTGTTGCATATAGAATAGTAGCAGGATGGTCCGACCTGCGGCCCGTGAGTACGTTTGTAGTGGCCCTCGGCCACATTCAAGAAAAAATTTCCTAAAATCGTACAAATTTAAGTCTATTTATTAACATATATCATTTGTATAAATTTTTATAGTATAAACGGTCTCGTTGTACAGGTACGCATTTATTCACGAAAAAAAATACCGAAATTAGCAATTATAAAAAATATGAGTAGGATAACTTTGAAATACCTTTTGAGTACTGGTATCAAAAGCAGTAGCTTTTAACGCGAAAATATATACATCTGTTTTCGCATTAAATTCGTTTAATAATTAAATCTGTTAATTGTTTATTCCACCAAACCATACCAATATTTGAGGCACGGAGTATCAGAGTAGTTTGCGTTACACCTCCATACGTTATAAAGGTCTTGTTTATGAGAACGATAAAGAAGGGGATAAGGTAATGCAAAGAAAAAATTAGATATTTTTATAAGAGTGAAAGCTGGTTTAGGTTAAGAAAATTCTACAATGAACGGCGGGCCGAAAAGTGTAGAAAAATTAATTAAAGAATTTAAAATGGAAAGAGAAAATAAAAGGAATTTAAACTGAAAAAGTGGAGGAATTTCAAAGGGAGAGAATTTAAACCGAATGTGCAAAAGGTGGTCGAAAAAATATGGTTAAAGGTCTTTAATGAAAAGTGATGAAGACAGATGATCCAATGAGAGCAGATGGTTGAAATCACTGGAAGTTATCGAAGCAAAGTTAAACTTGGAAACCTATGGTAAGCTGGGGCCAATGATCATGCGAGAAAATGGACAGAATTTTGAGGTTGGTTGAAAATGATAATTGAGATATCTTAGGACATATGGGACAAAAATTAGAATTGAAACTAATTCATAAGGTAGAAAGGCGACGTGAGTATCCAGGAATTGAAAAACAGCATTGTAAACTACGTTTGAAAAAAAAAAAAGAGCTAAGTGGAAATGGAATACGGGGCCCCAAAAATTGAGAGAGGCGGTGGAGGACAAGCTTTAAATGCTTGGAGGAGGCCCTTGTGAGTATTTGAAGGATATAGGTCAGGGTTGCTGCTCCCGTAACAAGTGAATTAGGGTGCAAGTCAAATATTTATTTGATTACACATTTAATTAAATATAACAATTGTTTATGTTAACTATATTGCGAACAATTTAATTCACGATAGTAAAATTTAATTCGAGGTGAAACCCGCAGATTTTGCGTCGAAGTACTCGTGCGGCCCACTTGATGTGAAAAGTTGAAGCTTCCTGATATATAGTATTGCATATGTTATGTATGATACTATATTGTGAGTAGGGGGAAACCGAGGTTTCTGCGTAAGTGGTCAGCGTGATCTCTTAGCCAGTCTAACCAGCCTTAGCCAGGTGGGTTGCTGTCTCGGGGTTGCACAGATGTGTTTGCACGGGTGTGGTTACACAAATGTTTGGCGCGTTTTTTATTTGGTGTTTTTTTTAACTCTACATTTTTTTTTAAATCGACAATTTTTAATTTGTTTATTTTTTTAATCAAAAGTTTTTAAATTTTTATTTTAATCGAAAGTTTTTAATTTTTATTTTTTTCAATCGCAAATTTTTTTTTCAATATTTGTTTAACTTTTTTATTTAATTTTATTTAAATTAATTTTTTTCTTGAAGTTCACGAGTGTTAAATTCATGATTACGCGTTGCCTAATATAATTAAATTTAACACGGAATTAAATCCGCCAGATTAATTATAAGGCAAAAGCGGCTAAACGTTATTGTCTTATTATGATTTTTATCTAATTACAAGTTTGTAATTAGATAATTTCAATCACATTCAAATTCTTATTTTAAAGTATACTCCATGATTGGTGATTTCATTTCAACCCAGCTCTCACTTTCGTTCCTAACAATTATGAGCGTTTTCCAACCAAGTCTAGCGTGAATTTTCACGTCAGGTTTGGTTCCAGACATTTTGTCTGCAACTCAATAGGGGATCCCCCACCTCCAAGACGGGGTTCGAAGAGATACAGAACAGGTTCTAACACAATTTCCTTGTGTGTTCTTTTCTAGCTCAAATTTCCCCACAACGATGTGATCTCACATACACCCCGATACCTTTAAAAATAGCTATCTAACTATTTTTCAAGTAGCTAGTTTTGACAACTAATTAGCATCACTGGTCGTGTGGTTATCTATCGCAAGCTTCAATCCCCACTTTCTCTGTGGTTCTTACAGAGTAAACTCACCATCGCTGTCGTATAACGTTTTCTTCAATTTACCATATTTCAATGATTACCGATCAAGTAATAAGAAAAGTTTACTTTTCTTATTTCCCTTTCCCTCGTTTAAATAAATCACTTTAAAATAAAAATTTTGTTAGTTATTCATCGCTCTGAAATTTATTTTAAAATTTACAAATTGATTTTTTCCCTCGCTTTGAATTAATCTTATAATGTTATATTATGAAATTATTATCTTGTTCTTTTTATTAAATACACAATTTTAACCCTTCCGATAACATTTCTAAACTATTTTTATCAATGTTTTCAAAACCATATTTTCCTATACTCATTTCACAGATAAGCTATCGAAAGCAGAGGTGAGAAGACATCAGCCACTTTCGAGATTAGCTCCCTACGCCCTAGTGATCTCTCGGATTCTGTGAGCAATCTTTTTTCAAAACATAAAATTAAGTAGTTTTATATAATCCATGTTATTCATTGCATATTATAAAAGTTTGCTTTCGTGAGTGATAATTTACTTAACAACTAAAATCATATTCTACACACATTTATGAACTTAATCTTCACAGATTTTTTTTTCTACATAGAAGTAACACTTTAGAATAAAATAGATGGTAACAGTAAACACCTGTCTAACCCGTTTATGCAAAGACTTTTACAGAAGAGCTTGATCGATTTCTGATTACTAAAAAGTTGTATTTGCTATAACATAATTAGAAGTTATTCAACTGAAAATGACTATAAATAAGACATGAGATAACAATATATTTTATGAGCAATCATTTATTTAGTATTTAAAATGAATTTAACTTTTAAAAATTTTAATTAAAAAAAAGGCAGATTTTGGGAAAAATACTGTTTTAAAATATAGAATAGCTATAAATCTTGTTCAGAAAAAAAGAATTAAATGAAATATCTTTTCAAAAATTTAATTTTAAACAAAATTTTCTAATTTCTAATACCTTTTAAATTTTACTCTTCTAATTAAAACAAGTAAATTTAAGTTTTCAGATTTCCTCAATTAAATTAACAAATTAGACTCTCCATTTTCAAATTTATTTTTTTCTCACCGAAATTTCCTTCTTTTAATTTTTATTATTTTCTGAACTTTTTCCTTTTTCTAAATTTTTTTAACACTTTTATTTAAACCTTACGGTTCTACAGCACTGGGAGGCTGCACGGACCTGAGAGGTTGCTCGCCTGGAGTAGACAGGTTTCACGGATGTTCTGAGGGTTGCCCGAATGTGCAAAAAGGGTTCGCCAGGTGGCAAATTTTGTTACTTTTTGTAATTATTTTGTTTCGAAGGACATTCCTCTTGGTGGTTGTATCTATGTATATAATTGATGGCCCCATATCTCCTTTTTTAGCGATCCTAGCTCCCCCTGGATGAGGATTTGGTACTTTTTGCAAATATCTTGTTTTCAGGAACATTTCTCTTGCTCGTTGTATACATGTATCTGATGGTCACGTGTCCCCTTTTTAATGATCCTAGCTTCTCCAGCGGAGGATTTTGTTATGTAACGGTTTTTGGTGTTATATTCGTTTTTTTATTTCCAGAGATATTTGTATTGGTCGTTGTATATACGTATCTGATGGTCAGGTGTCTGATTTTTAGCGATCTTAGCTCCCCTGGTGACGGTTTTTGGCATTTATTTCTATTCCTTTAAGGGCTATTTCTACTGGACGCTGTATGACACATATTTGATACTTCTACATAAATGGCTAAGTCAAGTCGGATTGCACGAATATTTGGTGCCTTTTTTTAAAACTTTCCTATTTTTTCCTTTTTTTTTTTTTTTAACTTTTTCTAAATTTTTTATCTTTACTAATTTTTTAACTTTTTTATTTTATTTTTTTCCCTACACTTTTATTTTATAGGTTTCATATTTTTTTTATTTTTCTAATTTTTTTTACTTTTATATTTTTAAGGGTTTTTTTTTTTTTAATTTTTGTACTTTTAACTTTTATATATGTTTTCTTTTTTTCCTAGAGCGTTACATCCACCTTCAACAATACGACATTATGGTGCTACCCAAATCATCAAGGCGTTGTTCTGAAACCTGACCAATTCTTTCAGATTCTCTACAATGAAAAGCAGTGGTTAAACTTCGAGGATACATTTCCCACTTCGTCCTGTCATTTTAAAGGCAACCTCACAATTCAAAGTTCTACGGATCATATAAAGTTTTATCGCATGAAAATCCTAAAGGAGGGTGAAGTAAATGCGAAGTCAATAACCCTAAATCCTTCCCAATTGAAACAACTGTTAAAGCTGGAAGATGAGGTTACCCGCTGTATTGTAGAATCTAAGTTTGCTGCTATTTCCTTTATATCTGTATACCATAAGATTGAAAAATCTATGAATCAGTCAAAACAGGAGAATTTATACAACTCCGTAATGGATAAAGAGGTTAATTCTGCTTTCGACAAGGTATTTTCTTCTCAAATGGAAGAGGTTGTTTATTCCAAGTTCAGTTTATATGAAGAAGAGGGCGGTTATGATAAAATGTCTGAAATTTTGTTTTATTGGGAATTGCTAAATTTTAATGTCTCTGATTTAGCTCGTAATTTTTCTCTAGTATTATCAATAACCGCACTATTTAAAAGCGACATGCACCTGAATTGTTTTGTATCCGAAAGTATGTTGCGTAATATTGATATCTTGGAGAAAGTTCTAATGGAGAAAGAATCTATGTGTGAATCCCCATCCTTTCCCGAAAATTGTTGATATATATAATTCTAAGACTTTGGGAGATGAATTTTAACGAGAAAGAGTGAGAAAGATATCGTTACAATTCCTATAATTTCAAATCTGTTTTATAAATATATAAGATATATATTCGGTTTGGGAAAACTTTATATGAAAATCCCGTTTCATATACATATAAGGTTTTCTTCCTGTGTGTGTGAAAACACACGCTAAATCTTGAACCTGATCACCACTTATTCAACTGGGGAAAAAAGATGTGCACATAAATAACATGTACGAGTATTACATTTCTGAAAATATCAACTTCACCCAATTGGTAGAAAATCGTATTTTGTCACAGGTTTATCAACAGATGGAGAAACGTTAAATGCGCTTTCCCACTAAAAAATTTCATGCTTGCAATATACAATCTCTGTTAAGGTATTATTACCCTCCGCAGGGATAACACAATTGCCAAATATGGTCAACACAAGAAAGCCTCCGGGGCGAGAATTTTGTGAGTTTTCGTGGGGGAATTTATTATACTATAATTTTTGCCACCCACGTATTAATTACAGCTCAAACTAGAGCTTATGTAATTTTGGAGAAAAAGAGACGCTTTCCCCATCCTGGATTCAGATCAGGATGGGAAACGTCTCAAAACTGGGCAAGCTCTGGTTGAGGCTATAATTAACTTCTGCGGAGTGTAAAAGTATTATATTCAATCATCTCTTCGTATTATAAGATTTCATTAAACGAAGAAAGCCTTGTTTTAAAAATATTGATTCATGTCTTAATTCATCATTATACTCCCATCCGAAGGTTTATTTCTGATTTGAATCTTGAAAATTTTGTTTAAAAAATTTTTATCAGCTTAGTTTATGGTTAAGAAAATTTTCCACTACTCAGTTTTTTTGTTTTTGTTTTTTTGACGACCTGGATTTTTATTCTATTCATTTTTGAAAATAAAATTATTTTTACTCGTTTTTTAAAAATAAACTTATGGAATTCATTCTTCAAAAATTTTTTTTACTAAATTTACGAAATCTACCCGCACAACTTCATCACGTTTTTTAAACAAGTTCGGAATCAACGCTCTCATTGGCTGCTAAATTCTGACCATTAATTCGAATTATACCCAATTATCATCAATTTCAACCCTGATTGATATTGAACGCTTCGAAAATGTGTTAGAATCCTGTTTTCGACTCCAAAATTCTCTCTATAATAAGATGATATCTCATGGATCGGCGTTATATCCAGAGACGTTTCTCCTATCCCAGTGAAAAACGGTTATTTTTCTCCGAAGCATAACTTGTAACTCGTATAGTGGCAACCTTGACAAGCATTACCAATCAACAGTTTGTTTGGTTTGTAAATGTATTTCGTTTGAAAAAAGTATCAAGAAGCTACTGAAACAGCTGTCACGACATTAAATTATGCAATTTCCAACTGCAAAAGTATTATGTTTTATTTATCTACTAAAATAACCCAGTTGATTGGGTAAAATCCTAAGCCATTGATGACGCTGCTGATCTTACTCGACTCGAACCTGAAGTGTAAGAATAAGATGTATCATACCTCACCTCGTTATTGAGTGTTATAATAAGTGAGATCCATAAATCCTCGAGTTCATGGGGGAGACTTGTAAATCCACAAAGTATAACATGAAATCATCAAAAGAAGAAAAAGTGGAAATCGTCAAATTGTGAAACACGTCTTGTTCGGTATAGAAGGTGGTAGGTTTTGTTAATAATCCATGCCTCCATTTCATACTAGAACAGGAAAAAGAAACGAATGAACCGACGGGATTACAGGGTTGTGGGCTTCCGTAACAAGTGAATTAGGGTACAAGTCAATTGTTTATTTGATTACACATTTAATTTAATATAGCAATTGTTTATATCAAGTACATTGTGAGCACTTTAATTCATTGATAGTAAAATTTAATTCGATGTGCAACCGGCAAATTTTGCGTTGAAGTACTCGTGCGGCCCACTCGATGTGAAAAGTTGAAGCTTCCTGATATATAGTATTGCATGTGTTTATATATGATAATGTATTGTACGATACTGTATCTATGTATATAATATTGTGCGTGTCTATGTATATAATATTGTATGTATCTATGTATATAACATTGTATGTATCTATGTATGGATTTTATGTATACTTCAGTAAGTAAGTGCTGCATGTTGCATTTGTTCTAATCTCAATAAAATACCGAAAAATTTGTGAAATTATTAATATAATCATCCTATTAATTAAATTATTTAATTTTGAAAAAGTGAAATTTAATTTGGGTTAATTTTATCCATTCTTTATTTTGCTAATAAAACTGAATATTCTTCTAAAATTAAATTTTCAAAAGATGTTTGTCACTTCTTAAATTTAAAAACGCCAATATTGATAGTTCTTCCTAACTTGGAATACCTCTTTTTATTAATTATTATTAATACTAATATTTTACAATTATATATCCAGATAATTATTAAGTATTTTGACATCTAATTAACGTAATTAATTTAGGCTTTACAACTGCAACATTTTATTTTTAAATGGCACTGGACATATTTTAACTTAAGCATATTTTATATTGATTCTTACGATGAATACAATTTTTCAAAAGTTTCAAATGCTCAATAAATTTATTTTAACATTTACAAAAAAAAATCCTAATATTTTATAACGGAAGTTCACAATATATATTCAATGAAAATGAATATTTATAACTATATTTTAAATCAAATCTTATTAAATCGGGCAAAGCTAGATACGATTGACTATTTTCATTATAAATGTATGCGGTTATGTTGAAAATATCGTAACTATAGAAAGCAACTATATAAAAAATACACTAATTATATTGAAGTACAACTATATTAAAAATATAGTAATTGTATTAAAGGTGTAAATATATTAAAAATATAATAATTATATTAAAGATATAAATATATTACAAATATAGCAATCATATTGAAGATGTAACTATTTTAAAAATATAGTAATAATATTAAAGATTTAACTATATTTAAAATATTGTATTTGCGTTGAAAAGATTGTACCCATATTGAAAGGTGGAACGAAATGGAAAGAAACAACATTGAAAAAAGAATGTGCTGTGAGATTGACAAAAACCCTCGAGCCCTGAAAATTTAGCCAACCAAGTAAAAAATCCCTGTCGTTGAGCCCTAAAAATTTAGCCGACCAACATATGTGTAAGTGATTAGAATATTGTGAGTTGCATAGTTTTAAGCATGTGGACATATTGTGCGTAACCAGCCAATACATAGTACGAAGATTTTCTTATCGAACGCAATTTTCCAGTTTTTCGGCCATTGACGATCTAATGGCCTATATCGGTTTTATAGATTGAAAAAACACAATAAGTATTTTCCACGAAATTACTGTTTACAGGGGCGGACTGGGGCCCCAGACAACTGGCGCCCCCCGGGCCGATGCGCTCTCATGGGCGATAGGATTTGCGCCCTCCGATTATCCAAGACATGAGGCCTTTGAGAGGAACATGTCCGGCCCTGATTTTGTATAGTATCTTGTAGACTAGAGCATGAAAGAAGATGGTTCCCTGCCATTAGGTCAAATTCACACAAGGGGCATATATAGGTAAATTAGGTTAATTTGATGAAGATGCTGTTGCAGGTAGCATGTCCAGTTGTAAGTCTGAAGCAAGCTACCCCGACCTTCACTGGAAACACTTTTGGTATGGTGTATGCAGGAGACAGTCCTAACTTTTACCTGTAATTTTATCAGTGTATTGTAACTTCCTTTGTCATTTTAAACTAGATCAATTAATGCTTTTAACTGTTTGAAGTTCAATCGGAAGGTAAGATTGTTGCAGAGATGATCCCAGCTTAGCAAGTTGGTGTGGCTTCACATTACCAAACACATTGCACTGACTTGGGATCCATTGGAGTGTATTTGATTTGCCTCTGTCAAATGCTGAGCTTATGGACTCTAGAGAGCACTGTACCCTTGGAGATTCATTGCAACATTGAGATGCTATATATTTATACACTGAAATGCCAGAAAAACTGGTACAGGCGTGCGTATGCAAATAACGGAGCTTTGCAACCAATCAGCGTAACGCGATGCGGTCGGCAGCGCCTATATAAGACAAGAGATGTCTGGCAAAGCTGTTAGATCGGTTCTTGCCGCTACAATGGCAGGTTATCAAGATTTAAGTGATTTTGAACGTGGCGTTATAGTCGGCACAAGAGAGATGGGACATAGCATCTCCGAGATAGCGACAAAATTTGGATTTTCGCGTACGACCATTTCACGGGTATACCGTGAATATCAGGAATCCGGTAAAACATCAAATCTCCGACAGCGGTGCGGCCGGAAAAAGACCTTGAAAGAACGGGACATTCGACGACTGACGAGAATCGTTAAACGAGATAGACGTGCAACACTTCCTCAAATTGCCGCGGATTTCAATGCTGGGGCATCAACAAGTGTCAGCGTGCGAACTGTTCAACGAACCATCATTGATATGGGCTTTCGGAGCCGAAGGCCCACTCGTGTACCATTGTTGACTGCACGGCACAAAGCTTTACGCCTCGTCTGGGTCCGCCAACACCGCCATTGGACTGTTGATGACTGGAAACACGTTGCCTGGTCTGACGAGTCTCGTTTCCAATTGCATCAGGCGGATGGACGTGTACGGGTATGGAGACAACCTCATGAATCCAAGGACCCTACATGTCAACAGGGGACTGTTCAAGCTGGTGGAGCTTCTGTGATGGTATGGGGCGTGTGCAGTTGGCGTGATATGGGACCCCTGATACGTCTAGAGACAACTCTGACAGGTACGTAAGCATCATGTCCGATCACCTACACCCATTCATGTCCATTGTGCATTCCGACGGACTTGGACAATTTCAGCATGATAATGCGACACCCCACACATCGAGAGTTGCTACCGAGTGGCTCCAGGAACACTCTTCTGACTTTAGACACTTCCATTGGCCACCTAAATCGCCAGACATGAACATTATCGAGCATATCTGGGATGCCTTGCAACGTGCTGTTCAGAAGAGATCTCTACCTCCTTGCACTCCTATGGATTTGTGGACTGCCCTGCAGGATTCCTGGTGTGAATTGTCTCCAGGATACCTTCAGACATTAGTCGAGTCCATGCCACGTCGTGTTGCGGCACTTCTGTGTGTTTTTGTAGTTACTGAACATCTACATGTTATAGTTATTAAATATTTATATGCTATAGTTATTAAACATTTATGTTATAGTTATTAAACATTTACACGTAATGTTTTAATAGTGTGGTATGTGCGGATATATATGTATGTGCGTATGTATGTCATATTAAGGGTTGTCTATTAAACTAGGGAACTATTATCTTGTTCTTTGGGCCAAAATATTGGGGTCCAGATTTCAAAAAATTCTTCACTTGCTTTTTCCTTTTAAAACAAGGGAATGCCTTATCTGTGTTTTGCCCTAAGTATATGTTAAACGTTAATGATTATAATGAACTGATGCGTGTGCAATATAACTGCAATTTTGTTTTTGTTCAATATCATTATGAATTATGATTTCTTGTATGGGATATTTGCTCTGGTCTTATAAATAAAAATTATGTATTATTATTATTAAACATTATTGTAGGTCCTACACAAAGCACATACTTTTTTGCGTTTTGGCTTATATTGCATATAGTTTAATATAAATACATAGTATGCACGTTTTCTTCCCATAAATACTTTATTATCAACACATGGAAAAAGTTCTGCAAATATTAATAAAAAATATGGGACTATATATAAAAAAATAAATTCAAAAGATACGTTCATACAAAATTTAGCGTATATATATATCAGTTTGGCGTGATTCATTTCGCCAAATCTCCTCATAACTCGCATGTTGGCGACAAAATGCGAAAAGAAGATTCGGTAGTGTTAACAACGCGAATTATGATCTTTTATATCTCTGTTTGTCCTCAGGGAAGGGGTGGAAAAAGAGGAGAATGTCCGTTCCAGGAGATCTGTCCCCCGAACGGATTACGATAACGACTATCCGGTATTCGCCGATACCCTTGGGTACTATGTTGCCAATGAAGTGAAGGGTCCTAGTTCGACTCGCACCCTGCGGCGCGATACGTGAACGAACATCTTCTATTTCTGCTCGGCCCAAAACTTACTTCCAAACGCGTCTGATAGTAAGATAACAAATAGAAAACTTTTTTTCTACGCCAAACGATTTTTTAGCGTTCCGATGTTTCAGTCTGCCACATGCCCATTAAACTTAATGGGTATATCTTCTCCAAAAAATGTTGGCAACAGCCAAGGGAGAGCAGACGATATAGAAAGGAAAAGAAATAGAAAGTATTTCTTCGCTTTTTAATGGCAACATGGTTTTTCGTTTTCTGGTCGACTGCTACTCTCGAATGGAAATCGTTCTGGAAATTGGTTGCGAAGGTATATTATGAGAAATTTAGTACAGTTGCTTACTTGCTGGGCCACCCGTATATGGAGCAAAAATGATTAAGTACACCATCACCAAAGGAAAAAAGGAAAACAATCAACCGTAACCTCCCACCAGTTTCCGATATGCTCAGATGTGTTGCCAAAGTAAAAAGAAGAAATTTATCTTCTTCGAATAATGATTTTTGCCAAGAACGTTATATTACCGCTTTGCAGAAAATTTATTTGCAACGAAATATCAAAACTTCTCATCTGAACAAAGGGAGAGTTCATTTTAAAATGGCTACAAATAAGCCCCCCCCCCTCCTGTTTTAAATATTAAAAGGGAGGGGGCCAGAGAACTTCACGAAAAACACGATTTTCTAAAATAATAACTTCAAAAACGATTTTTGCTCATGCTTCCTTTTACTGAACATTGAGTTATACTTTTTAGGTGATTTTCATTATCACCATATTCATCAAATAATTATTTGCTTCATGTTTCTGATTTTGGACATAGACTTAATTTTTGTTTTTCCGATCTGATATTACTTTTTGCAAGAATAACGTCCAATGATGTCTTACCTAAAACGGTTATAGATTCCGAAAAATATTCATTAGTTGGGCCGTCTTTTTGTCGGCTATATTTTATTTAAAATAACGAATGGTTATAAACGCGATCGACTTTCGAGAATAACGTAACCTGGGCACATCGCCGACAATATAAACTTTTATTGCCCCGCCCGTCAACCCGTAAAAATTTCTCAGTGAGACCCGTAAAACTGAATCGAGCCACTAAAATTTACCTCTTAGTCATTTTCGGAAAACGAAGATAAATATTTCGGGAGTATAAATTTACTTTGCGGGCTGAGACAAGCTGGTGGCATATGCAAAATATCTAAATGTGAATATTTTACGGAGAAAGATTTGATTGAAAATGTAAGATAGTTGATAACGGAATATCGTGGTGGTGTGGGGGTTGTAGATGGCAACCTCACTCTTCGTACACATACAGCCCTACCATTCAGCGCTTCCCCAGTGTCGTAAAGTCGTAAAAATCGCAACCGTAACTCCTAATATTTTTTAGAGTTTTCCAAAAAAAACCGTTTCAGGAGAAAACCATTCGTTTAGGGATATAAAAAGACGGATTTGGCTTTGAAGCCAAGAAGAAGGGAGTCGGAGAAATAGAAATATCGTTTTCGAGGTTTCAAAATGGTGGGAGGAAGGCGAAATGGAAGCGGGGTAATGTTTTTCCCCCTCCGCTTTCATTCAGAAGGAGTTATTCGAAAATTGGTGAGGGACTTGTTATTTTTTCTTTGGAAAAGACGCATTTGAAAACCGGAAAGAACTAGATACGAAATGACGAGGAAAATAAAATCTAAAACTCTAAAATTGAAAAAGATTAAAGTTACGATTTCTGAGCATCCATTTTGTAGTGTGACGAAACTTGTTAAAAATCGTAATCTTACGAAAATTCTCCTAATTATGTCACAGATTTTTTATTAAAAATGACGTAAAAGTTTAACGAAATCTTCCACAATTAATAAAATTCATTACCGTCATGTGCAAAAGCAAATACCTTAAAAAGAAAGAAGAAAGAAATAAAAAAAAAACATTAAGAGAAGAGAGCCAAAGAAAATGAAAAGCTAGGAATTGAGAAGAATTTAAAGTAGAAAGTAATAAAAAGTGCAATTTCAAAATCAAATTCTTTTAATTTTTTTCACATTCTTTCATTTAATAATTGAAAAAATATATATTTAAAACTCAATTATAATAGACTCTCTCTCTAGTCCGGCCCCTCACTGTGACG
Organism: Dysdera silvatica; assembly: GCA_006491805.2. NCBI lineage: Eukaryota > Metazoa > Arthropoda > Arachnida > Araneae > Dysderidae > Dysdera > Dysdera silvatica. Next base: position 96,869,960 of record QLNU02015270.1, on the reverse strand, counting down.
TAAAAGGGGGCGGGATTACATTTGCATGTGACGTCACGAGACGGGAGATCTAATAAAAAAGTAAATGAATTTTTTACGCACTCGGTAATTCGGCTCTACACATAACGGCAGGATAAGCGAGAGTCTACATTAGCTACAATTAGAGATCCTGTACAAAGTAGCTAAATTGCAAGTAAACAAAACTAAAATTCACATCTTAATTATGGGACTGCAGTATCATGAATGACGACTCAGTTGGATGGCTCTGTTGATCTGGACTGATAACGCACTGACTATGACGGATCAGGATGTATTATGGGCCATTTTCTGTACACTAACATTCAAGAATTGTTTCCTCTGTAAACAGGATTTGGCAACGCTTCCCGCGAAAAATTTCTAATCAAATTCCGTCTCTTGTAACGCAACTTATTACACAGGGAAAAGGATTTCGGCGAGGCTTCGGACGCTTCCCCCACCCGCCAACTGAAACCAATTGAGAACTGACGCCTGCTTATACATGTGACATCTTGCTGGAGGATGGCGGCGTACGGTAATCTATTTTTGTTACCTTCATCGTCCCCTAATCCGGTTTAATCCGTCCCCGTCCATCGTTTAATCCCATTGGACACATCCCCCTGTCTTGTAGCGGACCCCATCCCCGCTCCTGAACGCAGTGATTAACGGAAAGTGTAGCACCAGGAGTCGAGTGTCCCTGGTGTTCAAGCGGCTTTCTCTGGGGACCCTTATGGTCACGTGGTGAGGGCTCAGATGGGAAGGGATAATCACGTGATTATGGCACCGACGGTTGTTCGACTGCTCCCCACTACTTCGCATATAGTTTTGCGTAAAAATTTAAAGAGGGGGGGAGCGAAATTTAAACAACTGTAGATAGCGGCAGCACCGGTGCAACGAGCTCTTTTTTTTTTTATCTACTTGTTGGCCGATACTTCATATCGTCTGCTAGAATGCATTATATGACTTCTAGCCGATGATACTGTATGCGATCCGCCAAAAGTAATACAATATTTGCTGTGGATTTTGTGGACACATATTGATGTATACTTCACGTTGTAGAATGGATTGAAAACCTATCAGATATGAAATTTTTTGTTAAAAAAAAAAGCAAAAGCTGAATTTGGTGGGTAAAATTTACTTTTAGGAAATAAATTGCTTTTTCTTTAACTACGTTTTTAATTTTGATTGCGATAAGAAATACTATTTTTAAGATATTAAAAAAACGTATTGAAATTGTAAAACTGCGTTTGTTGCTGCCAGTCGGTCAGACCTTAAAATTTCGAGTTATTGCCTGAAGACCATACAAATTATTTTCCATTGATGTATAAAAAAAATTACCATTATGGAATAATCGTATTTTTCGATGTACAATTAATGCACGTTGTACAAAAGTATAAAAATTCACGTAAACTATGGCCTCGAAAATAATATAATATAATGGCCTCGAAAATAATATATATATTAATATTGTTTTGGCCTTTTATAACGTCATAAAATCTCTAAAAGAATTTGTATATTAAGTCGAAAAATCACCATAGTGTATTTTAATAGATTATTTTATATTTACTACTTACTATTATTATTATAAGTTTCCCAGATGTTTTGTCTCTGTTTTTCTATATATCTATTATCATTCTATATTAAAATTACTGATTTCTTCACGTAAAATGTAATGCATGTAGATTTTTTGTTATTTTCTAGCTCGGTTCTTCATTATACTAGTTAAATATTTGATTTCTTGTGGTGTTAGTATTTTCCCTAAAAATAAAGAAGGTATTAAATTAAAAGTACATAATAGCATTATCATATTAAATGTATGTACTTTTATTTTAATATATTCTTCATTTTTGGGGAAAATGCTAACTAACACAACAAGAGATCAAATATTTAGCTATTACAATAAAGAACTGAACATACGAGGGCGAATCAGAAAGTCTTTGCCCCTATTTTTTATTAGCCAAAATAAGGTACATACAGATAATTACAAATATAGTACTATTCTACGTACCTTACACTATTTTTTTCACACAGTCCCCACACCTGTTCAGACATTTGTTCCGTCGCAGCACTAATTTGAGGTGCCTCTGTGGTAGAATTCGTCCGGTTGACTGTGGAACCACCGTCGGACTGCTGTCTTAGCTTCATCGTTGCACGTGAATCGCTGTCCTGCCAGGAACTTCTTCAGCGGACCGAAAACGTGGAAATCACTAGGGGCGAGGTCCGGACTGTATGGTGGGTGGTCCAGACTCTCCCAGTGAAATGACCGGAGCTTGTCGGCGGTTCTGATTGCATACAGTCCGGACCTCGCCCCCTAGTGATTTCCACGTTTTCGGTCCGCTGAAGAAGTTCCTGGCAGGACAGCGATTCACGTGCAACGATGAAGCCAAGACAGCAGTCCGACGGTGGTTCCACAGTCAGCCGGACGAATTCTACCACAGGGGCATCTCAAATTTAGTGCTGCGATGGGACAAATGTCTGAACCGGTGTGGGGACTATGTGGAAAAATAGTGTAAGGTACGTAGAATAGTACGTATATTTGTAATTACCTGTATGTACCTTATTTTGGTTAATAAAAAATAGGGGCAAAGACTTTCTGATTCGCCCTCGTACATTCATTATAATAATGCTATTTAACAAATTTAATATTGGGTATTAATGGCCCAAGCAGTTTTAGAAAAGATCAAGCCATTCGGCTTTAGGGAGAATAATATACAATGAAACCTCTCATTAGCGGTCACTGGACAGAAAAATGTGGCCATAAAAGAGGGGGCGGGTCATTCTGAAATATTATATTCCACTCATTTAAATTTCATTAAAAAACATGCGTTTTTAGCACACAAGACACGTTGCAAGCATTTGTTGACTATAACAAGTAAATTTACAACAAAACGTTAAATATTAAAATTTATTTGTCTTGGAAAAATTGATCAATGGCTTTTCAACCAGTCCTTCTCCTTTGAAATGTGTTTTTAATTACGAGATTAAATTCACGATTTTTCCGTTGTTACGCTTACAGGACCTGCGGCTAGTCGGGTAAACGATAATAATAAATATGAACTGTATGTAGTTTTGTGTTGATATTTGTATATTATTTTTAGGCAATGTATCACTATATGATTTATTTATTATCAAAGTCCTTGTTCAGTATTAATTATTTGAATCGGGACGAATCCGAGTCAATTGCCGCTCTTCGTTAATGGGAGGGGCAATTCTCCTTAGCTCTTATTCTCTCACCTTCTATTTTCTGTTATTGCAACAGCCCTCTTCTGGGAAAACAGTACAGCAGCAGTGGACAACTTTCTCAAATTCTCTTGAACGATCAACAACAACATTAGCTATTATCCTGTTTATTCTTAATTTTCTCTTTTGCAAAACGCCGGTCAAAGTTCAATTTTGTTCGCATTTTGTCCGTCGAAGTTCGTATTTTTTCCGTACAGGGGTTCTGTTCATGAAATGAATGAATGAATGAATCATGAAAATGAATGAATCATGAAATGAATGAGTCATGAAAACAATGTCCGGGTCAGTATCTGAGGGTGACCGCTTAGCGGGGGTTTGAAATATATTACTGTAAATCAGTTTTTGCAGGGGAATTTTTTTTCTGACAGTAAAAGCGAGGTGGCCGTATCTGAGAGTTGTCTTTTAAGAGGGGTTTCACTGTATTTTTTTAACCAATGAGGGACGGTCTTGAGCCGACCGAGCACCTCCTTTTTCTACGCAGTTGTTGCATATATATAGTAACATTTTAAAATTCGTTATAACTTCAAAATTTCTATGGTCCTTTAAGTGTCGCTATAACACCTGGTTCTTTATATAATTACTAATTAAAAGGAAATTGCTGCTTCGGTGTTCGAAGCAAAATGCGTTTTGCTATCTTGCAAAAATCTGTTTCGAGAAATGTTTCCGGAAATCAAAGATACACTTTTATCATACGTCCATATTCTTCCTCCTTTTTTTTAGTTTTAATTTAAAGTTTTTGAAAATGAGAATTTATTGCTGTTCTTCGAGTTCCAAACACAAACTTTTGGTCCATACGTTGCGGTTAAAAACGACGCGCGGCACAATTCCGAGTAAATTGCGCTAACCCCACTCGATTTGCTGCGTTTCAGCAATATGGCGCCATTTCTCAGCGCGCCAACTATCAAAAGTACGACCCATTATTCATAACCTGCCGTTGCCAGATGCCAGAGACAAATTTTGAAAAATCGCTCGAATTTTCGCGATAATGTTTATTGAGGGCTTTATGGGTGGCAATGGCAGTTATGATTGACCAAACAGTCTTTTAAACGAGGGGATTCGAATTTGATAGCGTCATTTAGGTTCGTGCATTTGCTACACGTGCTTAAAACCGAATTCTAGATTGCAAAAACTTGTCGTCTGCATCTTGAAGAATTAGGTGCCAAGAAAAGGTTTTCGGTGGAATGAATTCCCTTTCGTACAGTGTTGCCACCGAATTAATCGGGCATTAGTAAATAAAAGTTCATACATTGAGAATTTAAAGACCCGTAAGTCGTTAAAATTATGAACGGATGAAAATAATTGAATATTAGGACATTCAAGGGAAAAGCACTTTTTTGTAAATTAGAAAATGCGTTCATATATTTCGGGGAAAATATAATTAATTAAAATTACGTACAGATTAACCTTTACGATAACCTGTCTTACTTATTTATGGCACTCATGCTTCCAAAACAAGTACAGTAAAACTTCTATAACGGACACCCGCGGATAACGGGCAGATTCTCATTCAGAGGTGTCCGTTATTCGGACGGTGTGCTATAAATTACTATTTTATTTTAAATATTTTTCTAATAAAAAAAGCACTGCTGTTAAAAATAAACAAAATGTTTACGAATAAGATTATTTAAGAAAGCAAGTTGTTATTTGAAAGCTGCATTCACTGGCGTACACGGGGGGGGGGCGTTCAGGGGGGTTGTAACCCCCCATTGCAATGAAATTTTGTATATTTAACATAGGAATATGTGAGTTGTAGCTCTGTAACCCCCCATTGAGCCTATAACCCCCTTATGAACTTCCTGCACACGTCTATGACTGCATATACCTACGTTATATAAGTTATATTTTTATTTTTCCAAAAACCGTTTAAGAAGGTTTGCAAGGACTTTTTTCAAAAGACGGTTTTTATTAAGACATGTTAAAGGAATATGTTGAACCACCCTCGATAAAACGTTTGTGTTAAAAAAATATTAGAAATTGTTGTTTTAAAAATGGAACGTTTTTAGAAAGTAAAAAATAAATGTCATTGAAAGAATAGTTTTATTAAAGGATATTGCTATTTAAAAATATTATTTTCAAGAATAACACTTTCAAGAGTAATTTTTTCAAAAATAACGCTTTCAAGAATATAACAATTTGAAAATATTATTTTTAAGAACGTCGCTCTTTAATTTTTTACCCCTCTTTCTAAAAAATAATGTTTTTGCGCAAAAATTTTTGAAAAGAAATGGATATTTCGAAATTTATATGCAAATCAAATTTCTGAGATTATTTCTAAAATTATTCGAAACGCTTCGTTTTTTAGTTTCCAATCTGCATTAGATTTTAGATAAAGAAATTTGATTAAACAGATTTTAAATTTTATGCATATTTATTTCATTTAATTAAAGTAACAGGGATGGGCTTTTATCCCACTTTATTCAATTTCGCTGTAGTAAAAATCGAGCGAGATGTATTGATAATTCCAACTCCCAATACTCCGCATTCAACCAAAGTATTTTTTTTAAAAAAGCACAAGGAGCATTAAATATGAATTAAAGAACGATTTACGAATTACAATAAAGAACAAAATAGTTAATTACTGATGGTAACGTAAAAATGTTAATTAATTTGCCTATTCAATAATAAAACAAAGAAGCCTTAAAAGCTTCCTCTTCTTCTTCCTCGACGAAGATAACCAAATGAATCCGAGTGAACAGACGACTCTTTTTATTTCAAAAAAATCGAGCTCTTCCTAACTTCTTTAATTACTCATAAAGAGCCAGTAAATTATTTTCGAAAAGCAGTAAACATTTGTTTAAAAAACTTAAATCACTTCCGATAAAAAAAAAGATAAAAAAGGAGACTGAAGCAGACGAGAAACGTAGAAATAAGTCGGTAATTAAGTTACGAAATCTGGCAACATCTTTCGCAGTAAATTCATTTTTGTTATTGGTGATGAGTTAAAGTGGTTACAAAGAACAGCTTCGCGAAGAGGATGAAAAAATAATCAAGGCGGAAAGATTATCTTCTAATTACACTTCCAATAAAAATCTCCGGAAAAACTTAAAAGGAACTGAAAAAGAAGTAGAGAATTCAGAAAAGCAATTAAAATTGTAACGGGACGCTGAATTGGCAACGGCGCAGTGTTTTCCAATTTTCCATTGATCCTAATTTTCCGATTTTTGGGAGTTAGTTTTTCTGGGATTAGTTTTTAATTTTTCCCTTTTTTTCTTCCCTCTTCCCGCCCCCTCACCTTGTCCAGAGCGTAAAGAAGCGATTTATTCTTGAAGATTCGAGGAGCTTGTATTGTAGAACCCGCCATTTTTTCCCGGCGCAAACGATTAGGAAAAGGATCAGCGAGCGTCAAATGACGGATAAAAAAAGGAAGAAAAATGAAGAGGAGGGAGTTAAAAACATGGCGGGGGAAGAGAAAAAATAATAAAAATAAACTGCTTCTGGCATCATCCGCCGAAAATGGGGAGGTATTAAACAGTGATTACAAAAGCCTAGACTGGATTTCGAGCTAAATGGACTTTTCAAAGCTTGACGACAGAGGGCGCTCGACCAAAGCTCGACTCTGAGGATCAAGAGTGTTGCCAGGTCCTTGACGAGTTTAACTGGAGGAAATGAAACATTTTATTTCTGCTGCTTCTTCTTCTCTCACAGGCGACATTTTTTAGGAACAATCACGTTTTCTTGTTTCTTATCTTTTTGTCAACATCGTCTGTAAACTGAAAATATGAAAGTAGTAATCAGAATTTAATTTTTAAACTAGTTTTTAAATCCCTACTCATTTTGTTCCATTGTCTGTCCTAATAAACTATGCAATGTCATAGATCTAGCAAATAAAACGCTTTTAAAATATTTAAGTTACGCTTCTTCCGACAAATATCATCCAATTTCACTATGTAATTAAGAACAACAAGAAAAAGTTATTAAACTTCGCAAATTTTATTAACTTTTTTTGTCAAAATAAAGTTTAAGAAATCAATACTGCTATTTCTACAATATCTTTGTGACTGAAAAATACGGTATAAAGATTTTGGTGTAAAATAATTGGAAATAATGGTTAATTAAAAATTACTCATTTTTGTCTTTGTCTTTGGCAACACACGAAAGAAGAAAAATAACTGAGACAACACAAAATTAACACATTTGAAATTGAATTGATCGCTGACAACTGGTTTGATAGCCATTGGCTCTCATCACAAGAAAGATAACAGCTATAGCACAGCATGTGATCATCGTACGTTGTGTTGTATAAGTTTCCGTCCTGACAAGGAAAGCTCATGGCTAGCGAAACAGCTGTCAACGATGAATTAAACTTTTCAACTGTGTTCATTTTATGTGATCGCAATTATTATTATTACTGCAGAGTGTGTAGTCAAATTCACTCACATTGAACAAGATAGCGATAAAACAAATTATCGATAAAGATATCGATGGAACAGGTTATTAATCTGACAAAATACGGTTAACAAAGGTTGAATATGTTATTTACGGAAGAAACTATCGATGAAACAAATTATTGATAGAACATACGATATCGATATATATATATGTACTAATTAATAGAATTATTCTTTTGAACTAGTATTATATGAATGTATGTTAATTCAAAAATTATACTTAAATATATGTACTACTTAATAGTATTATATGATTAACTTAATAAATCTGCTGAATTTTCGATTGGAAGGAAATATTTGAAGGGGTTTTTGTTCCAAAGGAAGCATTTTTTTATTAGTGAAATTTCAAAGTTTTTACTTATAGGCTTAGACCATAGAGTCTAATTAAATATAATTACTCATAATTGCAAATAACCGTGAAAATAAAGGGCGCATAGCATATTTGGAATATCTGGAAAGAATGGAGAATTGACTTGCACGAAAATGGGGGAAAAAAACAAGATTAAACTCACATTTGCCAAAATAAGAATCCTTAAAACATGCAATTGTTGATCAAATATATTTGAAAGCGAACTGAACAATGATGAACAATGAAAATTTATTCGCCTAAACTAGAAGATCCGTCTATATTAAAAAATAGGTTTAAATAAAAGGAATACGTAAAACAAAACTCCTCAAATTTCAGGTCATTCTGAGCAGTGATTCTTTTTTTACAGCTTTTTGAAAGTTGAACTTTAATTATAATCACCCTGTACTAAAATACTTCACACTTACTCATCCGACGGCAAATATATAATAGAAAAAATGTATGATATATAAAGGTATTATAAATGACAAAAACGTTATCATATATATATATCGTCATAATTTTGGCTATTAACAATATTGATGGTATCTATTCATTTAGATTTTTCTAATTAGAATATTTGTATTCTAGAAAATAGACTGCAACAAACATTACATAGGACAAACAAAAAGAATGATCAAAACAAGAAAAAAAGAACACAAACAAGCACTCGCGAAAGGAGACATAGCCTCACGTCTGGCAGAACACGCTTTACAACACGGACACGAACCCGACTGGGACTCAACAAAAATACTACACCGTCACATCACAAACAAGAATAGTAGACTCTTCTTAGAATCTTGGGAAACTTACAAACTACACGGGAAAGCCATTAATACATCACAACCACTTCCAGAAACTTACAAACAACTCTTACTCTGAAATGTATGGGATTTCCCAACATTAGGTACCCCACAGTACAGGTTTCTCATTGGTTCCCATTGGGTTTTTCCATGATTCCTATTGGAGGCCTCTCATTAGTTCCCACTGGGTTTTCCCATTCTGCGGGACTACTCTGATGAAGGGTTTTCCAGAAATTTCAAGTATAAAAAGAGACAGAAACATAACATCGTCATTACTCCTGATGAAGGACTGCTGCTGATGCGTCCGAAAGCTTGAGTGATCTTTTTCATTGCTATTTTACCAGTGTTTAACCTTTTGTATGTATTCTAGATATTAATACTTATGTCTACATATTTAGATATCGATAATAATGCCTATGCATTTAGATATCGGTAGTTTTAATGTCTATATATTTAGATATCCGTAGTTACAATATTTAAAATTGTAGATACCGATATGTTTAATAGTTATACTTCTTGCACATCGTTAGTCACCATATCTATACTTTCAGATATTGATAGTTGTGATGTATTTCTTATACACTGATAGTTAGGATACTCAAATGTATTAGGAGGAGGAATTTAAACTATTTTCTAATGAGCTTATTCCGTGAATATGAAATAATATTTATCATAAATGAGTACGACAATCTTTGCTACTAACAGCTTTCAAAACACTGAGAAACACTGTTGTAATTAAGTAAGGACTGGCCTTAATACAGTTTTCGTAAGACGTTATTATCCTTCTCAGAAAGAACAAAGTTTCCAAATGGTCAACACACAAAGCCAACAAAAACAACAGCAAAGTCAACACACAGGAGACAGGGAGCGCCATCCCTATGCCTTGGTGGCCTAATAATTTAGGCACTCCGGACCTAACGAAGAGGTCCTAGTTAGACTTCAGGCCAAGGCGACATCTCTTTTTCTTCTAGACATTGAAAGCTCTAGTTTGAACTCCAGAGTGAGTGTCGCGAAATTACGAACTGATTTTAATATTTGATTTGATTTCCTTTTTCATCGAAGGTTTGGGAACATCGATACATTTGAAAAATACATCGGCGTGTTCAGAAACCATTATTATTACCCAAATTACACCTTAAAATTTAATAAACTTGCATACAGCACAATAATGATAATAATAGTAATACACTGATGACTTATAGATCATGTTTTTGTCTATTTAGTAAAAAAATTCAGAAGAGTCAATGGCCTTAATTTCGATTGCATTTCTATAATATTTTCTTCTATTTTTTCAAAAAGTAGAAACAAATTGATCTCTATGTAAGATAAAATAATGTACCTGCGAAAGACATTTAGAACACCAGTGGCATGTCCGAAACTTGGCGGGGAGGGAGGATGATAGTTCGTTCTCTGTTTCATAATCTAATGTAGGGTTTCCTAACCTTTTCACTCTTACGGAACCCTTGTGATAATTATCCCAGTCAATGAAGAACCCAAAACATCAAACTTCGAAAATAATTAGAGTAAAGCTAATTTTCATCCCATTGGTAGTCCTCTATCAAAAGAGCATTTTTACAAAAGTCCCCAAAATCCCCCTGAAGCTCCCCCTAGCCCCCCTCAAAAGTTCAAAATGCCAATATATACGAAACAGCCATTATCTCTGTTACTAATGATGGGATCAATTTTTGTTTTGTTTTGTTTTATTTGTTATCAAATGATCTACAATATTCATTCACTTCATACTTACGTTAAACCTAATAGCTTTTTGTAAATTTAAGAAAATATGCGGAAAAAGTAGGTTTTCACTTTGAAACTTTTGATTTTTGCGCTGTACTTTTTTTATACGTCATTTGTGTAAAAACCATTCCTATAGAAATTATAACCTATACTTTTTTTAATCTACTGATATGCGATTTTTTATTTATGTGCGATTACATTTATTTATGTGAGATGCTAATGCTGGGGAGGGGGGAGAAAACAAGAAAATTCGGTGTGCGACGCGGCTGCCTAGTCATAGCATGACAAAGTTGGTTAAAGTATCTAGATCATATTGCGCCGCATGGAAATCCTCTGTATACTAGTTAATTGGACTTTTATGACACAAGAGCATCTCGGTGATACTGCGCCAAACGTTGGCCTACGTTAGTGCCCGCATGCATTGGGTTACATTACTACATTTTAATTGACGTCGTGTTGAAAAATCTGTTCGGATTAAAAATGTAGGTACTATATATATTTATATCAATGAACAAATTAGCACCTGGAATTATAAGTAGGAAAAGTACACTCACGTTACACAAGAGTATAAAAAAATATAAGAAAATTTTGAACACAATGAAAAGCAGTTCTCCGAAAAACTGGTAAGAAACGAAAGAAATGAACAAGATGTTCTTGAAGACTCTGCAGCAATTGAGACTTTGCAAAAGGTAAATGACTTTTTGAATAACGTTCAATCTCTTAGTCGAACAACTAATCTTTGGGTGAACATTTTGAAGTGCATTGAGCTCATAATGCAATTTATTTTCGCTGAAAGATCCGAAGATTGGGATTTACATTTCAACACAACCATGGAAATGTTTCCTTATTTCCATGTAGCCGGACACCTACACTATGCAAAGTCCGATCAATTTCTAAACTAATGACTAAAGTTGAATCAAAACTATCTGAGTAAGACTTAGCTTACTTTAAGGAAAACGGATTTTTCACTGTCAGGTGAAAGGGCACACATTGGTCTGGAACGTGGACTGATATGTATATAGCACAAGACCTCATGCGTCCCATGGAATCCGTGGGGGTGGGGGGGCTAACATACGGACGAGGCATAACAGACAGCACTCTTTTGAAATGGGTCCATGGAACTCCCTTCTTCCATAAAGTAAATGAAGCCGTTGAAAACTTTCTTGGAACATCAATACAATATAATGAACAACATGTTGGGCTACGAGAATTAAGGAAACAAAGAAATCTCTGTGACTTACTGAAGTTTACCACATGGCTACAACAACACAATCCTTTCACCAAACTCTCGGGAGAGCTAGTATCCTTGGAATCTGCATTTGTATGTAACGGTTCGGTAAATTGTGACCAAGCTTTTGATGATTGGACCAAGAGAAGCGAAGAAGCCAATGAAGCCAAGAGATTGGACTTGAAGCTATTGGCAAAATGAAAGGGAAAATTTTTTGAAGAGCTCAAACTTCACAGGAAAGACATGGTAAAAACCCAAGCACAGTACAAATCGGTTAAAGTTAGATCAAAAGAAGTTATCGTTAATTCCCAACTGCTTTTCAACGTATATTGTGTGTCTGTGACAGTCCCAGCAAATTGAAATTGTATCTGGAATATGAATTGTCAGCATGTCCACCCTCCATATTTGATGGTATCTCTTCGAAATATATATATCTCTTCGAAAGGGTAAAAATCTTCTCTGATGAAGATGTTTGAGAAAGGTGTTGTCGAAAAGCTTGATATGAACGATGGTACTTATGTTTTGGATGGAGGATTTCTGCTACACCATGTGCCATGGCCAAAGAATTGTACGTACGGTGATGTCCTAGAAAACTACTATGAATATTTTCCTAATAAGTATGGGGAAAATGCGATCGTTGTCCTTGACGGATATCTCGAAGAGCCTACTACAAAGAATGAATTGCAGAACAGAAGGGCGGCAAGACATTCACCCTGCGATATCACGTTTGAGAAAAACACCGTTTTTGTTACAGCAAAAGAGGACTTCTTGGGCAACAAAGCCAATAAAAAGAAATTAACGCTAGCTCTGGGATCAGAACTTCAAAATCATGGACTAAGGGTGATAACAGCGGAATAAGATGCCAATATAGATATTGTAAGGGCAGCCATAAACCAAATTAACACTAGTTCTGACGTTGTGGTTGTGGGTTCAGATATAGATTTAATTGTATCGTTAATTGCGCTGTCTCCTGAATGTAAAAATATATATTTTCGTAAATAGAAAGGTGGTGCTATTTTTTCAACAATCATATACAAGATAGAAACATTGATTCAAAAGTACAAGAATTCCCGACAACTTCTACTATTTACCCATGCACTGACCGGATGTGATAATACCTCTTGCTTTTATGGTATAGGGAAAACAAAAACAATGGACATGCTTCAGCTACCAGAGACTCACAGTTGGGCCGAGATCTTTCTGCATGCTACCACATCGGAAGAAGAATTGTTGGCTGCCGGAGAGACATTTGTGCTGTACTTGTATGGGTTGAAAAAATATTCTACGTTGAACGAGGCCCGATATTACAGATTTGTGGCTTTGGCAAAGAAAAGTACGCCAAGATCTAATTTTGATCTGGCAAGAAGACCGCCAACCTCAGAAGCGTGCCATCAACACTTATTTAGAATTTTTTGTTTACAAATTCAGAGATGGTTAGAAAACAAACTCCATGCCACAGAACGGGGATGGAAAATTGAAACTATAGAGCACAATAAAAGTTTCAAAAGAACACTGAAACCAGTTACAACATCCAAACCATTTGTTCCAAATGATTTGTTACATCTATTATCTTGTGCTTGCAAAAAAGGATGTGGCAGTTACTGTGAGTGCAGAAAAGCCAACTTGGTCTGTTCTCCAATGTGTGAGCATTGTAGTGGATTGTCATACTTAAACTCACCAAGTTATTCGGAGGAGGACAGGGTGGATCCATCTTCTGCAGAATAAAGCTGTACATATTGTAAATGCCAACGATTGAATATATGATAGAAACAACAAATGTAAAGAATAGGGAAACATAAAAGCAGCTGGATGGTAAAAGAGGATCTAGTATACAACGTGTTAGTGGTGGATGGGTGGTCCGTGATGCTGTAACGCACTTAGCGCTATGAGATACAGTGTCTTAATACAGCTGCCGGTTTTGCCAGTCCGGGACACGGCGGGTCCATAGGTAGCGGATAATGGAATGGCCCTTAGTGAAAAGGGTTAAGGGAACCCCCTCCCCAACCCAAACTACTATAAGCATTAAAAATTGTATTAAACAAAATAATTTTATGTTGTTGTTTTTTTTAACATCGCACATAAATAAATAAAATTATATATCAGTAGATTAAAAAAAAAAAGTATAGCTTACAACTTTTATAGGAATGATTTTACATAAATGACGTATAAAAAAAAGTACAACGCAAAAATCGAAAATTTCAAAGTGAAAACCTACTTTTTCCACATATTTTCTTAAATTTACAAAAAGCTATTAGGTTTAACGTAAGTATGAAGTGAATCAATATTGTAGCCCATTTGATAACAAACAAAATAAAAAAATAAAATTGATTCCATCATTAGTAACAGAGACAATGGCTGTACCGTAAATATTGGCATTTTGAACTTTTGAGGGGCTGGGGGTATTGGAGGTATCCCCGGGGGGATTTTTGGGGACTTTTGTAAAAATGCTCCTCTGGTAGTGGTCTATCAGGAAGTACAAATTAGCTTTACCCTAATTATTTCCGATTCAGAACCTTTATTGACTGGGCAAAATATACAAGTTCCAGGGAACCTCAGGGTCCATATAACAATATTTTTTCATAATATTTTATTAACGATCACTAATGAAAACAAAAAATGACTGTCATTTTAGTCGTTTATTTCAAAACAAAAAACCAACCATGGAAGCAGCGCCGTCTGTACAAATGCCAATACAATTCTTCCAAGAAAGATCTTTTTTTCCAAATGTGTGTGTGTGTGTGTGTGTGTGTGCGTGCGTGTGTGCGTGCAGATAAAATATTAAATATATCTATTTCTCTGGTTGTCCCAAGTAATTCTTTACAGCAGAGGAAGTTTTCTCAAATTTCTTCCTCATTAACAAATCTTACAAATGCTAAAACATAACATTTGTTGGTTAAATTTATTGACTCGTCCATTTGAATTGAAAAATTGCCATTTTTGAGTTTATCACACAAAAGCTCTTCAACATCATCTGACATATCATTGATTCGTTGACTTACTGTATTGTTCGAAAGTGGAATATTTTCAATTTTCCTTACTGCATCTTCTCCCAACATTTTACCCACTATAATTTTACATGCGGGCATTATCAGATTCTCACGGACTGTGTGACTTTTCCTTTTCTGTGTAATAAGCTCTGTACCAAATAACTTGCTTCCCGAACCTTTTCACTAACTGTGAATGTGTTTACAAAAGCTGTATCCCGTTTACTTTCAGATTTTAACAGAGTTTTAAAATAATCAACAATTTTATTTTTCATATTAGCATGATTTGTCGTGAAATGTCTGTTAAATTTTGTTGGAGCCATTGCTGTATTCGAAAGTTTTTTACCACAAACGAGACATGATGGAAGAGGACGTTCTGGATCACCAGTCCATGTAAAGCCCATTGATAAATAACTTTCATTGTAAAGACGAACCTTTTTTGCACCTCTTTCTTTATCAGTCTTTTGAAATTTTGTATGAGATTCTAAATCTTCATCAGTAGTCTTCTCAGAATTATCTGGATTGTTTGTCTTCAAGTATCGCCACATTTTAACCGTTGAAATCTATAGAATAATTGAAAAATAAAAAACAAAATCCTGAATAAAACACTAATAAGTAGTAAAATAACAAAATAGGCACTAGCGCTCTGTTTAACCAACCACAAGGTCCTACACTTCTTGCATCACTAATGCATACACAGTCACACTAGATTCTAGTCCGCGGCAATCAATCCATGCTGCCTTTGGCTGTTCGGTTATGCTCGGTTAAACTCGTGTTGCATGCATAGCCTTGCAATGCCAGTATACAGTTTAACGAAAATTGCTAAAGAATAAGTTAATCTCCTTCCATTTTTTTTTTAAAAATATCATTTTTTTTTTTGCAATTGAATTGGTAACGCAAGTAACAAATAAATTCATACAACTGTTGAGGACGTCTAACGAGTCTAACCGAGAATAGCCGAACAGCCAAAGGCAGCTTTTCAATTATCCTCGTCTAGACTCTTGTCACAGTCACACCCGCTTCCCCCCACCGAAATTACTGGAGTATAATACCGAATCAGGAAAAAAATTGTTTACCCTTTTATGACGTACGTGTTATTTTCCCTATTTCTTGCGGAACCGTTAACAACGTTCCGCGGAACCTAGGGTTCCGGGGAACCCTGGTTGGGAAACGCTGATCTAATGTATCTTTATCTGAATCAACCAGTTTTCTTTTTACTGTCTCATCATAAATTTGATCAAACTTCTGAATTCCCTTACTAAAATATCTGGGCAAAAGAGAAAAGAAAGACAATGCTAAACGTCGTTAAAAAAAATGGGGTTGTCAGCCAAACATGCATTAACAAATACGTCGTAGTAAAGCATTTTAAATACGTCGTAGTAAAGCATTTTAAACGCGTCGTAGTGAAGCGTTTTAAATACGTCACAGTGAAGCATTTTAAATATTTCATAATGAAATATTTTAAATACTTTATAGTGAAGCATTTTAAATACTTCATAGTGAAGCGTTTTAAATACTTCGTAGTGAAGCATTTTAAATATTTCATAGTGAAGCGTTTTAAATACTTCATAATGAAGCGTTTTAAATACTTCATAGTGAAGCGTTTTAAATACGTCATAGTGAAGCATTTTAAATATTTCATAATGAAATATTTTAAATACTCCATAGTGAAGTATTTTAAATACTTCATAGTGAAGTATTTTAAATACATCACAGTGAATTATTTTCCGGGATCAAAGAACACGGCCGTTAAACAGAAAGTTTCGTTAATAAAAAGGGCATTATTGAAAGACATTAATTACATTATTTTCTATGGAGCAGTTGCCAGGGCCTCAAAATACGGCCTTTAATTGGAAAGTTTCATTAAGTGAAAAGACGGTATTGGGGAAAATTACTGTATTTGAATTCGCTTTCCATTATTTCTTTCTTTTTAATCCAAACTAGTTAGTTTTGCAACCCAAAACTTACGGCCTCAATCAGCGACTGGTCTTGTAAAGTGGTCCACACTTTTCCAAAAAATATTAATCTTCATGACTTAAGGACACATAGGCGTACGCAGAATGTTCATAAGGGGGCGATTACAGGCTCAATGGGTGAGGGTTACCGAACTACAACTCCATATATTTACATGCGTATGCATATAAACATTCCATCGCAGTGGTAGTTATAACCTCCCAAATAACACCCCCTGAGTATACCAGTGCCCACAGCTACCGATCAACAGAAAATTGACTATAATTCTAGAGGTAAACTAGTCTAAATTCGATAGTTCTTCACGATAAAGAAATGCATTCCTCCTAGTGTAATAACATTTTCTTTAATTAATAATTGCACCGGAGCCCAGATGCAATTATTAATTAAATGATTAACTGAAATGATTTAATGAAATTAATGAGTTATAATGACAGTCAAGTAAACCGCCGAGGTTTTGACGCTATTGCCGATAAATATTTTTAAATTGTTAGTACGTAATATTGAATTTTGTATATAGCATTATTAAATAATATATATATTCATTTTTATTTTAACATCTTTATTTTTTTGGGGAAAAATGCTGATTAATACAGCAAGAAATCAAATGCTATAATAAAGCATTAATGTTATATTAAAACATATATATGTATAATGTTATAATACAATACTAATATTATAACATAACATATACATGTATAATGCTATAATATAACATAACAAAGAAAAATTGATCCATAAAATCTTTGTGCACTGCATCTCATAAAAAGAAATCAATACTTTTAATATCATCATCATCGACAACCGCTTTCAATCCACTGCACTATGGAGGTCTCTCTGTTGTCATACGTACGGTGAAAGAAATATAGAGAAAGCGGCCTTAAGTTCACGACGTTGGCGAGCTGAACCTACAGCTTAACGAAGAATCCGAACTTCGGTCACTACAGCCAAATTTCTGCGCTAAAGCGGGACTCGTTGTGTCACTCCACTACGGAGTGCCCACCACCGACTTTGCTTCGCAGCGGCACTCGACCGCGTGCCGACATTCTTAGCAGAGGACGGCCGTGGGACTTCCAATATAGAGTAATGAATAAAGAAAACCAGAAAACAAAATCCGAGGAAAAGATGGAGTAAATATAAAATAACCCCACATTAGAATACACAATGATGATATTTTGACGCAAGATTCAAATTTTCAGGAAATTGTAGGATGTTATAACTAAAGCAAAATGTAATTCCTAAAGGCTTGAGAGGAGTTTTCAGAATTTTTACGTAATTGCCAAATTTTCGCTAAGACCTAGGTCGTTATAACCGATTTCGAGGGTATTATTATTATTCATCGTGAAGTCGATGTAGTAGTACGTAAAATATGATTGTTAAGCCTGCCGATTTTATAAAATCTTCCATCGCAGTCCATTACTGGGAGACTAATAGTAATTTCGAATTTTTTAGGAGCCTTCAACTATTCATCAGCTTAGATCGCTTTGGTATTTGAATTTTAGAATCTTTTTATGTTTATGAACAGTTAATCAAACAATCTTGCCTATAATCGCCAATCAACTCCTAGCTTCAGCAACACGTGGAAATATTTATTAAACCGTTCGCATTAATACCCACCTCCTTTTCGAAATCTGTATTTCACACTTTTAAACTATTTTAGGACGTTTGCCGGCATTGCCATCGACAACCAATAACAGATTGAGATGGAAACACTTCCTGTTCGCGGCAAGTTTACCACAGCCAATCCCTTAAGAAGAACAGCGGGAACCGGGGGCGGACTGGGCCACTGGCCGGTCCGCCCTCATGAGCGATAGGACTCGCGCCTCCGACTCGCATCCTCCGATAATCCAAGGTATGCGTCCTTTGAAAGGACCTAGTTCGCCCCTGTCTGAAACGTATAAAAAAGGCTCGACCAAATATGAAGTTTACTGATGTTGTTATTAATATTTGATACATTATTCTTTTTTTTTTAAAAATTCATTATATTAGTCCATTGACAGTGACTATATTTGTCGTTTATCGATTAATCGTACCAAAAATTAAAAGAGACTACCCACAGTTTTTGTATCTTTCTTAACCGACGCAGTTTTAAGGCGCACAGGGGCGCAGTATAGCCTAGATGCTCTTGCGCCATAAAAAATCCAAACAAACAAACATCTTAACCGACATTTTTAGAAAGCCAACATCAGCGTCTGCTTCTTGAACGAAAAAAATGTTTTTCTTCTTTTTCTTCTTCTTCGCAATTCAAGCGCTAAAATTAAATATTTAGCCCACTTAATGAGTGATACCTACGTAAGCACTTAATGAGTAAATGCTTACGTACGTATCTCCGTTCATAATTTTTACTTGTATTGGATCTTCCAGCCCACTCGCTCATTTATTTCATCCAATGAGCGAAGAGGCAGAAAATCAGCAAATAAAAAAATCTCAGAGAAGTTAAGGTTTAATGAGAAGGGCATCTTTTTGAAAGTTTTATTATTTTAGCTTTTTAGTAAACTTTATCACGGCTCAGCACAAAAGCGAAGTAGTGTATCAAAAAAAAAAAAAGACCGAACCCAGCGATAAACTGGACGTGATTGACATTAAAAGGCAGTTTGCTACTTTTTGAAGTGATATACTTCAACCTTTGAAAAAACACGGGGAATTTCTTCGATAACTTCTCTTTTTTTTTTAAGTTTCTGATAATGGTTCTGAAGAGGAAGACGGGGCCAGAAAGAAGTGATTTTCTTTTTCTGCTTTTTACATCACCTGCAGATATTATAGTTCTTTAGATTGGCAACGGCACCGCGGCGCCATCTGCTGGCCGTTCACGAAGTCTCCGAGCACTTCACGAAGTCCCGTGCTATCTTAATAGCATTAAAGCTCCGACGTTTATGCTTTCTACATCAAAAGGACCGCGTTCGTAAATAATGAATCAAGCCGTCTTTCCAGTCTGAGTTGCGGGGAGGGGAGAAGCTTTTAATATTTGATCTTGCGTGGACTAAACCAGCGGAAATATGACATATCGCCCGCGAGAAACAATCTGATTAGGAGAGTCTTGAGGTCCGGCTGGTGTATACTCCAGAAAGCTCCCCGCAATATGGTTATTAATATATGTACTTAGGCTCACTGCTTTTCCCTTTAATGGAGCTATTGAATTAGCCAAAAGCATGGGGAGTATGGCGAACGCGTATGTGTGAGTTCCTGTATGGGCGAAGCTCCATCCTCTCGCTGGCCAATAATTCCTTTAGGGGTGAAACTAAACTCGTTTAATGGTTACCGTCATAAACATAAGTCAGAGTGCGCTTTTAGTCCTAACCTCTTTAAAGGCGGCGGTTCGCCTCGGCGCGCGGCATAATTGGTGTAATGCGGCTGCATAGGCTAGATGGAAACGTCTTCCTACGCGTGCGAAAGAAGTCCCAATATCCTTAGCCCATTTCCCGCCTTTCAAAACATACGCGCGCACAGCTCTTAAAAAAAGGCTTTATATTATTTATGGAGTTCTTTTTTCCGTTGTCTTATTCTCCTATTCGTGTGGTTCTCTTTTGTTGATCAGTTACAAGGTTTCCCCGCCTAGTATTATCAATCAAAAGAAGAACTGAAGGAGTCCTTTGATATCTGTATGGTTATTTATTTGTTCGATGCGTGTTCTCTTTCAGTCGCGTTTCCTTAAAAGCATAGACCTACGAAGGAAGAAAATTTACTCGAAATGGTAAAAATAAAAGAATGCAACGTCTGACGTCAATGGAATGGGCTTTTCATTTATTCCTTTTCTGATTCGCTAATGTTTTTTAATACGACTCTGTATCAAGCTCTGGGACTAAGGTTCGCTTATTCTCAACTGTTGCGTTTTCCTTCAGGGGTTCTATCGTTTTTTACGGAGGGTTGGTCATAACTTCATTGGCAATATAATCGAACACGTTAAAGCGATAATTTATGATTCAGAGTTGGTATAGTAATAATGCATTCAGACATATGCTAATAAAGTTTTTTTCTACTTTAAGAGTACTTCCACAAACATATATAGATGATATAGATATATATTATAACAGTCAGCGTACCGGAGATTATAAACTAGGTCAGAATATTAATACGAAACAAATAGTGAAGAGTAGTTACATGTTCATACAAATGCAGTACGCAAGCTATGCAGCTGTTAAACTGTGGGTCCAGTTTATGAACCTACTGGAATAGCGCGTGATGAATTTACGGCCACTTTCTCTAAGGCGCTTTCATCAAACCATATGTACGGGAGACATATGGAGAAATACCCAACCTGTAGTAAGTAGATAATGGTTGTTGACGATGACGAATTATGGCTATATTGAATAATGATTATTCAATGACGAAAGGTGTTTGCACTCGTCTTGATGACATAGTTCGTCCTTTGAACTTCATGCTGCACATACCATGACGTCACTATTTCCCAATTGTTCTCTTTCCATGAGGTTGAGGGGATTAGAACCTATTCGTTGTTTTCTTCCATATAATGGTAAAACGAGAAGCAATCTGTAAAACGAATCTACACACATCCGCGAAAATCGAATTGTTCCACTGATTCAGAATCCAGTTTCGTCCTTTCTAACCCCATTGTAAACGGGATCACGAAAACACATCCTCAAAATTGACTCTGTCGCTGGTAAAAGGTAGAGAGAGACCACATACTGAAACCTTACGTTTGGCGTTTTCAAGGCGCCATGAGCCACGATTCTTATTCGTGAATGATAATGCGTGACCTCGTCGACCTCAACTGGTCGGTGATTTATTTTCAAAGTAATGGTATTCAAAGAATGAAGTGGCCATCAAACTAATCGGACATGAATCCTATTAAATATGTGTAGGATGCACTAAGGAGGCAAATTGTTTTGTCCGCCTCACCGAGACCTATTCCGGAACTGAGATTGACTCTACTTCAACAGTGAGACCTTTTTCCCACACAACTTATGGAAGAATTCACAGAATATATAAAATATCGATGTTAGTCTATCACTACATCATTCAGTACATCGATCACATCAAGGTATCCCTACATCACTTATTCATGCTTATGTGCCAACGTGATTAAATCGTCTATATATATATATATATATATATATATATCATCATCATATTCAACCATTATCTATCCACTGCTGGATGAAGGTCTCTCCAAATGCTTTCCACACAAGTCTATCCTGAGCAATTCGCTTCCATGTCACCCCAACCTGTTTTCTTATCTCATCCACCCATCTAGTTTGAGTATGTTTTCTAAGTCTTCAGTGGTCTCTTGGAATCCAGTTGAGAATTT
>QLNU02015270.1:96824609-96836048 GCA_006491805.2 Dysdera silvatica | reverse complement strand
AAATCATATTATATTAATTACATAAATCATATTAATTCCATATGTTATACACTTTATATATTATAATAATTATATATAATATAGATATAACTAACAACCACATTAGTAGAATACACCACGGTAATATGTGTAGCCATGTTGAAATATAAAAGCGTTGGAAACATTTGGTATGAAATTCCTTATAAAAATAATTGCAACTAAAAATAATTGTGGCGACACCTCCCCACCAGAAACGTGTTCTCCACCCTTTGAGGGTCGCGATCCCCAGATTGAGAACCACTGATTTATTAGGAATTTATCTGGATTCCGTAGCGAGGTATGTAGTAAGAGAAGAGCTCCGCAAGTTTAAAAAGTTGTGAACCGCTGCTCTAAAACATAATACAGTAAAAACTGCCTGAAGTGACCACCTTTGGGACTGGACTGCAATGATCAGTGGTAGTCACTATATACGATAGACTTTCGTATAGGCATTTAGTCATGCCTATAGGCATAGTGCCTATAGTCCGTACCAGTTCTCTCTTATAAAAAACTGGTCACTTTATTTAGGTGGTTACTTTACCAAGTAACACTATATTTCTAGATTAAAATAACAAATACTGACGGTTAATATTAAATATTAATGAGAGTAATAATTACTGAGTATTTGATTTATTTTTAATAGTCAAACATATATATTAACCAACACCCGGTGAGCGTTAAGCTGAATATCTATAAACATATCCTGGTTCAACTTTCACATAAAACTACGGATCGGTTGTCAAATGTAAAACAACGCAATTTTAGAAAAATAAAGGTCACGAAAAAATAGACAGCAAAACAAAAGTTGAAAGGAATGTTTTGTCGGTTAAGATCGGATTCGGCGCTCTGTTGAATAAGCAATAGAAAAACATCAGAAAGAGGATACGAAAATCCACACCCGACAACGGACGACGAAACCTTTTTCTATGGCAGTGTCTGTAAAATTTTGCAAACTGTATGCTGTGATACAACATATGAAATGCCCAAAAGGATAGTAGCAGTTATTTCGGTGGGTAATGGGGCGGGCTGGGCCAATGGTGTACTTTGCCTTTCACCAATAAGGACCGATACTTCTCTTTTGGACCAAGAGGCCTACGTTTGGGAGTATGAATGCATTACTACGTCACAGGCGGGGTGCCTTTACTAACTGCCCATCAATTGGTAACCGTATATATATATATGTATTCAGATAGTTTAGAGCCTGGGCTCTAAGTCCCATAATCCTTTCCCCGCTCCTAAACATTTACGTTTGAGAGATAAAAGAGAGAAATTCTCGTTCCTTGCTGGAGAACATTCTATTTTCAAAATCGCAGACCATATTTAGACCTTCGTAAAGAAGGACAATAAAGTTTGATGTCAGTTGGCGCCTTTGAAACGGCTTTCTCTCCGCGAAATAAAGAATTTTTTCGCGCCTTAAGTATAAATTCTAACGATCCCAGCAGGCGGCTACGGTGCGTTCTGTTTTGGGTTGCATTTCCACACGCTGGCAGAAGCTTACATTACGGGTAGGAACCAGCGGCAGTCCTATAATATGTTCGGAGTTTACAGACACTCCAGATATAGTCCACAAATCCTCTGAAGGGAAACAGAGGACGTATTAATTTCAGTCGCAAAATCCCCCTTTCAGCGGGTCCGCCATGTTTGTTAAGACTCCTAGGGGGCGCTGGGGGACACATCGTCTGCTTCCGAGAAGCTGGAGCGCGTGCGCTTGTCGTGGTTAAGGCGGTTCTGGCCTGGAATGGGCGGGCTTAAGTTTATCCGAATCGCGGGCCGTAAAGCGCACCGAATTTTGCGCCGAAAAGTGGAATTTCGCAGCGTTGGACGGGGTCATTTATTTCACTTAAGCTGAAACTATTGATCGCCACTTCTGGAGCGCGGAGTCGAGAATTTTGGAAGCAGGAGGTGGAAACGGTACAGCGTGAGCGCTCGTTGTAAATTTGAGAGTGGTAAAGAGAGAGAGAGAGAGTGTGAGGAAAAGGGAGACAGTTTTAGCGATCCCATCAGCTTCTAATGACTTTTCGTTCGAGGGTGTCACTCTGTAAATGTGAATGATGTGGCGGAGCAAAGACCCTGGACGTCGCACCAAGGGTTATATCACAGAGAACGCGCCAAATAATTAAATCGCGCCAAGCAAGGAGCCAATGGAAAAGCGGTTACAGTAAACTGTCTGCCAAATATAGGTCAAGTTGGAATTGAAATTTTCAAACGTGTACTTATATATAAATAGTTGATAATAAACGGAAACTGTACTTAATTATTATATGATTAATGATGCTGACACGCGATAGACAAAAATAAAAGGAAGACGGTACAAAGGCAGCAAGAAAAATAAAATATAAATAAATAAATAATATAAAAAGAAAGAGAAAATTGGAAGAGGACAAAAAAAATTAAAAGTAAAAATAGTTTAAAAATAAAAGGAAAATGTAACATTCGTAACATATAATGTAAAAATTCACACTATTTTGAGAGATATTTATTTATTAATTTTATTTTTTAGCAAACGCTTATCAACTATAACAACTTGCGATTTACTTATTTATGTAATACTATCAACATAATTAACGTAAGTAAAGAGTTTCGAGAATAGGTTTGTAATTAATTTATAAATATGAACTCGAAACTAATATCATATATAAATCGTATACAATTAATGAATATGAACTATAAAAACAGTTTCAACATATTATTCTTAATTAATAAATTAATAATAATATATAAATATGATTGATATTCTATGTGATTCATGCATTAATAACACATATGAAACGTAAATAATAATAAACCAAGAGCATATGTTTTATGATTACTTTTTCAGTCACTTTCAAATGTTTTTACTTACCATTAAAACAATAACAATATAGCCCTTAGTAAAATAATGACAATTTTCAATTTAATATGAATTTATAATTTATTTAATAATTAGGAAGTCACGAAAATCTATCCGTCCCTGTCTGATATAATAATGTCAATTTCGGTTTATGATGAATCATAAAGGATTATGTTATGTCAATTCATGATGATTCGTGAGTAATCATATCATGTCAATTACAATTCCGAATATGAAGCCTAAACCTAATAAACAAAATTCAGTGAAATTTATATAAATAACGTAACAAAGAATATGTTAATGAAATATAAAAAAGCATATATTAAGGAATGTAACAAGATATATATTGAAAGAATATTGAAAGGTATATAATTTCAAACTGTATGTACGTTATTATATTATTTTTGTGTGTGAATCATATATTATTTTTATCTTCTTTATAGATCAATGTATTCCACAGCAAAAAATATATGTTGAACATTTTAGGCTGGAATTACCGATTCAGTTCAAACCTCATCAAGAGGACCTGAGAACTGACCATATGCTTTCTCAATATGTAAGCTGTGCCCAGTAAAAAAAGTTTAAATATTATTATTATTGAATTTGGAAATTTCAAATATTTTACTTTTAACTGTAATCCCACATATCGCAATATAATATACCTATAGTTTTTGATATATGATTATAGATTTGAAAGCCTTTATTCAAAAGAAAATAGCTATATATGTATAATATTCAAAGTATTTTCTGTAATTTTCCATAGAATTTTTGACAGTTTTTGATACACGTTTAGATTCGATGATTTTTTTTTAAATTTCAGTGTATTTTATAAAATAGTTTAATTACATTTTTAATGTTGATTTTAATAAAGCTTTTTTAAATTGAGCATCTTATTTAGATTTTAGCGTTTGTAAAATTAATTCTGTTACATTTTTCAGACGATAGTGTAAAATACGATATGAATAATATAAAAATAAATAACAACGAAATAAATAAAAGTAAAATAAAATGCAAGGGATATAAAAATATTAAATAGTTGAACTGACATTACATTTAAAGTTAATTTTAATTTTATTTCGCGGAAGTCCAAAACACGTAGAATTATTTTGTAAAAAAATCAAATAAATCATCTTTCATTTTTTAATAAAACGCCGTCGATTTCGGCTCTTTGGGAAGCTAACGACCTAATTAAAGTAATTTTTAACGAAATTCTTCATTTACGTCAAGAACCGCCAAATGATATCATAAAGCGCCAAGATGTGTCGTCCTCAATCGGGTTTAAAGTGTCGTCCAACCGGCTTTCTGGAAGTTTTAAAATCGGCCTTCCCTGGTTGCGTCCCTAGGGGGGGTGGGGCTTTGCGTCCTCTCTCAAAACCAAGCCCGCAGATTGGTCTCCAGAACCGCCGACAGTACTCCATAAACGTCACCTAGACTTAATCCCTGACGCCCAACTCACCTGCACAAAATTTTCCCGGAATTTCCCCACCTCTCCTCTCTGTACTTCTTCGATACAGCGAACGTCCGAACTGGATTCCGGTTTCGTAATTGACTCCGAGACGCGTAGGGGAGAAATTAAGGGAATTTACAACCGACCTAACTTCAGTTGGTTGAGGCAAGAGGGAAAACGATTTAAAGGAATTATCCCTTAAAAGGAGAGAAGGGATTTTTGCGGTTCGTTTTGAAGGACTGAAATTTCAGTTGTTGAACGAGTTGCAATGAAGAATGCGCGTTCAGTGGATTAATTCAAAATTAAGACAATGCTTTGCATCCGTCATAATCCTCATTTCGGAAACAAATTTCCCTTTTTAATTCGGCGGGGAAAATGGGGATTTCGTCGTTATAACTCTAAAATTTTCAACGCAGAGCTTCTCATGCGCATCAGTTAATGTGCGCGTTTTAAATGCATCAGAGTTTAAATTACTTCAAATTTAATATTTCGTAATTTAATAATCGCATTTTATATATAAACTGCGCTCAGCTCTGCTTTTGCCGTCTACTATTTTAGAATAACGTTTTAGAGCATATTTTACCAAAATAAATTTGTTGGCAACATTTGGCAACACTTTAACAATCTAAAATTAAAAAAAAATTAAAAACAACGTAAAAAAAATTACACTTCCGAAAATTTTCGAAACGCTCTTGCTAGCATTGATATTTTTTGAAAGAAAAATGGTTTCAATTATTAAATAAAGAAATAATTTATAAAAATTCAAAATTATTTTTACTGTAAGAAAGCAATAAATGCTGTAACTCGGGTGACTTCGTCCCACCAGATAGAGAAAGATAAAAATGGTGAAAACCCCTATCTATTTCATCGAAATATTTTCATAAAACCTGAATCCGATAAACAGAAATACCATCTTGAAAAATATTCATATTTATTGAAAAAATTTCATAGGATAAAATTTTTAATTTTAACGTTTTCAGTTAATGAAAATGGCATCACTGCAGGTGTTGTCTTCTATGTTTTCCTTGCAAAATTTCTTTGTGATCACCTTCTTGTTGCGAAACTTGTTTTTGTTATATTTGTATTCATATTTAAATTATTTTTGCATACATATTTAAATTATTTTCTTCTTGTTTATCTTCACTTCGATCATCTAAGTAGAGGCCGGGTCAGGAAGAAATTAACAACTAGTTATTTTAGAAATATTACAGTAGTTATTAATCCTATAATATTGAAATATGGCATCTGGAACATATATGAATGGAATATTTTTAAAATACAATTAATACACATTTTCAAAAATGACAAAGCATATAAAGTAATTTTTTTAATATATACCTATAATACAATTTTCTTTACAGATTTTTATTACACCACTTTAAAATTACTTACTTTAATTTCTTTCCAAATATTCTGCCTGCGATATATTCCTTTCCAAATATTCTGCCTGCGATATACTCCTTTCCAAATATTCTAGTTGTGATATATAAACAATTCTGTTTGCGAGTTTTTCTTTTAAACTACGCTACCTGTGAACCATTTCTTTCAAACTATTCCTACATATGAATCATTTCTTTCAAACTATCCCTACATATGAATCATTTCTTTCAAGCTATCCCTAGATGTGAATCATTTCTTTCGAACTATCCTGCATACGAATCATTTCTTTCATATTATTTTGTCTATGACACACATGTTAAAAACTATTCTGCCTACGATATATTTCTTTCAAGCAATTCTTTTTGCGATTTCTTACTTTTAAACTATCCTATATGCGAATCAGTTCTTTCAAACTGTCCTATATGCGAATCAGTTCTTTCAAACTGTCCTATATGCGAATCATTTCTTTTCAAATTATCCTGCATGCGAATCATTTCTTTCGAACTATTCTGTCTATGATACATTTCTTTAAACTATTTTACCTACGAAATATTTCTTTTAATCAATTCTGTCTGCAATTTCTTTCTTTTAAACTATCCTACCTGCGAATCATTTCTTTTAAACTATCCTACATGCGAATCATTTCTTTCAAACTATCCTACATGAGAATCATTTCTTTCAAACTATTCTGTCTACATGACACACTTCTGTAAAACTATTCTGCCTTTGGTAAATTTTCTTCAAACTATTCTGTCTACCATATATACTTCCTTTAAATTTCCTGTCTGTGATATATTTCTTTCAAATTATTCTAATTTCTATATATATATTTCTTTCAAACTATTCTACTTCGATACACTTCTTGCAGATCATTCGCCCCTGCGACACCTTTTTCATTGAAATTGCGCATTATTATTACATATGAGATCTTTCATCGAGATTAAAATAGTTTCGCTAAAATTCAAAAATATGGAATAGGTTTAACTTATCTCCACGCAACGTATTGCCGAATACTTTTTCAACTCGTGTTTTTGTTTTTAAAATTGTCGAACGCTTTGCCCCCTAAATATTTCTTTCACTGCGCTACTACTATCTCGGCAGTGAAGCCTAAATAATAGGAGAACACTGAATTATTTTTAATAAGACATTTCTGAGATCTTTTAGATTTCTCGCAATTTATACAAAATATATTTTTTTAATCCTCACAACATCCTGTCTTTAGATTTAATGTACTTAAGAGAATTTATCTCACTAAAAATAAAGGTCCTTATAGGTTCCCATATCGTAAAGAAAGACTTATTAAATAGTGAGGTAAAGCGATATTTAACTTTAACTTACATGTTCTTGAAGCAGTAATGTTTCTTAAAAGCAAAATTAGTTTAATGAAACTAAAATGAACGTGGAGAAAAATTTCCTATTATACACCCGTTATTATTTTTTCAAACCATACTTATAAAGAAATAATTATTATTGAATTACAACAAGTTTATATTGGAGTACAACAATTTGTTACTGATATGATTATCTGATATTAAATTATCATAATTTGTCATTGAATTACAACAAGTTTATATTGGAGTACAACAGTTTGTTACTGATATGATTACCTGATATTAAATTATCATAATTTATCATTGAATTACAATAATTTTCTGTTATTAAAAACAAACGATAATTGTTATTGTAAATGAGAATACATAAATTGATAAAAGTCATATTTGATAATTTATATGGTTAACGACGGATTATTAAATACATAAACACATAAATACGTGAATTTTTAAAATAAACGAATAAATTGAAAAAATATTAAAATTGGAAGTTCAATTTTGCAAAAATAAAAATCCTTTTAGGAGAACAACGGGAAGTGCGTTTTTATGGGAATGGATTTTTACTAAACAGACACGAATATCAGTAACTTTATCATTAAATTCGAAGTATGAATGTTAAAATGAAGATGAAAAATATTTCTTTTCCATCATCATCATCTCCTTATACATAAATTTCTAGGAAAAAATGTGATTCCTAAAGAAATGATTCCTACTGTCCATCATTCAATTCGGAGCCGCGTATAGTTTAAAGATAATAAAAACACAGGATAGCATGTGATGCTTTAATTAAATAGCTTGCTTAAATAAAATTTAAAGCGTCTGCTGCAATACATCTCAAGTCCACACCGCCAAATAACAGAAAACGCGCAATAATGATTTTGTTTGGCACAAAATGATGATAAATAAGTTGTAGCACCCTTTCTTTCCATCTATGACTATAAAAAAATATATGTAAAGCATATTTGTAAGATTGTTTAGAATACTCAGTGAGTGCTCTGAACTTAGTAAGTAAGAACTTGGTACGTACTACCACAACATCCTGCTGAAAATGCAAGTTTTCTACAAATCAACTGAGTTTAAGCAACAATGGGAGTAACCAGTACAAAGTATGGTTACCATGAGGTAACACCACGTACTGTTAGCTATGGGATAATATCAGTTGCCTAACCTAGTGTTCGATTCTCCTTGAAAGAACGACTGATTAATATCCTCATTTGGATAACGGTGTTGCTAAAAGCAACCAACTTTCCCAAGAATTACAGCTACCCCATCAAACAACAGAAGTGTAACGAGCACTCTTCTTATCCCTTCACTTTTTGCAGACCCTGCCCCTTCCTCATTTGGGAATACAAGGCCACTGTCTGAATCTAATATTTGCATGTTGATTAATACACGGAAACCTCTGAAAAAAAAAGGAAATCTTGAGAGTGGACTTTTAAGTTCTGTATAATGATACAAATCATTATCACCAAAAATTCAATGAGAAATTCGCGCTTTTCTTTATAAGTACGTGAATAAAACTGGACTGTTTACATTTGAGTTTTAAGTTTGAAACTTTTAGGGATTTATAAGTTCCCTACGGTTTCGTAAAGTAGACCCTTGAAAAATATGCGGTTATTTAAAGTTCGTGCAGAGGGAAAAGTTTGGGGAAAACCACTTAAAAAACACGTTTCAGACCACTAAGCGCAGCAACTTCAACTTTCATACTCAATTCATGACGTTAATGTTCTACATAGAGCAAAGGAGGAAGCACTTTTAAACTTTTCCCTAAATCCCTACATTTGGAAGCTTTGAGAGCAAGGCACCCCTTGATATATGTAATAGATGCACACCTTGCGTTATTTTGATTTTTAAATATCAGAATATCAGTTTTAAGGATTTTATTTTTTTTAGCCCCATTTCCCCAACAGAAATCCGCATTATGTCCTTCTTATAGAAATCACGTTAACTATAATGCATAATTTGCATTAAAGTATATTTAACAAGGTTTTGCCTTGGAAATTATCTTATTTTAAGCTCAAAGTTGATAGTTAAGAAGCTTAATTTTAAGATAAAGGCATCGAAATTCCTTTCCTCCAAATATGTACTCTAGTTTAATTTTAAATTAACAGAGCTTAGGTTTTATTTACAATCTCTCTCGAATTCAATTAACGTTCTGATATTTATTTCGCTTATATCTAACTACATTACATCGAAGAAATAAAATTTATAAAAATAAATGAAAATTGATAAAAAACTAAAAAAATAGACTATGGTTCATCCTTTATTTGCCAGCTTGCTTCTTTTCTTTTAAGTACTTTAATTACTTTTTGTTTTTAGCTACTTCTTAGTACTTTAGTACATTGTAATACTAAAATATTAGTACTGCTTAAAACTGTCAGAAGCGATCTAAATGTGGGATCAGCAAGGCTGATAGTTTGACCAGAGAATTCATTTCTAAATGTTGTCCGTCTACGCTTCCCGCCGAGTCGAATTAAATACAGTCAGTGTTAGTTCCGATTTCCGAAATAAGGAAGATTCTAGGCCTCTGTGAATGGCCCTTGACCAGCAGGCCGTAAACCGGAAGCACTATGGCATGCCCATTAAGGCCATCAGCCAAAAGTTTGCGCCGCTGGAATACCCGTCGCTTCCGGCCTAATCCTTCTCTTCCAACGTCCGCTTATCTCACGGAAGTTCGGATCCCTGCATTAAATGCATTAGTTTCTTTCAGATGCCAGTGTTTCCATTTCTGTCACTGGTTTCTGGGATTCGTGGCCTCGTCTCCGCCTGTAGAACGAAAATTTTATACAATGCCGGGTCCAAGCATTAAGCACTTACTTTTGATGACTTTCCCAAATAAACAATTTGAAAATCAATGAATTAATCCTCTTTATTTCGAAATTTAATAAGAATATATATATTACATTAATAAAACTGTACAGGTTTCAGCAGGGTCAATCAAAAATTACTTTTAACTTACAACTGCATAAATGATATGGCAGTTAATATCGTCTGCCGGTGACCAAAAGATTCTCTAAAAATTTTGAAAATCCTCAACTGCTGCGCAAGAAACAAACAAAACATCGTTTTAGAAATTTAGATGTAAAATACGCCTCATAAACAACTACTGGGAGATTAGACAACTAGAACTTAGGCACAAATATAAATAAAAACACATAGAAGAAAGATCATCTAAAAAGACGAGATATAAAGAATAATCGCCTGAATGTACCCCTTAAATATTATTATTAAACAAGCAAGTGAAAGAAAATCGCCTAAGGTCGATATTTAAATTTAGCGGGTTTCAATTAACATTAATTCGCCACTCACTAACTCACCACACTCTAAATCGCCACATTCTAACACGCCACTCTCTAATTCGCCAATATCTAATTCGCAACTCTCTCTCTCTCTAATTCTCAAGTAACTCGGTAGGTTTTCAACGTTAACAACAGCTATCATTATTGCATTTACGGAAGACCTTTACCTTACCCTTTTTATTGCGTATAGACAGGCAGACAGGAAAACCAAAAGCAATAGCGGGTTCAATATCTATTGAAACCCGCTAATAAATTTCATAAAGATCAACTAAATATCATTTGAAGAAATTGAACACACAAAAAAGTTTTTATAATACATGTTGCAGCTGTCGTTTCCTACGCTTAGAGCAACTCCATTTTCCATCGTGTTCTGGAAAATTTTTGCTCCCATGGTCGGTAGGCCATCAAAAACAGGTGTAGATTATTTTTTGGAACTAAGGTATATCACAATTTATTTAGTATGGGAAATTTTCTCTCAAGATATAAATGAAAAGGCCATTCTTTTGTTAATTTTAACAGCATAGATCCTAAGCTAGATCCTAAGCTGAACGATTTTACGAGATATTCATAACTAATACACTTAGAGGAAGCCGTTAATCAATAAAAGTTGGCGCAGTATAGCCCAGATGCTCTTGCGCCATAAAAAAGCCAAACAATCAATCAATCAATCATTACTCAATAAAAAAGCTTGTCACTAATGTCGCATTGCAAACTGTCCAATCACAGTCCATGACGAATCATTTAAAAAAGTTTTCAAACAGAAAACAGTTTACTCTTGTTCTGACTTTCAACATTTACATACATCTACTAACGATAATAGCCACGTAACTAAATTTTAGTGAAGTTTGACCAGCCGGCCAGTCTAAGCCGTGGCTGGTAATATCTGGTTACGCTTAATGCATCTACGAGACGTCGTGTATATACAAATCCCGTAACGCTACAGCCTTAACCGCAAAGAAATATCTCTGTTATGTTTAAACTGTATTTAAATTGCGCGTATCATCTTTCCAATCTATCAGCTTCCATACTCGCCAGAACGTGAACCTTACCTTCTGATGAAATTTGGAGTCAATAATATGTCGCTGAGGTCTTCGTAAACAACCATTAATTCAACCTTAGCACAATGAAACCTAA
>QLNU02015270.1:96757865-96806812 GCA_006491805.2 Dysdera silvatica | reverse complement strand
TGCATTGAGCACCCTAATATGTATCATCATTTTTGTAATTTAATTTTTATATAAATGTGATTTTTTTTTAATTTTTAAAAATTAGTCATGAATGAGGGTAAATTGTTATCGTCATTAATCGGTGAACATTTTTATTCTGAAAAGATCGAAAATTGTCGTGTTTTTTCAATAATTGCTTTTAACTAATTAAAAATTGTAAATAAATAAAAACCATGTAGCTAAATTTTTTGAGAAACGTTGTATGGTTAACATCATATATGTATATCCGAGGGGTAGCGATGTTCATAGCATATCCTCATTAAAATAAACCTAGTGAATATGATCTATTTGCTTATTTAGTGCATTTTAATCGATTATCAATTGCCTATAGAAATAAAAAATTTAATAAATACATTGGCATTTTGATTATTACAAATAGTCCTTTCAATTGCCCATATTCGAAAACAATTACATTTGGTTTTCAAAACTGAAATTAATTAAAACCTATCGAAGATGTGCAATGAGTCAAGAAATACTAAGTAACCTGGCAACAGTATCAATTGAGACCAATGGAATAGTAAAGAGAGAGGCTAAGGGAGTTCAAACCCCTCATTGTGGATATCAAACCACGTTATTTCCTCTAAGGCTGCATCACATAATCGTCATTAAAGCCACGAGTCCCCTCCCCGTTTTGAATTGCTACGCTACTGTTTGAGAAAGATTTTAATGTAGATTTCGATACTGCCAATGAAAAATTTGCACAAATTAAAACAAGGCGATTTTAAATACATTTGAATATACTGACATTAAATGCATCTTACTTCAAAACCATTTAACATTTAATTTTTTTAAGTATATCAGTATTTTCTTAAAATACAATGTACATGCGTGGGGGAAGTGTTTCGATATTGGGCTGGCGGAAAGGAGTGTTAAGGGGTTTTAGCGGGCGCAGAGCCGTTTCTAGGTGTTTTGCCGCTCTAGGCGAGAATTAAAAATTACCGCCCCCACCCTTTTACTACCAAATCACTCTCTTTTGCCTATATCTCCCTCCCTCTCAACTATCACCACCCACGTCCAGCGGTGCAACAATCATAGGCGTAGAGTTATATGGGTCGGTGGGGCCTGAGCCCCCAATAATCTGAAATTGTGATTTTACATACACTGTAATGTAAGATATTATTACCCTCCGCAGGGATAAC
This sequence comes from Dysdera silvatica, assembly GCA_006491805.2. Classification (NCBI taxonomy): domain Eukaryota; kingdom Metazoa; phylum Arthropoda; class Arachnida; order Araneae; family Dysderidae; genus Dysdera; species Dysdera silvatica. Next base: position 96,805,634 of record QLNU02015270.1, on the reverse strand, counting down.
ACAATTGCCAAATATGGTCAACACAAGAAAGCCTCCGGGGCGAGAATTTTGTGAGTTTTCGTGGGGGAATTTATTATACTATAATTTTTGCCACCCACGTATTAATTAGCTCAAACTAGAGCTTGTGTAATTTTGGAGAAAAAGAGACGCTTTCCCCATCCTGGATTCGAACCAGGGTCCCTCCGTTTAGCCTGGAGTGTCTTGGACTGCTAGACGAATGAGGACAAGAACAAACGCATTTTTCTCCGTATATTAGGATATAAGATATTAATATTATTACCAACGAAACAATACAGAGTTTCACCAGGAGATTCCATAACAAACAGTTATTTTGACACTGGCGTAAGGTTTAAAAACACGACGTTTCGGGAGCCAACTGCTCCCTTTGTCAAGTGAAGACAGAATTTATGCCTTCACTTGACAAAGGGAGCAGTTGGCTCCCGAAACGTCTTGTTTTTTAAACCTTAAGTGTCAAAATAACTGTTTGTTAATATTATTACCCTTCACAGGGATAACACAATTGCCAAATAATGGTCAACACAGAAAAGCCTCCGGGGCGAGATTTTTGTGAGTTTTCGTGGGGGAATTTATTATACAATAATTTTTGCCACCCACGTTTATGTAGCTCAAACTAGAGCTTTTTCGTTATTTGGAGAAAAAGAGGCGCCGTCCTCATCCTGGATTCGAACCAGGGTCCCCGCGTTTAGTCCACAGTATCTTGACCAACTGGAAAAAATAAATATTGTACGTTTTGATTTTTCCTCTTTTTTATTTTTTCTCCCCATTTGCTCAATTTTTTCTTTGTTTGATTAAAAATTAATTTTTTACGCCATTTTGCCGCCCTAGGCGGTCTCCTGATCCACCCCAACGATGATTATTTTTTCTAATTAATTAATTTTTTTACTATTATGACCAGGGATAAAACTTAGTTTTTTTACTTTTAAATCCTTGTTAGATCAAGATGCTCTCTATATTTTTTATTGAAAATACATATTTCTAAGTATTTTGGCTCAGCTCTGGCCCGATATACATAGTCGTGCACAGAACGTTGATGGGGGTAGGGTGGTGCCAATTGGAAGACGAACGGGCTGGAAACAATGTCTGCCTCCCCCACCCCCTTATCCGGGGGTCTATTTCATTATTTTTACACCTATAGTAAGTTACTATGAGTTGAAAACGAGAAAGAATGCCACTAACTAACATTGTATTTTTAGATGTCACACACATATGTATGCTCGCTTGCACATTGCTTCTTGTTAGGCCTAACACTCGCATTATAAGGCCTAACGCTGGTACTATAATCACGATCGCACTATCATTTCACATGCATCTAATCTTTCGTCGGCCCTTTTTTTCCGCGGCGCATTTTTCCATCGGCGCTTTTTTCCAGGCCCTTTTTCCCGTGGCGCTTTTTTCCGCGGCGTTTTTTTCAGTGATTCATGGGAGCCATAGTTCTCCCTGGCGATATACATGTGAATGTATGGAGTTGTAGCTCTGTTACTCGCCCCCCTCCCCTCATAAATGTTCTGCGGGAACATTATTCTATTTAAAAAGTATTTTATTTGATACAGAGGCCTTTATATGTGTTTCTCCATATAACAGCGAATTAAATTTTTATATTTGGGGGTTAACCCCTACTTTAAACACATATTGGCATAATATAATTCCATATGAAGGAAAATTTCGTTTCCATTACCCTCCTCCTCTTTTAGAATCCCGCATACGGTTCTGGCGTAATAACATATGTTCCGCACATCACCAGATGGAGAGTTGATGGGCTTAGAGCTGCGGCAGTTCCATATATTCATATGTATAAATATCCAAAACTGTATCGCAACGAGGGGCTCGGATCCCCTTGTGTACGCCACTGATTGTAGGAAGAAACCGTTCAACGAAATAATAGAATAATCTCATATGGAACATAGAAATCGAAGTAATGTACGGATATATGCTTACGATTATGGCTATGACCATAGGCGTACGCAGAAAATTCATGAGGTGGGGTATAGGCTCAATGGGTGTGTTACAGAGCTACTACTATAGGAATACTATACAAGATATAGTATTCCCATGTTAAATATACAAAATTTCATTGCAATGGGGGGTTACAACCCCCATCAACACCCCCTGCGTACGCCAATGGCTATGACCCTCAACCCAATGCCAACCCCAACCCTCAACCCCAGCATGAAGCCTTGTAGTGGAGAAATGGTAGCGCTTTGGCCTAGCATGCTACTAACCCGAGTTTGAGTCCCAACGGTTCTAAAAGATGCACGCTTATAGGTTGACTGCTTATTGCTTCCTGGGTTTGGTTTCCTGGCCTTTTAAAGGCCTGGATTCGTTAGAAAATTTTTTGTCGACTGTCCTACAGTGGCGCAGTAATAACGCATTCGTCCATAGTTCCATCAATCCGGATTCGATTCTCGACGGCATAGCAGAACGCGTGACGTGTTTCTGCCCACTGTAGTCCGGGGTTGGATTCCCATGGCCACAAAGATTCGAATTCCTTAGAAAACTGCTGATCCCAATGCAGCATGGGTTTTGCTGTCTTTATACCGTAATACACAGATAAACAATGCTCACTTCTTGTATTTGTATGTAATTTGCGTTAATTTTGGGAAAGGACTAAAAAAAACTACTCCTACACCCTGCCCTAGTTACGCGGTGCGTGCGTGCATATGTATGTATGTATGTGTATTCCTCCCTTTACTCCTTTCCCAAAATACGGGTCATTTTGAACATTCGCACTGAGGCTTTGAGCCGAAATAAAGACCTGTGTATTTTAGAGTGCAAAAACGATCATTTTTTTCATGTTCCTAGAGGACAATAATTGATTTTTTACTTAGATTTGGCTTCCAGCATCGATATGCCGAGTGCAAATGCTGAAAACAAATAAAATTATGTGTTTTTAAATAAACTACAGGGGTTTTCCAGCTCTATAACACTAATGGACGGTTCGCCGCTGGATACGGGGATTACGTTATCATTTGGCTACTTCACTAAACAATATTGTGTTTCATAAGAAATAGTCTCACCACGTTTAGAGTGGATGCGGATCCGTTCACATCAGTGGATCCGTTCACATCGGTGGATCCGTTCACATCGGTGAATTCGTTCATCGACAGGATCACTGAACGTTTCTGCCCATCGTTAAGTTAGAAGCACTGTTCCATTCTAATCGCTGCAAATAAAAATACACGAGATCCAGAATGTTAAGTTGTTAGAGAAAGAAGAATATAAGAGAAGAGGATAAAATATAAAAGAAGAAGAATATAAGAGGCGGAAATAAGTTATCGAGGACTTGTGTATTTTTTTAGCATCTGGTGAGTTACAAAAAAAGCATTCTTTTAGCCATGTAGCAGCGCATAACAACATCAACACATTGCGACTGTCAGAAAAGGAAAAAGAAAAGATTGATTCGTCGTTTTGAGTGTCATGAATAGATTAAGCTGGTGCCAGAGATCGCGACCCAGGCTCTCAATGGTCGCACAGAAGAAGTTTCGAGGAAATGAGGTGCAAACAAGCGACTTTCGAAACCTTAACCGTTTAAAGCCGAAATTCCGGCGGGAGAAACTGACATGGGAGCTCAGATGTCGTGATATTTCAGATAGCAACTGAGGGGAAGGAAATGACATTAAACACATTGCGTCGCGTCGTATTAAAAAATTAGTCTTTCTTTATAAAGGCTTTGTAATTACCGGAAACGCAAAGGACGGCTTTTTTTTAGCTCATCCTATTTAGTTTCTGTTATATATAACACTTATCTCCCCAAAAGTTCCAGGAACCGCCTGGTCTCTAATAAAATTTATATATAAATTTTCTCAATCAATTTTAATTTAGTATAATGCATAAATATTTATGATCGCGAATTTACCCTTTCTTTCCGCATACGCATTTGATATTGTATTTTTTTTTTTTTTTATAAAATAAAAAGATAAGAAACAAAGAAGCTTCGATTCTCATCATGGCTAAATTTAAAGAGCAAAGGATGTGCATAGAATTTTGCCTTAAATTTTGAATAAAATCTGAAACCACGGAAGGCACTTTGGTGGACGAAATAATTTATTTACTGAATCAGGGAACGTTTCTACCTTCTGTAATAGAAGGGAAGAATTATTTATTGAATGATTCAATGAAATATTCTTTCCATCTCTGGACGAAACTGCTTCTCAACGGAGATGTTGTGAACATCATGTGAACATGCATTCCAGGTTCAAACATAAATGAATTTGAAATGAAACATTGCGAAAAAAAAATGAAACATAGTGTCAAGATTAATGGACGGCCTTGAAGATAGCTGACCACCATGACAGCGGTGAAAACAAAAAACCAAACAAACCCTATCCAGTTATTAGTTAAACAAATTGGTAAAGTAATGATTAGAGAGATAACAGTAGGTTTCTTTACCAATTAAAATGAGTCATAAAATTATTAAAGATAGTTTGCGTTAAGGAGAGTGCCTTTAAAATTTGCCCCACAATTTACATATGCACCAACAGAGGGAGCTACGTTTTGTAATCCTATAGGAATGTGGAAGAAACGTTTGACACTGAGCCCCCTTAGATCGGAAACATGACCATTGGTGATGAGATGTGCGTTTGCGATTATGATATAGAACAAAACGGTTAAGATCGTTAGTGGATCTATCGAGATAAACCGCGAATGAAGAAAAATGTGTAAAATCAAAATGTGCATGTTTATTTACAACTTTTTTTGAGATCAAAGGAATTGTTTACCCCGAATTCATAATTCTGAGATAAATCATTAATTAGCATATTCATCAGGAGGTGCTGAAACATTTACGTAAAACTGTACGTCAAAAAACACCAGAAATGTGGCTGAGTAAAAATTAATTCTTGTGACATGATTATGCTCTTCCACACATAGCTAGTTCTACTGTCGCTTATCTCGAACAGAATGACATGAAAGTACTTCTGCAGCCTCCCTACTCTCCTAATTTTTATCCTTAAAAAATAGAAAGTATGAATTTTATATTCAGTAGAAACCATTCAGAAGAAATTATTGGAGATCTTATGCATCTTTCAAAAGGTCGAATTCTTCTTTTTTTTTAATATTTAAATTACAGGAATACCAGCGATATATATATATTAAAAAAAATTGAACAATGGAGGAAAAAAAAAAGAAGGAAAACATATAATGATGTTGATGAGGGTTATTTCGAAAGACCTTAAATAATTTTTTGATAATTTTTTCGTTCACTATTAATGATTTTTGAAACTTTTTTTTTATACATATCTTGAATTCGCTTAGCATTTTGATCATATTTGGTCAAGAAGAAGCTGAAACATCGCATCCATTTTGCTCGCAAATGCATTTAAAAAACTTTTCATTCATTGTTTGACATTTTTTAAAATTTTGTATCCTTTATTTTATCTTGCTGTACTTCATCTTATATAAGACTGTTAACAGTATGTAACATACAATTACACATCCTCTATAGTATGTATAGTGCATAGTATGAGTATGCATGAATACATGCAGGGGCGCAGACAGAGACCTCAGATGTGGGGCCGAGATTGATGCACTGGTTTAGTTTCAGAAAACCCATGTTTGAAGATTTTTTAAAATAGCCTATAAACATTTTCTGGAGAGAGAGGCTAGAACCTTCTTATCTCCCTGCTTAAATGTATGCAGCATAGAGTATGTGCATATGTACTACTCAAAGTTCTTAATCAGTTAAAATTTTAAAAAAAATCTTGAACTGATATATGAATTCTGTACTCATGTTCTATGATTCATAGGTGCCATATTCTAATTCTGCACATAGCGCATTTTGTATATCTCTACTCACAGCAAGTTTTAAGTTAAAGAGAAAATTAAATTCTAATAGAAATGCAAGTTTTTTTCATGAAGCATTAATAGGTTAATTCTTCGAGATAATTGTGTTTCAAGTTAGGTCATTGGACGAACTGAGATGAAATGGGAAACTGAACGTGTCATCAAAAGAAGTTTAACACTTTGTTTCGTAACTTAGCAATGCGTGGAATGGAAATATATTTATAACTCATTCCAGTCTCAACCATGTTTTCTTCGTGGACAAATAAAATAAAAAACAAATCAACTCTTATCAGTATTTTTGGAAAAAAAGGAAAAAATATAGAACGCACAATAAATTGTAACATAAGTCTTCAAAAAAAAAACGACATGTATTATTCTGAATTTGTACAAGAAATACGATATTTTACAAGTTCGTCACTAACAAAGAAACATTGCACAGAGGATGCTGCCTTTCATGATACGAAACAAACAGACTTGGTTATGGATTTCTTATATAAGGTTATCAAAAGTATTCAGATCCTTTACGGGATGGTGGCGATTCCATTGTGATGGAGCATTTTTGTTATTAACGCACCATTGTTTTTGTTATTAATGCAGCATTATTTTTGTTATTAATGCAGCATTATTTTTGTTATTAATGCAGCATTATTTTTGTTATTCATGTAGCATTATTTTTGTTATTCATGTAGCATTATTTTTGTTATTCATGTAACATTATTTTGCTATTAATGCAGCATTAATTTTGTTATTGACGAATCTTTACCTTTGTTATTAATGCAGCACTATTTTTGTTCCTAATGGAACATTATTTTTATTATTAATGCAGTATTATGTTGTTATTAATGCAGCATTATTTTGTTATTAATAAAGAATTGTTTTTGTTATTAATGCAGCATTATTTTTGTTATTAATGTAGCATTATTTTGTTATTAATGAAACATTGTTTTTATTATTAATGCAGTATTGTTTTCGTTATTAATTCAGAATTATTTTGTTATTAATGCAGCATTGTTTTTGTTATTAATGCAGCATTGTTTTTGTTACTAATGCACCATTATTTTTGTTACTAATGCACCATTGCTTTTCTTATTAATGCAGAATTGTTTTTGTTATTAATGCAGCATTATTTTGTTATTCATGTAGCATTATTTTTGTAATTCATGTACCATTATTTTGCTATTAATGCAGCATTAATTTTATTATTAATGCAGTATTATTTTATTTATTATTGCCTGCAGCATTGTCTTTGCTATTAATGCAAAATTATTTTTGTTATTAATGCAGAAAATTTTTTGTTATTAATGCAGCATTGTTTTTGTCATTAATGTAGCAATCGTCCAATTTAATTTGGAATTTTTTTCATTTCTTTCTGCATTGTTGATTTCTTATTTAATGTTTGAATGTGTTAGTGACTTGCATTAGTTCAAATTCATCAAACTCTGATAGTTCCTTTTCAGGAAGAATGGGAGGACATTCTCCAATCAAAACCTACAGAAATTTGGCAGAAAATACGTTTAGATGAGTTGTTTGCTGCAAATAAACCTAAGGTGGTCCTACCAATTAGTAAAACGCAAAATACGGCCACTTTCCCAAAAAGAACAGTGGCCTATTACTTTCGATAATATTGGGCTAAGTCTCTCGATAATGACTTATAGCGGAAAAACGCTGTTAAAATGAAAAAGACGATAATCCCGAAATGCTCGTAGTTCTATGGAAGTGAACAATTTGAAAGTAAACCATTTGCTCATCGGTCATAAACAAGAAAACCCGTTGAGTCATTTATTGAGCAATTCGACACACTATTAGTATCTACTACGATTTCCGAATAAAAGGTGTTATTTTCCCATTGGGTGCATCTGAATACTTTTGATAGTGTGGCGTATATTATAGTGGAATGTATAACTCAGTACATATTTATATATATATATTAATTAAACTTAATAAGTTTCAACTCTCTTCTTTATACAATAGTTCTTTCATTTCTCACTCTGATAAAATAAATTTCATATAGTCAAAAATAAATTAACAAAATTAGATACAGTGAGACGACACGAAACAACAGCCAAGTACATCTTATAATCGATGTCTATCGTTTAAATCGATTTCTCATCATGTTGAAAACTTGATTGAAAAAGTGTTCAAAAACATTTGCTAATCAAATGATTCAGTAGGCGATATATATATGACAATTGTTTGATTGTACAAGATCGGTATGACTATGAACATTTCAAGGATTTTGAAGTTTTTCCTATCCTTCTTTGTACATGAATTTCCAAGTCAATGTCTACACGTGATCTTCGAACTTAATACAATTTTATTAAAGATTTAATGGTTGAATTGCCTCTTTATCTTGACCAATGCGATTAAACACTTTAATATCTCACTGATGAGAACAGTTCCTAGGGTATTTTCCACTGTAGATGATACACAGAAGAATCACGTTCTTTTTACACTAAAGATGACAAGGCCTTGTCAGTTTTTAAAACATGGTGCCGCGTTCTTAAAGTTTTAGGAAATATTATAATATATTCGCAGTAGGAATACCAAAGATGAATGTTGACCTGTTCTGAAAGAGATGGCAATTATAAATTCATAATTCATTTTTCTGATGGATCTTTTAAGGTTTGCCACAACACTGTAGTTTTTATGCAACTGGCATATTTTTTTTGTTTTGAATTTCATTGTCTGATGGTTATAATTCTCCGCAGTCTGTATGACAGGACCAACGACAGGTAATATTTGGCCACATAATTTTAAAATAACGGCCCCTTTTCTTAGATTAAAAATTTCGCCATTTTTATTTTATTTAACTGTTGACATTCGCAGCAGGTTATATATAAAACCACTTAATTATCAATTATAATTAGTCATATAATTATAAAGTTCGCAAAATGCTTGTGAGGAGGTAAGGAAAACACCTCGTTTTCAGCCGCAGTTGTGTTTAAAATGTAGTTAACATGCTTATAAATGGCAAAGTTTGTATATTTGTTAATTCAGAGATTGCTTTTTTTTATTTGTCTCTCCCCTCACTTTTTTTAAGAATAAAGAATTCTTGTTTTTAAAAAGGAAACTATTGTGCCAATTAGCCATTTTACTTAGCAAGGAAACGACTTTAGAAAGCGCTCCGAGCAAGGACATTACCCCATAATAATAATACACGATTTACTTACAAACTTAACGTTATCACATTTTTCCGTTACTTTTAAATGTAGTTTTACCATTGGTCATAATCAAAATGTATCTTTGGTTATTTTCACTCATCATTAATTTAAGCGTAAATAAAGCTCGCAAATTTTAGTGTTAAAGAGCTGCATTGACAAATCATGATTGTATTACATGATGGTATGAACACGCTGGTGTTAATCAATAGCGTACAAGAAGTTGCTGAGGCAAACAGCACTCCTGAATTGTTCTTTAAGAGAGAGAGAAAGAGAGAATGATTCTTGAGAAACATTCTTTGAAATAGAGAAAGAGAGAGAGATTCTATACCCTCTTCGAGAGAGGTTCATTCTTTGAGATCATATACCAGATTCGAACATCTTTTGTTCTTTCCTCCAGTGGTAACGGAATCATCAGTGCTGATGGCTCACACTACGAACGTCAATAGAGTTCTTGAAATGATGACAAAGATAGTGGCTCGCCAGCGTGCCTCGAAGGTATAGAAGTCAATCCTTGATTTCCTTCGTAGTCGATTGGTCCTCCTATGACGCTGTCTTGAGGATTCATTGAGGACTGCTGTGGTGGGGGTTGTTGATGATGGGAGTCTGGATTCAGACTACTTGGACACGGACTGGGTTCTGAAAATGAACTGGTGGCACCGGGACTATTCGGGTGTGGAGCCTGATTCGACGGAGTTTGTTGGGTCTGGCTGGCAGTTGGCTGGTTCGGTCCATCTGGTTGCTTGAAATTATTTCTGCGCCATTTGGCTCGAGCGTTCTGAAACCACACCTACAATAAGGTCACCATAATCAGTGCAACTTACACGAGAAATGAATACTGTTGGAGGTATGTTTACTTTTACTATATAATAACTAAAGCTATTCATTATAAATAAGGTATAAGAAAAGAATGTAGTTGTAACAACGCTCAATGAAACTAAACCTTTTCACATTTTGATTCAGTTTACGAATCATCCTTTTTAATTTTTAGTTTGCATATTGCATCCATCTCTTTAACTCATTCTTTAATTTTAACATAATATTAAAAGGCCATATGTAAGAATAATGTATGAAGGCCACATAGGCGTACGCAGGAAGTTCATAAGGGTTATAGGCTTACAATGAGGGGAGGGGTTACAGAGCTATAATTTCATATATATACGAAATTTCATAGCAGTAGGGGTTACAACTCCATCAACCCCCCTTGCGTACGCCAGTGAAAGGCTATAGGTATGAATAATGTATAAAGGCTATATTACACATACAAGCTTCTCAGACGCTTTTGAAGGTAGCATTGCACGCACATACATTACTGCACGTAGAAAGTTCATAAGGGTTAGTTATAGATTTATAAGGTGGGGGAGGGGGGGTGGCTTACAGAGCCATCATTATATACAAAATTACATTGCAACAAGGGTTATGACCTTCGTCAACCTCCATCAATAGCAATAACACAAACGAGAAAGCACGCTGCTGCTTGCGCGCGGAATATCCACCAGGTTTTATATTTGGGTAAAATTAGTGGCAATTTACTGTTCGATGAATGGGCCTCATGTCAGCTGCTTGCTGTTTATTGGATCTTTTCCCTGTAGCAGCACAGAATTGTGGAAAAGCTCCTGCATCCAATACCTTCCTTTTTACATGCTTCATTTCACAGACGCAATGCGATTCAATCAAACTCGCCAATAAAGCTGGTACATGCTATACATCACCTTCTTAAAATGTTCATACCTGAAGAACCCTCTTTGAAAGACCAGTCTTTTGGGCAAGTTGTTTGAGGTCTTTGGCGTCGGGATTCTGGTTAATGGCGAAGTAAGATTTCATCGTCCGAAGCTGATGATGCTTGAAGGAAGTCCTCATCCGTTTGGTCCTCGGTGGAGCGCCATGGCTCATCCCTCCTGGATTCTGGACAGCGTCCATGGATAGATGCAGACTGCAGCCATCACCAGGGTCTAACATTGACAAACCTAAGAATAAGTGAACTGCATAAGTACAATAACAATTTTGGAACTTCTGCTTCAAAATGTGAGGTGCGCGCGCGTCTGTCTGTCTGTCTGTCTGCGTGTATTCATGGGTCAGTTGAATCAAATATCAATTCTGACCGTTCACACTGTTTGGTTTATACTGGGAATTTTGTTTTTTTACTAGCACATATAGGAAAGGTAGAAATGTACCATGCCTCAGATTTGATTTGAGCCAGCGGCCTTCAAGTTTCTGTCTTGATGCCCTACTAAATGAGTTATACCGAGGATGGAAATTAATGAGGCCAGTTTCATTCATACGGCGTTAAACTGAGAAATTCCGCAATAAATCGGAGAGCTGGGTGGGGAAGGGAGGGGGTTATTGAATGGAAAAGTTAGGTTATGCATGTCTAGATTCCATAACTAAGGAGCTGTTTTTGACCATGATTAAAAAAGAGTTGTAATGTATGAACCAGAAATTCGAAGCATGAGTCAAAAATGCGAAAAATAACCTAGAAATCGCAGGCGTGCTGAAGTGAATTTACGCCATGCATATAGTAATTTATGGGCACAAATTGATATTCAATGTACAATTAACTTTAAAATTACACTTAAAAAAATTACATGAAGAGTAAAGTTTGGCGCAATATTTGGAACGGAAAAATGTTGTGAAAACCTGTTACGAAAACATGTGACGATTTATGTGGGTTCAAGTTAAGTAAAAACGTTTCCAGCGTCGAAAAGGCTTCAGTTGGACATGTGACTAAAGATATTAAAGCACGTGAAGTGCAGTTAATTACTATGATTATTAACTTTGCCATTTAACAAAGAATCTCCAAACCCATCCGTAAACGTCATTTGCGTAGAAAGTAAGGCTGGATGTACCGCGATGGCATCTAGTAACTCCTGCAGGAATTGTGATTTGCCTTTATAAATAACAAGTAAGTGGACTGAGACTCTCCGAACACCCTGTACATACGTGCGCAAACATTTAATTTTAATTTCTTTTTCGACAGTATCGAAAGGTCACATCTCCAATTTTTCGAGTAGATGTACAAGGCACGTACTCAAAAATAAAAGTTCCCGAACTCCAGAACATTGAAAAGGACGTTTTGTAGTACAAAATGTACAAATGCAGAGTGAATGGAAGTCCAATTCCCCAGTTGATATAAATTGGTCGGGAATAAGGGATGATGTAAATATTCACAACATCAGGTTTCAAACGTTTTTTAAGTAGCATGTCTGATAACGCTGTCTGCAAATTTTGGAGGGGAAACAGCTAAAACTACAAAATAAATTATTATTTTATAAACTTATTAATTAAAATATTCGCTTGAATAAGTAAGTGAAAAACACTACATAAAAAAGTTAGAAGATAATATACTTTTCTTTTTCCTTTCTTTCTCTTTTTTCAGAAGTATTTCTTCCTTGATAAGTGGGGGGGGGGAGAAGAGGCTCTAATTTCTTAAATTCGTCACTGGAAGGACGAATTTCTTAACACAGTTCTCGATTGTATGCACTTCACAAGGAATTATCACTATAAGCATAGGCATGGAATTATATGGGGACGTGATGCCCGAGCCACCCCCAATCATTTTGAAATAAATTGCCATTTACATATAAGCTGTGTATAAACGTACTTAATGTATAGCAAACGTACTTAATGTATAAATGTGCTTAATGTATAAACGTACTTAATGTATAAACGTACCTTCAAAATCATTTTGAGAACTCTACGTTGATGACTATAAGAAAAGTATTTTCAATTGTTCCTGGACTATATTGCTGGCTTTATTCTCTGATGTATATGACCAATTACATGTATTTTTTAAAACTATATTAACATAAAGATTCAACATTTGTAGACGCGATCGACATTCATATATCATCATATATTATATCATACATACATTATATCATACATATTCATAGATCATCATCATATTCTTGGGACTGTAGGACGTGGATCTCTTATTTTTAGGGTTTGCAATCGAATACAGCGTCGATTATTCAGAATACCAAACTTTGAAAGGATCTAAAAATCGGAAGCCTTTTTCTGTTTGTTACTGTATTACTGCATCAGCTTAATACAGTAATGTATTACTGCATTAGCGTACTACGCAGAAAGTCCATGAGCGGGGGTGTGGGGGACGCTATGGGGGTTATGACCCCCATGCGCAATGAATCACAGATCAGTCAAGAAACAGTCATCAAGAGACAGTCAGTCAATCAGATCAGACAGTCAGATCAGTCATCGAAACGAAAAGCCTAAAGATTTAAAACATATAAACAAAACTAAAGCATTTAATAAAAGAAAAAAGGTTAAGATAGCAAGATTTCCGAATACATGAATATGTTGTATAATACAGTATAAAATTTATTGTAATATTTGGAAATTGGGTTGAGTGATTGGGTTTTATAGTGGAAGAATAGCCAATGCTATGCGGCGTTGAACCGGATTTAGAAATTGGATATATTATGAAATCTGCTAAAGTGACGCTCTTGGTAACTTGACCACCTGAAGAAAGTGATTACTTTTTATAAGAAAGAACATTTAGGGGATCAGTTTTGCCTATACCCAACTCCTTTGTGTACAGTGATCACCTGTCTATGATGACCATTGCAGTCCAGTCCCAAAGGTGGCCACTTTAGGCAGGTTCTACTGTATTATGGAATCTATCTTACCGAGTGGCCCATGTGGGAGGCCTGCTCCCATCGGGTTTTCAGAAACCTTTCTTTTCCGGGGTCTGCCTTTCCGCACTCCTGTTGTTCCCGTTGGTGCGACCGGAAGTGGAGAGTAGGCGGAAGTTGCAGCAACAGGACTTTGCGCTTCGTTTCCGGGCAGCAATACTATTCCTGAAATTACAAATTACAGGAAGAATAAGTTCCCTTTTAAAGAATAAAGGGGAATTTATAGAAAGCTAAATAGACGATAAAAACTTTTGGATTGATTATTTTTTCAAATTTATGCTGAGTCAGATAATGAGTATATGAGATAATAAGTATGCAGGATAATCCAAGTATGCAAGATAATAATTGAGATGTTTATGTTAAGAAAATAATGAAGCATGAGCTGCATATTGAGAAAATAATGAAATATGAGCTTTTTTATATCAAAGAAAATATTGAAACATGAGCTTTTTTATATCAAAGAAACTATTGAAACATGAAATGTATATTACAGAAAATACTTAAATATGAATTTTATATTAAAAGATACGGAAATTTGATCATTACGTCGGAACCGCTGAAACATGAGCTTTATATTAAAGAAAATACTGAAACATGAGATTTATATTAAAGAAAATCCTGAAACATGAGATTTGTATTAAAGAAAATACTTAAATATGAGTTTTATATTAAAAAAAGATGCTGAAGTTTGACCGTTACATCGAAGACGCTGAAATATGAGCTTTATATTGAAGAAAATACTGAAACACGAGATTCATATTAAAGAAAATACTTAAATATGAGTTTTATATTTAAAAAAATGCTGTAATTTGACCGTTACATCGAAGACGCTGAAATATGAGCTTTATATTACAAAAAATACATTGAAATATAAGCTTTTTGTTACAGAAAATATGGAAATATGAGCTTAACATTGAAGAAGATGCTGAAATGGTCAACGTGCCATCTAAGTCTTATCCAGACGTTAAATATTGAAATGCATTCTGTATCAATCAAGGTAATGAAATATGGGCTCTATATTCCGCCAGATAATGAAATGCATAAGTTCTATAATAATAAAATTATACATTGAATACATATATTTACTTTTCAATAGTATTTAGAAAATTTAGCCGATATCTTTTTAAATTTTACGAAAAACGATTAGTAAGAAGTTATACCGTCATTAAGTTAATTATAATCAGCAGTTAATATCAATCATTAGTTATTATTAATCATTTATTATTATCGGTCAATTATCAGCATCAGTTTATATAGATTAGCATTGTGTCAAATCGTTTCATGACTGAATGAGTCTGCTCATTCATGTCAGATGGGCAAAACGTCTGATTGATTCATTTACTGAATGATTTTGGAACACCTCTATGATATACGTATGGATGTCAGATCTCACCATTAGTATAATTAAGTATCATTAGTCGATAATAATAATAATAATAATAATTCAACTTCAAGCATTCATAATATCAAACACACGTACAAATGGTGAGTTTATAAAAAAAATTATGATTAATGACAATGGTGATTAAAATTGATGATTAATTTTCCTTTACCTGGATAGTGCCTTTGATGATCATGAGGGACCAGGGCTCCTTCGGGACCCCCAGGAGTGGCACCAGTGGCAAGGAACGCCCCGCTTTCACCACCATGGTGCACCACCAATTCGTAATGAGCTCGACAGTAAACAAGGTTTTCCCGGAGACCGAAGTAGTCGCCTTGTGTGAGAGCGGTATTACACCAGGCACATGTAAAACAGTGTAAGTGGTAAACCAGATCCCTGGCTCTCATAACCAACTCATTGGCAAATATTCCCCTTTGACACCTCGCGCACCGCTTCACCGCAAATAGCCTGTAACAAAAAAAAATGCCAATATATATATATATATATTACTTACAAACCATTTTACTACATATATCATCCTCATCATCAATTATCTCATCCTAATAAACAACAACCATTATCAATCCACTGTAGGATGAAGAGTATTCAAAATACCGTCAGATACACGCAGTATGATGAAAACCAGGGTTGCCGAGAGCTAACGCGGATCCCCCAGGCTCACCGACCACGAGTTCACCACGCTGATCAGACGGATTGTTAAGCTGGGCTTAACAGTTAAGAGAGGATTCCGAACATTGACCCTACAGCACGAGGCCAGCCACACGCGATGTCACCTACCTATATCATTGCGCAACAACAAAAAATATCCACCGAACCATGCGATGGCGCAAAGGTAGCGTGCTTACATAGCATACGATTAATCTGAGTTCGTGGAGGGACAAACAACACTTAGCGATTAACTGCCCACTGTACTCTGGGAATAGGTTCCCTAGGCTTTAAAAGGATCAGATTTGTCGAGAAAATGTAGGTTCACCGCTCTGTCATAATGGTAACGCACTCGTACTTCGTGCCATTAACCGGGTTCGTCTGTCAATGGTATATCAGAATGTGTGCCGCTTTTCTGGCCACCGAAGTTCTGGGCTGGTTCAGTTGGTTGCAGAGGTTCGGATTCCACGTAAAAACTGTAGACCCCGGCGTGGCCTAACCTCTGCTGTCCTTGCGCCATTATAACCAAGTCATTGCGCCATCGTATCCAAGGGTGATGGATATTTTCAATGTTTCCTGTTACAAGGCTCGTGGGTTTGTATGCATAAGGAAATTGTTGGAAAAGTTGGCTGAACAAACGGAACTGTATTTCTAGAAGTGGATGTTACAAGAATCGTATCGTTAAAGTAGGACTGGATGAGCATAGCATTGACCGCGTTTCTTTGATGGTCTCGTGGTCCCGATTTCAACCTAATTGGAAATATATGTAAGGTGAAGTGGGAAAGGTCGTTTGAACAGAAAATATATCTTCAAATTTGCGTCAGCTGGGAGCTGCCATACTAGAAATCTGGCATGGTATTTAGCAGCAATATTTGCAGCACCTTTTTGAATCCATGCCTGGAATAATTCGGGCAGTACACCTTGTTGCAATAGAAAGGGGGAGGGATTAACTCGCTATTAGATTAGTATATCTAATAAAGTAGTAACTTGGGTATGTAGCAGCTATAATAATAATAATAATAAATTTTTATTCAACCCGATATACAATATTTCGTGATACATAGCTTGAGCAGTATAAAAATTATAGAAATGTAAGAGAAGATCTATATTAAATTATTTTAAGTTTTGAGGTTAGAAATGGAAGAGAATATAAAGCCGAAGCTTGTTACGAGATTCTCTTCCAGAATGCGGTGATGTTGACAAGAGAGAGGGTAAATTTTCATATTTCTGAATTATGCTTATTTTAAAGAGTTCAGTTGTTGTATATCTTTGGCAGAAGGACGTGAAAACCATTGTAATAACTTAAGAACAGACTGAGCGTCGTTTTTACGAATTAATGAGCAAGAAGTATTATTATTATTTGGGATTTTTCATGGGCCTCATTTGAGAAAATTGCGGCACACATCTGGATAAAGCTTACGAAATTATGTTTATCAAGATTCAAGACAGAAGTGTATCTGAGAGTCAACATATCTTATCTGAAATTTTGATTCAAAAAATGTTAAAATGTTAGTACAACAAATATTAATTAATAAGTTAGTTGTACTATTAAGAGTTACATATATGAAATTATACTATTGTATAAGAGATTATATTTTGAAAGTAGTATAAAACTTGGGTCCAAAATACAGAATAGCTTAAGGAGGAAAAAGAGAGTTTCTATCCAGCAGCTATCACAAGTTTTCTTTAGGGAAAAAACGCAAATACCATCGATTCTTCATAATGCACATTTCGGAATATGTTTAGTGGATAAAAGTTTCATAAAAAATAAAAGCAATTATTTTTCGGATAAAAAAAAATCTAAAGAGCCTAAATTACCATTTTGTGAGTTCAGATGGTGTTTGAAAGTTCCGTGTCTTTGCTTTATTGTCTCTGCTTTTGTATCTGCGCAGATATTGAAGAACGTTCCTTTTTTATATATTGGAGTGATAAGTACCTGATAGAGGGAAAAAATGTTCAGTGTTAGTAGGAGTTCCCAGGTTGAAAAAAAAGGTTATATAATCAGTTTATCTTTGTAATGAGATGTATTCGCAGAAAGTGTCCGTAGGAAGATCCGGGGAAATGCTTGGAGGCCCTGCTGGAACAATCGACTTTGGTTTCTTTTTGTACAGCGATTGCTTCCTAGGTTGCAAATTCAGTTCTTCCCTGTGTCCTCTCCCGACACTGCTAAATGTTATTGTAGCAACTCACTTCAGCCCCAACAGCCACTCTCCCTTTGTGAAACTTCTCTAAAAAGACAAAATCATAAACTATGGATAAACTAATAGTTAAACAAAAAAAAAAAAGACACTGCACAGTGTGGATGGGTTCCAGAGAGTATTATCCACATGGCTAGAAATAGGCGACCCGAGGGCAGAGATGTTTAGATTTTGCCGCGACTTTTGTGAAAGGCCATGATTCAGCATATATATCTAGTGGTGAACAATTTGTCTAAACCCCCTGGTGACGTCGACATGGACAGGGGTTAGTTCCATGAAAACCATCACCCGAAGTACATACATATATATACACGGCCCATGGGACACACGTGTACCACACGATGACCATACACTGCTATGATGATACCAAGCTTAATAAAATGCTATGATGATACCAAGCTTAATAAAGTGCTATGACGATACCAAGCAATAACATGAATAACAAAGATGAAAAAGTAAAAAGATTTTGCAGATGAACAACCAAAGATATGTGGTATGTGAAAAGTTTTTCTATCTACTGTTAGTTCCATCAGAAACAACTTCAATGAAGTAATAATATAGGCGAAATACACCGTGCAGATAATTTACGAGTAGATGAAAAATTCATAGATAAAATCACAGTTGAATCTAAGATGAGTTGTTAAAAACTGCTTCGGCGAGAAAATGGTATGACACTTAAGACTGTATTTTGTTCTGATGGTGGCGGACCTTCTTCCGCTGAAACGATTGTTAAAAACTCAGCTTAGCTACAATTGTGACCACCTGTGGATTTTTTATTTAAACACCTTTTATGTTAAACACAATGTGCAAAAATTTGCAAACAATTAACAGAAAACCAAACTACTAACACCTGCAGAAACGAACACTTCTAAACACACGTCAAACTGTTTGGAAACTTTTAAACGTAACACCTAAATAAAAATCGTATACACAGATAAAATATTTGAATACTTTGCAGGTTTTCTTAACTAAAACGCAAGAAAGCAGGCGCAGAAAACAGGAAAACAAACGCAAGAAAACAAGCGCAGAAAACAAGAAAACAAACTCAATGAGTTCAATTTCTAAAATTTGTCAAAATGACAAATTGTTTCATTTTATATGATGTTTTCCAAATGTACATAATTTTACCTTCCATATCTGGTAAAATGTTTTGTATAATTATAATTTCACTTTTTATATTTGGCAACAGTACGTGTAATTGTTTTCCGAATTCTAAAATCAAATCAGTCTTCCGTATATCATCGAAGTATGCACACGTACTATGAAGGCTCCGCCAAAAAAACGCGCATTAAATTTCTTTAACTATGTATTCGAATGAATTAATTCATTTATTGGCAGGTATTATTAAATTAAGCTAAACATTTAAAGTATTAATACAATTTCAACTGGATGAATTGCCGCATTTCCTCTACATTTACATCCACTTAACCCCTCCCTTTTCAAGTTTGTACTGCCAATTGTGAATACACGTAAGTACATAAATTAATAATAAACAGCAACGGCACAATAGAGCCCTCCATACTAACGTTTTAGGACACAACAGGAAGAGTTAATAATGAACAGACTTGGCAATGGCTAAGAAAAGGTACATTGAAGAAAGAAATAGAAGGGTTATTAATTGCTGATAAGGAACAGGCATTAAGGATGTTCATAATTAATTCGCAAATAGAAAAATCGTCTCATGATAACGAATGCCGTTAGTGTAAAGAAGCAGACGAAACAGTAGATTACCTGATCTGTGGATGGAAAAAGACAACGCGCTTGGGAAAAGACACCATGCTATTTGGAATGGCATGACAAAATGGCTTCGATAATTCATTGGTATCTGTGCCAAAAATGTAACATAACAGTCAACAAAAACTGGTGGGACCAACAGAACTGATAAGATTATTGAAAATGACAAATTCAAGGTCCTGCGGGACTTCTGTATCCAAACTGACAATCATCTTGTATATAATACATCTGACTTAAGAAGAGTGGAAAAGAAGCAAGTTTGGATAATAGATGTGGCTGTTGCTGGTAACTCAAGAATTCAAGACAAGAAATCTGTCAAAATCACCAAGGACAAAGAGCTACAAATTATTGAAATCGAAAGGTTATGAGAAAAAAAGCAGTTGTTACCAAGGGCGGACACAGGCTTTCATTTTGGGGGGAGTCAAGGACAGAATTTGCCATGGTCTTGGAATAACACCCTTCATTTATCATGAAAGAATTTTTACAGTGAAAAAATATATTTTGGGGGTCATGACCCCTGTGACCACCTCCTGTGTCCGCTCCTGGTTGTCATTCCCGTAAAAAGGCCACTGGGAGCAATCCCATCAAATCTGGAAAATCATCTATACGGAATAGGAATTAACGAAATTGCAGTACGACATCTTCAAAACTCAGCTTTGCACGGATCTGCCCACATCGTACGAAAATACCTTGATATTCCACGCGCCATTTTTTGGGAAAAAGCCTCATATGAAAGGATATACTCAGTCAACAAATTCAAGACGGACTGTGCAACTGTAACATAATAATTAATAAATTGCTAAATATCCTGATCCAGTACTAGAACTCAACAAACTTAGAAAAAAAATGTATAACTGTCACCACAATAGCCATAGATACGATGGGAAAATGTGGCATTCAGCTTAAAAAAGATTCTTGGAAAAGTTGAACATTACGAACATTGCTACAGCTGACTTTCAAAAAACGTAATTACCGGATACTGCATGCGTTTTATAGAAGATATACGGACAGTTCTCAAAGATTTCTAGATGAGACGAACTGCGTCAGAAGTACCAAGTTAAGAAGGCAGATTAATAATTCCTTGGTGATGAGAAATGCATTTACAATGCATAGTATAATAATAATAGAGTTGATGATTGAAATCTTTAGAGAAGATTCGATATTAAAAAATAAGTAACGTCATCATTAAAACATGATTAATTGTACATGTACACAATTATAATAATAATAATGAGGATGAAATCAAAAATTAATCAACTGAATTTAATTTAATTAATAAAAAATAAAAATCTTGTTCAATTCCCTGACGACATCCATTGCTCCCAGGAAATAGACATACCATGTTCTGCAACATTGATCTAGGCAGATTTGGTTTCAATATTTTTGTTTAGGGCTGTTTACTTGATTTCAATGAATATTAGAAAAAGCTTGTAAGTCGTAGCCACTTCACGAAAAACAAAATTTCTTTAAGTTGCTCCCTGTCGGAGCTAACATGAAAGGAGCAGTCAAAAGGAAAATCTGTATTCCCCGTAACTCCACGAAAAACGTTTAAAATTGTCAAAACGCAGACGATTGTATTCGTGGAAGCCCCATTCAAAGTTTCGTAGGGTCCAAATGCGAATTTTATTCAGTTGAGAGGGGTGAAGAGAGGGTGCTTCAAGTGGTTTGTTTCCTCTTTACTAATTTTGAAGGATTTATCTCACGGGTTCCCCTCACACTGTTCTCCTCCCCCCCATCTCTCTCAATGAGTTACTACGTGCTATTTCCATAGTAACTGAAGTTAAATTCGTTCGTAAAAATATCGATTACGTCTCCAAAACATTTTAAAAATTGAAAATCAAGTCAGAAATTTTTAACGGAGAGCATGGAAAAAGAAAAAGGAAAAAAAAGGGAATAATTTTGTTCAAAATTTAAATTGGTAAAGCAGCCCAAACTGTCGCGCTGAGCGCAGAAAGCTCGAGCAGGGAATTTGTAGGGAACTTGTAGTTCGTTCTTCCGTTCAAGAACTTTTCTTTTGCATGCTTCAAAAGAAGGGGCTTGCAACAAAACATTACTTTGAATTGATTTAGTATTTTCGTCAATGAGTCGGAATACATACAGTAAACTTCTTCTTTTATGTAAGACGTCTTCGCGAGGGTTTTCACTAGCGTTATAGAAAATAAATATACCCGAAATATATTTCTCTAAGGCGTTTTAGAGAAGTTCTACTCCTTTTAGAAATGATTCATGTAACATGGTACATCCTCCTCCTCCTCCTCTCCTTGTTCTGGTGCTGCTATCCCTGAAGGATATGGGTCTCCTCGTTGCCCAATCTCCTTTGTGTTTAAAGCTTTCCTTTTTCCTTCTCTTACTGCCATTCGGCTGACTTCTTCCATTCCATTTAGCCATAATTTCCTTGGTCGACCCTTTCTCTCTTCCTCCCCCATAGTAGTAAGATTGTTTGTTTGAATTTTTTATGGCGCAAGGGCATCTGGGCTATACTGCACCGAACTACACAGTAGTAAGAACATTAGGCGCAATTTCAACAATCCTTGAAAATCACCTGAATACAATAAGAATACACACGATAACAATACGCCAACTTCAAAAAAGGCTGCCTAACTTGGAACAGCCCACATCTCAAGGAGACACTTATGACAGATCAAAGCCTTGGAAATTACCCAAAATCAGAGGATAACCTCAGGCTGCTTGCATATATAATAAGAAGGAAGTGAAAGAAAATCGCCCAAGATCGATATTTAAATTTAGCGGGTTTCAATTAACATTAATTCGCAACTCTCTAATTCTCAAGTAACTCGGTAGATTTGTAACGTTAACAATAGCCATCATTATTGCATTTACGGAAGACCTTTACCTTGTCCTTTTTATTGCGTATAGACAGGCAGACAGGAAAGCCAAAAGCAATAGCGGGTTCAATATCTATTGAAACCCGTTAATAGTAATAATAATGAATAATTGAAAGAGTGAGGAGGAATGGACATACAGTAAAACTTCCTTTAATGGTCACTTCTAAAAACGGTAATCTCCGAAGACCTGCCACATATCAGCGGAACCGAATGCATTCCATAGGATTAACATTAATGCTAACCTCCGAACAATGAATTAGGAAAATGGCCACCCGGTGGGCGTCACGAAAAACAAAAAAATTATTGAAATTTAAAAATTTTTTTACATATGTCTGCAACCCAAATTGTCCATAATGTAAAGTAAAATTTACTCTACGGTAGTTTCTTTCAAGGTGTTTCATTGAAACATATTTCATTTTGTAGCTTCATACGTACACCACTCTCTGTGAATAGGGTATCGTTATTTATGTTAGACTATCCCAATATTTCGTCTACGCAAACAACCACTTTTCATTAGAAATTGGTTTTAACAGTTCAGTTCTTTGCTTACCATTGAGTAGTGTCATATCAATCTAACTTAGTCATTCGAACGCCAGTTTGTAATCACGATAAGTTACGAAAGTTAGTAAGTTCTCTCACGAAAAGTTAGTAAGTCTTCACGAAAGTTAAAAATGCCCACGAAAGTAAGTAAGCCCGCAAGAAAATCGAAGTCACCCAAGTCACAGTAAAAGGTGTAGTAAGTACACAAAAATTAGCAACGCTTTATGGTTGTGGGAGGTCATTGATAAATGAGATTTTAAAAAATAGTGAAGATTATTGGCAACGGTCTTTTCGATAGCAAGACGAGGCATTGGAAGACTGGAAATGAAGAACTTGACAAAGTACTGTGAGAGTGGCTTTCCTCCCAACTGTCAATCAAAAAACATTCATTCAAAAATTAAAGTATTTTTTAATCGCAGAATTTTTCCTTACCTGAGGAACCCGAAAATATAGGAAGGGATGATGATGATGGGGAAGCATTCTCAGATTAGTAGGAATGACAAATATGAAAGCCAATGAGTTTGTTTGCATGGACGAAGATTTAGAAGTTTCTGCTACCTTTACTATCATTCAAGAATTATTAGAAAACACGACGGAAGGGGGAAAAGTTATGAGGAAATGGAAGCGGAAGAGAGAATGGAACTGCCACAAAATTCTAACATCAAAACATATTCTGACGTTTTGGCAAATTTTCAGGAGATCCAAAACTTTGCTTTGAACAAAAATGATGACGAGTTATACAAAAGGACTACAAATATTATTTTCCCTTAGAAGAGAACATTTGCTATAAAAAAAAGCAAAACAATTATAATCACTGATTTTAATGAATTAAAATAGATGAAGATATGTATTTGAAATAACCGAATTTTTACGGTCAATTTCATTCATTTGTCATTTCATCTATTCGCCAATAATTTCATTCATCAATTTCATTCATTTTGTGTTCGACTCCCAACAGTGTACAAAGAACGCTTACTCAGAGATCTCATAAAAAGATCGCACTGCTCACTGTAGTCCGGGGTTTGGTTCCCTAGGCCATAAGAGGTTCGGATTCCTCGGAAAACAGTAGGTCCCGGCGCAGCATGACCATTGTAGTCTTTGAGCCGTAAAACCACAAAACAAACAAACAACAAATAATCATTCATTTTGCTTGCTCAGTATAGCCCAGATGTTTTGCGCCATTAAAAATCCAAACAAATTTTTTTTTTATTTTTATATTCTCTATGTCTTTAACCTCTAAATGCACCTCACCTGCGAACAACGGTCACATTTGCAGAGTCCCGTGGGTGGCCGTTATTTGGAAGTTTTACTCTATTATGTTACATATATATTAAAATCTCGCTATTCTGAACCCCCTCGAATTAGCATCTTTCTCTCTCTCTCTCTCTCTCATACACGGAGAAGGATTTACAATTTTTTTCACCTATAGGCTAGAATATTTTGCCCTCTGTGAGCTAGCTTATTTTTAACCCTAATCGCAGTAAATATAATTAGAGGCATAACTGAGATTTTGGCGCTGTTGTCAAAGTCTTAATCTATTCGACTCTTATGGTAATTATTTTAAATTTGCCTTTTCGTAAGTATTCGCAAATTTGGTACCTTTTTGAACTTCTCTCACTTGAGGCTGAGTCCCCATCAAGTCATATAATCATCAAGTTATATAATTGGTCAAAGATTTCAAGACCAAGTTATAGAACATAGGTGTTTGAAACATCTAATCACAATACGTACCACAACATAGAGGCGGATTTAGGTTATATGGCGTCTTCTCTCCGAGGTATTACTTTTAGAACAATTCCTTCAAATGCGGTTTTCATTTCATTTTAAGAATTTTCTCAACAGACCCACTGAATCTCCATATTATTGCAGAAACGAAAACCAAGATCGTGATTAAAATCCCCTTACAACAAAAAACATGTAACCAAATCCCAAGGGCTTTTACCCTTGGGATTTGGTTACATGTTCACACGAGCGAAAAATCTAATTATTTTCACATAAAAATTAAAGCCTTAAATGAATTTTGATAATCTGTAAAAAATAGGCTCTAATCCTCTGTACATTTGAACATATCCGTTTATTTTGATGTAGTTTTAACATCCTTAATTTCTCACTTGTAATTTCATATTTTGGTTTCGTTGAAAAAGACTTCGTTCCTTTTATGTGTGTCCTATCTTAATTAAACACAAGTTGTAGAGGACAATTTCCACAAGGATTGAATAATGAGTTGGTTGAGAAATTGAATAAGGTAAAATCTAATTAAAAGCAGGGAGAGAAAAATTGTTTGTTTGTTTGTTTAGGTGTTTTATGGCGCAAGAGCATCTGGGCTATACTGCGCCAAGGAGAGAAAAATTAACAATGAAAAAAATGTAATTAGCTAAACTTGCTTTATAAAAGGTGCCTATCGAACCCACTAGCTCTGTAATAATAATTAACCTATTAATTAATTAGTTTATTATGTAATTTGCTAATTTATATTTTATTCTAGTACTATAATTAATAAATTAATGTAAATGAAACACTGACATCCACAAGAACGAGAAGTGTTATGGTGGAAAAAAAAAGTTGATCATTTTGTTATGTGCTAATAGCGATGAGTTCGAGAAATCGATCTCACTAATTATAATTAGCGAGTCAATAATCACTGACAAGTCAGCGAAGTCAAAATGTTTTAAGAGTGTAAACAAGTGTCATGCAAAAAGTCATTAAAAAAAATCTAAACACGCCAATATGTATGTACTGACAGTCTTAAAATTGTCAGTACATTTGATAGTTCTTCCCCACACCCACGAAAACTCACAAAAAACTCGCCCCGGAGGCTTTGTGTGTTGACCATTATTTGGCAATTGTGTTATCCCTGCGGAGGGTAATAATACCTTAACACCTTTACATACGGAGAAAGAGAGCGTTATTACCTGTCCTCATTCGTCTAGCGGTCCAAGACACTCCGGGCTCAACGGAGGGACCCTGGTTCGAATCCAGGATGGGGACGGCCTCTCTTTTTCTCCTAAACAAAGAAAAAGCTTGCGCTTCTTATACGTAGGTGTAGTAAGTAGTCTTAAGATTGTATGTGGGAAAAGGACTAAAATATCAAAGTCAGTTCTTATTCGGTACAATCTTCCGATTAAAGGGCATTTCTGTTTAACGACGATTTTCTGTCGAGAATCGCTAATGAGAAATATTATTGTATATATAAAATTATAACCCTCTGATCCCTTCCCTTACAAAGTTTCTGCCTGCGCTATTATTTCCATCAGGTGAGCAAAACTAAATTCATCTTTAAGTATTGAAAAAGTGCAATCTTGCAAATTACAATGCATCGTGATATTTGTAAAAGGAAAGAGGTTTGATTCCTTGCACTATTTTTCCGCTATTTTCTCCGTTTCTTTTTTTTTATCGCATCTGATGTCGGTCTTCCTATTGTAACCCTGCAATTACGTCATGTTGGTAGGTAGATGATGGTCACCAACGAGGAAAATGGTTTTTCCTCAATGTATAAGGTCCGCATTTGCTACCGGAAAATGTCCTATTTTATATATATTAAAAAAAAGTAGTTTCGCCACCATGGCAAATAAAATTCTTCGTCATTAAAAGAAATCAAAACGCGTAGTAATTTGGGGACAATAAAATAAGGAAACAAGGCATTTAAGAGCTGGCAGTTTGATGTCATGAACAAAAAATTTGGCTTTTGTTAAAGCACAGGGTCCGAGATTTGGGGACGTTGTCTCTCTCCACCGCCTTTAAAAAGTGCATTTTGCCCTGCCAAATGAAGCGATGCACTGAGAGGAAGGAAAGAAAGGTACTAGAGTCTGATTAAGATCTTTATAGGCTCCGAGCTCTGTGTGAAAGGATATAATAGGCCACTGAAAAGAATGTGGGCCTCGTGATATTATATACTATGAATTTTTCTGTGAAGTTTATTATCTCAAATATCTCGGTTCACCAATGATGAAAACTTCTCGGATACTTGTGAATAAACAAGATTAAAATAACGCTTTGACTTAAATAAAACCTAGTTACTTGAATGCTTTTACAGCCCATAACCCACACTATGGCCGTATCTACTTGGCTTATAGGTAAATCTAGTGATAATTGTGGTAATTTTTTTTTTGGTGACTATACAACACAAACACACACACACACGCACAAAACGGTTAAAGCTAAGGCTCCTAGAAAAGAGAGCTGGCATATATTCGCCATTTTCTTACCATCGTGTCACGTGATCCTATTCACTGCTGCGTTAAAGTTGAGTGATTTACAAGTGTGTTATTTTTAATAAAATAAGGTGAAATGGGTGAGTGTTCCACTGGGAATTGTTCTAATCATTCGAGGAATAAACATAGAATGTTTGCAGCGTAAAGTTTGTTTTGATTATTTGCATTATAATTTTACATTAATCGGAAACTAAGTTAGGGTTGCAAATTGTATTTATTGGCGACATCTTAAAAGTTGCGTCAATATTCACATTCGTCGGATAATCGCGGATTGTTGATTATTTTTATGCCAAAATAGCGATCATTGCGCCAATGTTGAAAACCTTTATCGCCAAGGTAAATGAAACCGGAAGTGTGCAGGAAAATGGCGCTTGATGTTCCGGCCTATCATTCTACGGGGTCTAGCTAAAGCGGTGCATACCTATGTCGTAGGCAGAAGGCAGATCATCCGTCACACTTACCATCAAGCAAGGTAAATAAATTTCATATTTCGAATTTTGAACTACCTTTTTTTTTTACAAAAATTCTGTAAGCTAAAAATAAACTGTTCACATCCAATGTGCGTGTTTTGTATATTTCAAAATCCCCCTACAACCCAAACAGTTGGACCGGTAATTTATTACTTTCGTTAAGAAATAGATTAATTTTGTTAGTGCCATTATTTTAAGCTAAAAATTATTGCGGGAATTTTACTACTTAAATTGAGAATGCTTGGTTTTCAATTTGGAAGCTTCATAAATGGACAAAGTGCTGGTATATTTAAATAGAAAGAACGGCTTAGATTTATTATATTGATATTATTATTAATATTATTATCATATTGATTAGAGGTTTAGAAAGATTATATTGCGGATTCACGGTTTATTATCGAGCAATGTTTTAGGTTGTTTATTATTATTATTATTGTGGTGCTGCTGTTGTTTGAAGAAAAGAAATATTGGAAAAGTTGCGTATGGCAAATACTTTTTCACAAAATCGTGCAATACAAGTTCGGTATTCCATAATGTCTTTACCCTGAAGATGGATTAAAAACAATACAGCATTGTCAAAGCGATGGAGAAACACCTTCCACGTACATATTCCCATGCATGTATTGCATGTATTTTCCACTACTGAAACATTGTACTGCATACATTATAAAACTGGAATAGACCGGCTTGTCCTACTGTTGAGATTGTCACACGTAGCGAAAACAGTTTAATTCTCCCTGACACAGATAGACAACTTAAAATCAAAAAGATCTTCTACGAAATGACGGCTCACAAAGAAATAAAAAACAGTAGATAGAAAAAGTAGTTTTTCTTTTTTTTTCTTCTTTCTAAAAAATGCCAATGGACGCCGCTCATTTTCGTCCTCTCTGTTTAATCGTTTGTTTATGTTCTCTAACACAAAGATAGCTAAGACCGATGTATGCAGGGGGGGGGGTATTGGAGTCATAATCCCCCTTGAATGCAATTTTGTACATATGCCGTACATGTGAATATATGGAATAATAGCTTTATAACCTCCATTTTAAGTCTGTGCTTCGTGAACTTTCTACATACGCCTATGAGGTAAGATTATAGTGCGTTGCATAATTATAAGTCCATCCACAAAAATAACTTTTTCTTCATAAAAATATGCAAATAATCTCCCAAAAAATTTCAGTGGTCTCGTATTAGAGTATGTAATAATAACACAGTGAAATATGCTAAAAAGAAAATGATTTTTTTAAGAAATGCGAAATTTTTTAGTATTGAGGTGTTGCAAAATAATAGGTCCACCTTAGATTTCTTTCCAAAATACCGTGTGATTATTTCTCATTCATGCAAATTTGCATTATGACATGTGCTTTCGACGTCACTGAGCTGTAGAATGTGTTTTTAACTGTTACTTTTAGTATACAGTACAGATTTAATGAAAAAAAAATGTGTCACAAAAATTAGCTTACCAAAAGGAAAGTGGCGAAATTAAAGCTTTTAAGGAACGTGGAATGTCGAATAGAGAAATAGCGAAACGTTTGAAACGATCACATAATGTGGTGAACAATTTTATTCGATTAAATGCTGCTAACGGTACAAAAAAATCCACCGGGAAGTCTGCTAAACTGACCTCTCGCCAAACAAGGATAATTGTTAAGGGGGTTCCATCTGGTTCAACTTCTTTAGGTGCTTTAGCACGTCGAAAAGATATTCCAATATCAACGTCAATGCTGTTTAGGACCCTGAAGACAGTGCACTGTTTAAGACACAAAAAAAGGAAAGCTACCCCCAAAGTTATTTGAAAAACACAAAGGAAAGAGACTGAAACTTGCGCAACAAGTAATGACTTGGAAAGAAGACTAAAGCAAAATAATATACAGCGACGAAAAGAAATTAAATTTGGATGGGCCAGATGGCTGGCAATTTTATTGGCACGACTTGCGCAAAGAAGAAGAACGACAAGGTGGAGGTGATGCTGCCATGATCTAGGCAGGCTTTGAATGGCAAGGAAGAACAGATATTACATTTTAAATACTCGCATGAATGCTGCAGATTATCAAAACCTACTTGATGAGCACTTGCTACCATTTTCAGCAGAAATCGGAGGGCCATGCTTCATGCTTTAACACGATAATGCCCCAATCCATACAGCTAATTCAACCTCTGAGTGGTTTATAGAAAACGGTGTCCACATTATTGACTGGCGACCTTACAGTCCAGATTTAAACCCCACAGGCAATCTATGGTGAACACTTACAAAAGCCCTATATGCAGGTAGGAAATAATGCAATACTACTAATGAACTGAAGGAGGCAATTCTGTTTGAGTAGCGTGCCATCGATGTGCATTACTTGCAGAATGTTATTAATTCTATGCAAAAAGAATTTATGAATTGATTCTAAAGAAGGGAGGAAAAATCTACTACTAATAAATTTTTATGAATAAGTTTCATATGGTGGACTTATCTTTTTTTCCAACACCTGTTTTTAATTACTGTGACTTTATTCTTGTAAGTACATTTGCAATCCTTTTTACTTTTAAATAATTTGTTATCACAAGAGCCTTGTAATAAATGTAAATTAAAAACATGAAACAGTAGTTCAATAGAACTTCTGTTTTTGTTCGGATGGACCTATCATTATGCAATGCACTGTATGCTGCGTCAAGCCTTGTAATTTCCTGCTTGATTTTAATAATTTTTCCTCGTAGGAGATCTAAATCCGGACTATGTAGGCCTATGTGTGTGTGTGAGAGAGTGGGGACGCAAGGTACCTACTAGGAGAATCAGCTGGAATCTGGTGTATTCGCATGTAAGGCCGTGAATAACGGGTTTCTGGGGATAAATTAAACCCCACTTTGGACACTATCATTATAAATTCCTTATGAGAAAAAAAAAATTCTATCGACCCCTCATTGTTCGCAAAACTTCTTTTTTTTAATCTTGCGTACAGATATGTTCGCATGGTGGCCAAATATGTTAGCACCACTGGCGTACGCAAGAGGTGTTGATGAATGTTGTAACCCCCATTGCGTTAAAATTTTGAATACATGTTGTGACCTTGTAATCTTCAATGTAAACCTGTAACCCCACATGAACTTCCTGCGTAGACCTATGGTTATCTCCATGCCATGGCACAATTTAGATACTTGTATAAGATTCCAGTTTTGATTACATAGGGTGAGATGTCCCTTTCTATGAAATCAATTTGAATTTAATATACAAATCATACAAGAAAATAACTAACATTAATTTCAACTTCTGCACGACAGCTGTTCATGGAAGCTAATGTAATATAACTGCGGAATAACTTCCGCAGATATGTTCGTAGAAATTAATTCTAAATTTCCAGGAATGTTTGAAGATGATTTGCCATCCCCTTAAAAAGCCTTTATTTCGACGCATTGAAAAATCGAGTTCTGAAGCACAACTTCTGGCTTGGCGAACTTGAAGGATTCTTCAAAAGGACGCGTCTGCGTAAGAGCCCCAGGTAAAATCCAGAAAGAATTTTGAGAACTCCCCACTCCTTAAAAGAGACACCACTGGAGTGATACGTCCTCTTGAAAACCTTCCACGAAATGGAGTTGGATTTGAGCGAATCTGACATCAATTGCCATTTGTTTGGGTCATGTCATTAGCAGGGCGTCATCTCACGCCCTCTGGGCACTTTGAAACTGTATTGTTGTATGGGGGGAGACTTGCTTCTCTTGATCGTTGAGAACCGCGCGCTTTGTGCTGCTGTTTCTCCAACGGACACGTCCGAAAACATGTCGAGGAGAATTCGCCTAACCCTTACAGCAAACACTCGACTCTGTACAATGTGACCATAAAATCAAATCGTGAAATCAGGGTTTAGAAATGAAGGAAAGAGATTTCTTTCTTTCCAGGGCATTTTTATTTTGTTTTCGAATCTTCTTGGCACAATTTGAGAAGTGGGGAATTCATTTTTCGTGTTTTGTTTTAAAATTTAATTATACCCAATTTTATCGTCTGACTATCCAAACGACCTCTCGTAAAATTTTAAAAACCATTTGCATTACTTGAGGATTTCACAAAAGAATTTTGTGTTTAAATTTTATAGCCAACTTTGTTTATATTTTTACACGTACGGGTCTGAATAAAACAAGGTCCTTTTGACCAAAAGTGTAGATTTAGGTTCATTAGTATAAGTACAATTGGACGAGTACAATTTGTAAGTTTAAAATATTCTAAAGTAGCAGTGCTCAACATTTTGCAAGCCACGGCCATCTTAAAAGTTTGCTAGATTTTTTTGCATGCTCCTTACGCCCAAGTGTCAAGAATGAAATGTTTATACCATATAATAGGACCCATGTAACCGTATTGGCGAACTTCTACCTAGTGGCGGTTTTAGCACTTGAGAGCCCCCTCTTTCTAAATATTTTCTTCGTAACCTTTCCTCTCCCTACCTATCTTACAACCTATAGGCGCCGACGGCATAAAAATATTTGGTGGGGGGATAATACACCAGTAGAAGGCATTTTGTTTGAAATTGGAAGGGGACATGGAACTCTAATACCAACATTGGGGGACGGGGGCCCCCGCTAACGACGCGCGTGTTACAACCATCGGCGCAACTAGTGAGTTAGGGGGCGTATCTCCCATTAGAAAAGTCTTACTACCCCTAGAAAATTTCTGACTTATTGGAATATTTAATACTGTGTGTTGACTATTGAGGTGCGAGCTATATCTCCCACTCAAAAAATAAATAAACAAATAAATAACATATATATATGCCCAGCCCATCGCCATTTCAGCCCTTTTACTTTAACAATGATGTCCTCTACTCTAGTTTGCTCTCTCACCCAAGTGTTTCTTTTTCGATCTCTCCTAGTTATTCCAAGCATGCACCTCTCCATGCTCCTTTGCGTTGTCTGTAACTTTCGTATTGCTCCAACTGTTAGACTCCATGTCTCTGATCCATAAGAGAGGACTGGCAATACACACTGGTTGAAGACCTTTCTTTTTAGACACAAAGGCAATTTCCCCTTCAGGATAAAACTGTTTCTTCCAAATGCACTCCAGCCAAGTTTAATACGTCTGTTGAGTTCTTTCATAATGTTGCCATCCATTGAAATCAGCTGGCCAAGGTAAATATATGAATCAGCAATTTCTAGCTCAATGTTGTCAACTTGTATTTTTGTTTCCTCTACAAAATTATTGAACATGATCTTAGTTTTTTGTAGGTTCATCTTGAGTCCAACTTCTTCACTTCTAGTTGAGAGCTCTTGTACCATGTCTTGGAGTTCTAATGGGTCCGTTGAAAAAATAACAATGTCATCAGCAAACCGCAGATGATTTAAATATTCACCATTTATTTTTATTCCCTTGTTATTCCAATTTATCAGCTGAAAAATCATCTGTAAAGCTGAAGTAAAAAGTTTTGGAGAAATGGTATCTCCCTGCCTCACACCTTTACCAATTTTGATAGTTTTGGTATCTTTATGTAACCGAAATTTTGCACTTGCATTTTTATACACACGTTTCACCATGTCAATGTACACATCCTCAATGTCTGTTGATCTTAAAGAGTTGATGACTGCTGATGTTTTAATAGAGTCAAAGGCCTTCTCATAGTCAATAAATGCAACACACAATGGAAGTTCATATTCATGTGTTCTTTCAATTAATTCTCTTAATACTTGAATATGGTCCACTGTACTGAATCCACTTCGAAATCCAGCTTGTTCTCTTGGTTGAGCTGCATCTAATTTTTTCTGCAGGCGATGTGTTAGCACTTTTGTGAAGATTTTATAAATAGCAGGTAACAAGCTAATTGGTCGGTAATTTTTCAAATCCTCTTTATCACCTTTTTTATGCAAAAGAATTACTGTTGCAGAATCCCATTGGTTTGGTATGTTACCGCTGTTAAGACATTTGGTAAAGAATTTTGCAAGTATGTCTTCTACATATTCTCCAGCTTCTTTTAGGATATCTAATGTAATACCATCATCACCAGGGGCTCTTCCTTTCTTCATACTTTTTATTGCAAATGAAACTTCTTCTTTTAAGATTTTAGGAGCTGTTCCTTCGACTATTTCAATGTCTTCGTTTAATCCACTGTTACTTTCGTATAGATTTTTGTAGAATTCTTCAACTCTTCTAAGTATTTCTTCCCTATTTCTTGTTACGGTGCCATCCTCTCCTTTTAATGCAATGATGTGTTTCTTCCCAACAGATAAACTTCCTTTAACAACCCTAAGGCTCTTGTTATTTTCAATGGCTTTCCTTACTAGCTCACAGTTGAATTTTCTTATGTCTTCTTTCATGCTTTTGCGCAGAGTTTTACAAAGTTCTATGTACTCAATCCTGGAACTGGTATTTTGATTGTCCACCTTCATATCTCTTCGCCTTTTCATGAGCTGTTTCGTCTTCTCAGATAATTTGCTATTGTGCTTTTTACAGGTTACACCACCAATTTCCCCAGCAGTTTCAACTATTGTCTTAACAATGTTTTCATTTGCTTCTGAGATATCACTTTCATCAATAAGTCCTTCCAGTGCAGAAAAGCGATTTTTTAATTCCAACTTGAATGCCTCGGTATTTTCTTTTAATTTCTTTAAATCCACCCTCTTACTTACTTGTTTCCTAATGAGCTTCTGTCGTTCTAATTTAGTATTTAAGTGCACTTTACATCTCACCATTCGATGATCACTTCCAGTATTAAATCTGTTCAGTACACTGCAATCTTCAATAATTGATTTCTTGTTTGCCAGGATATAGTCAATTTCACTAGTTCCCCCATTTGGGTGTTTCCATGTCCATTTTCTTTGCGGTTTCTTCTTAAAAAATGAATTCATGATGCTAAGATTTTCAGCTTCTGCAAATTCGATGAGTTGATCGCCACGTTCA
Source organism: Dysdera silvatica (assembly GCA_006491805.2). Classification (NCBI taxonomy): domain Eukaryota; kingdom Metazoa; phylum Arthropoda; class Arachnida; order Araneae; family Dysderidae; genus Dysdera; species Dysdera silvatica. Next base: position 96,771,120 of record QLNU02015270.1, on the reverse strand, counting down.
TTCCTTTCCCCATATCCGTATTTACCAACCGATGTCTCTCCTTGTTCCTGTTGTCCAATTCTTGCATTGAAATCCCCCATGATGAGCTTGATATGTTGTTTCCATATATATATATATATATATATATATATTACCCTTACACTGCGAGGCTAGTTGCACCAATGCTAACAACCGTTAGAAGGTAGCAAAAATTTAGATTATATGAAGGGGTGAAAATAGTAAAGATATAAATTAATTTTATAATATTTTAAAATAGCTTTATAAAACTGATAGGTTGCTTATTTGAGATCTTAAGTTCTCACGTAATTTAGTTTAACAAAAAAATATTACTTTTACGCTTTCAGTTTCCACCTCTTCATTTAATTGAAAGCTGTCTCTACGTTCTACTCTCCTTCCGTCACCATGGGGCGGTATAAGGAAAATTCATGAATCACAAAAATTATAATGTTATTCGTTCATTAATAGAAAACAAAAAATACATTATATCACATTCGTGTTGTTAAGTTACCGGCTTGTTTTTTCTTAGATGCCCAGAACAGCAGCGTGTTTTCCCCTTTTAACATTGCCATCCGCTCTGCCCATCACGGTGTCAAAAACGAGCCTTAAAGCGCTAACGCTATGCCCTTGTCATATGAAAACGTAGTTCGGGGATCCTTGACAATTCACCCCTGACCACCAACGTAGTGTTTCCAGAATTACGGGGGGAGCGGGCAAGTACGTACTATGAACATTTATATATTACAATATGTGTAAAATTGCAATTTATTTCAAATTATTGGGAGTGCTCGGGCCTAGATAACTCAACGCCTTTACTCAGAGATCTCGTAAAGATCGTACTGCTCACTGTAGTCCGGGGTTTGGCTCTCTAGGCCTTAAGAGGTTCCGATTCCTCGGAAAATTGTAGGTCCAGAGGTTCGGATTCCTCTGAAAACAGTAGGTCCCAGCGCAGCATGACCACTATAGCACTTCAACCATAAAATCATAAACAAAAACTCAAAAAATTTCAAGAACTTTGACAATCAACAGTACGTACTGTTAGGAGATGTATAAAAATATATAAACAAAAGCCAGTCAATATTAATTGAATTTTTGTTCGCTTTGCATAGAAGTGGAGTTCTTTGTAGACATCAGTTCCGTAGCTGTACTGCAGCGAGTACGGAGATTCTGTTTGAGAAGGCTGACGTTGAATTGCGTCCCCAAAGCACCCTTTCCTCGCCTTGTGAGGTGAGTTGCGTCCCACATATTTCTCCACTTATAGGTGGATTGCGTAACGCTTGTCGCCGACTAGCAACCCTTCTAGAGTTCTAAATCTCGACAAAAACAGTATATCCAATTCAGATCATCCAAATATATATTACCTTGTTGACATATTGATAGAAATTCAATCCAAAACTTATATAAAAATCCGAAGTAGAAGATATAAGAAAAATAAAAAGATTGAAAAGGAGGAATACTTGAGGGAATGCATAATGCAGTACAGTAAGAAAAGAAATTTCGGGACTTGACTTCCTGAAAGTAATTTCATGGAAATTTCTCCCAAATGAATACTTATCATAATTGGCCAAATGGACATTCATTACAATTGGAAAATAACGACCTAAAAAAAAATTATGGAAGATAAACTAGCCAACCCCCTCTTCGAGTCTCCTGAATAACGCTAATAGGTAGAACACAATAAATTTATGAAACCATATTAAGGCGATAAATATGGGTGACTTCCGTCGGGACTCGACTCACCAATGTAGAGGGGAAAGGGTTATGGAACGCAACTCACCAACGTAGGGGAAATGGCCGTGGGACGCAACTCACCCATGTAGGGAGAAAGGACCGTGAGTCGTAACTCACCAATGTATGGGAAAGGGTCGTGGGATACAACTCACCAATGGGGGAGAAAGGGCTATGGGACGCAACTCATTAATGTAGGAAAAAAGGGGGTGTGAGACGCAACTCACTAATGGGGCGTGGCGTGAGACACAACTCAGCAATGTAAGAAGAAGCCGCTTGACGCAACTCAGGCTTTGGGACGGAATCTAGCAGTCCCCCTTGGGGAGAAATATACTCAAGGCTTCCAAACAACCACGAAGTATATTTATCTCATTGTTACCATTGAAGGTTTATAAAAGTGTAATCCTAATATATCCGTTGATTGAGATGAATTAAAGAAACAGATCTAGTATCAGTGGAGGCCTCCAGGGGGTGTATTATAAAGGAAGATAAAGGTCAATGACCTTTAGACAGTTGTGGACTCCAGACCGGAAACGCTATGGTTAATTCCTTAAAAAGACAACATAAATATAAACGTCGTTTTCGTATAGTTAAACAAATCCAATGAAATGTGTCCTTTTGTGCCTCACGCCATCTAAAACGAAAGAGTTTGTTGATGGCATTAGAAACTATTATCATTTTAATCACGAACTTACTATTACGTGGTGTTTTTACTCTAGTCGTGGCAGGCTTAATGGTGGACCCAAAGGGGTCGCCATAATTTTGCGAGAAAAGAAAAAAACTGGCACGACATTGCCGCTATCACAGGAAATAGGACCTGTTATAAATGGTTTCTATTTCCTATCCCTTGGGCATATCTTGGAAGTAGACAACTTGACAGCATAAAGGCAGACTTTTCATTCATTCAATTACTACAAGAAGTTTTATGAATGAACGTAGTTCATAGGCTACGTTGAGAAACGTAAACTGTCGGGAGACATTGAAACCCCAGATACTAGAATACTGAAAGCAGTAGAATAAAGAAATAGCAAACGTTGAGAGACAAGCAGGTAAAGAAACATAAAGGAAATTATTAATTACAGCTACCATTGATATTTATACATGCAGTGAAAATTGTTTATAGCGACAGAATCACTATAAGAAATCTGATATTCTGTTCTTTTATATGTTAAACATATCGCTTTTAACGATCATATAAGATCGGTACCTTTTATAACGAAGATTATTCTTCTGTATAAAGAATTCAGTGTCGGTTTTAGCACCTTTATAAAAATAAAGTAAAATATATATATATATATCAACCTAAATTTCAATTCAGTTCACAGGTTCTTTCCACTCTGGGAATCTCTTAATCATTCAATACCTTAATAATTTCATGGAATCCTTGATAAAATGCATGTTTTTTTTATCAATATGCAGTTTCCGACACTTGATGGAGAGTTAGTCCATCATACAAGCTTAAAAAAATATAATACATTTTCATAGGAAAAAGACAGAGATACAGGTCTTGTAATCGTTCGATATTGTCTTCATTTTCGTCTTCTCATTTTATATTTTGAAAATTTAACTTCTTCAGGATCGTCTGAAGAAATCTTGCACAAAAATAAGTGGATGAAAAGTTTTAAGAGGAATAAAAATTCAAACATCGAAGGGATTTTAGTTTAATAAATTCAAATGTTAGTCCCGAAAAGATTTTGCTAATTAACAGACTCTATGGGTATCTATAATATACTAAACAAATTATAATTGTTGAATAAACATATATTCAATACAAATCAGGTAACATCTCGACATTTTTTAAATTTCCATTTATGTAGGCAGATGTTTAGCTAACTTGTGAAGCAAAACTGAAAACATATTCCGATAACGAAAGTCTCTAATCAGCAAACAAAAATATGTCCTTTTCGCGAGCGTTCATTACACGGTATCCAGTAGCCTTTCGGAACATGATTAACGAAGCAAGTACTAAAGTATACTTTCGGAATCATTTTCTGAATCTCGATAGTGTTGCCTAATTGCAGGGATATTTCCCTTTGTACCGAGGGATTTTATTTCAATCATTACAAGGGAAATCCTATAAATTAAGTTGATGTAGCTTCAAAGCAGTCCCAAGCTTCAAATTTTATATTCGCGGATGCATCATTATCAGAGGAAAAGTACGCCTTTGTAAAGGAATAAAGGTCTAATGTTGCCTCAAAGTTTCTGCTCCATAAATGAATGGTGATTGGAAAACAATGTTGACACATCCTACCCTTGTTTGTACCCTTGTTTTCTTGGGTAAAATATTTACCTAAACAAATTAAAAAAAAAAGGACTCCAAAATCAAACACCGTCATGGGACGGACATGACTGGAAGAAACCCTTTTTATATTAAATTGGAATGCCAAATTGGTTGAGCAAAAATATCTGAGAAGATGAACGAAATTAAAGACGAGAGAATTGTAACGATAGTTTGTATTCAAGAAACATTCTCTCTGATTGATAGAAATTTCCTCTTTGAGCAATATTACTCTGTTACAAAGAATTTTCATTTGCTGTTTTGTGATGTAAATATGTCTAGAAGCTTTTTCCGGTACTGGGTGACATTTCAGAAATCTTAATGTAATGTTTACATGACGATAAAGAACTATTGAATAATTCCTAAACTACAAATCCGATTGCAATGATTTTGCTATCATTCTAACCGGCATATAGTTCCGTTTCAGACAAAATATCAAGTCATCGCCGAGCATGCGCGGTACGCGAGGAACGAGGTTCGACACACAGTGACCAAGTTGGACGATCGCGGAAAGTTCCAATCAGCGCAGTTCGTGAATCTGAGAATCTACGAATGCTGGTTTTAGTCTCAAACTTATAGATCTCCTCTAGATCTACGCTCTGCATGTGTATGCTAGCAAATTTAACTAGTTTGAGTAGGTGAAAAAATTTCAAAGAAAAATCAAATTGAATAATTTCATAACATCGGCCAAAACTCACGCAAAAGCCAATATGAAATATACAGGGTGATCCATTTAAAGCAGTACCATGTTATTTACTTATAACTTTTTATAAGTCACAGTCAAAAACACAATGAGTTTAGAATTATACACGTGGTAGAGGAGAATTGTTTTGTCAAACGCTGGAAATGTCCTCCATTTTCTTGTAAACGAAGTTGAACACGCCGCGCCATATTCGGTCATGTTTCATGTAGAATATGAGACTTGCCAATTTCATTCGCTTTTTTGTTCACACAATGCAGCCAGTATTTTCGGATTATTTTTGAAAATTCCATTGTTTAAGCAGAAAAAGGCATGAGAAAGGGTAAGAAAAAGTCAAGAAAAAGGCAGGGGGAAATTAATTCAAAAGATTTGTAAAGCTACAATTTTTTTTTTAAAATTAATCTTTCATCATAGAAGAACTGGCAATGAGTTTGTATTTTAGAAAAACTGTGATATCCCAGATCTCCAGACTCAACTGCCCTTGAATTCTTTTCTTATGACGCTGCTTAAAAGACAGAATTTACGTAGTCCAAAAACATTGGACGCATTGAGTGAAATAATCACCAATGCAATTGGCAACGTTATTGTTCGTACTTTACATGAAACATCGCTGAATACGGTGCAGCGTGTTCAACTTTGCTTACAAGAAAATGGAAGACATTTCCAACATTTGCTTAGATAAAATGATGGTCCAATACTACATGCATAATTCTAAACTTACCGTCTGTTTTTGTTGTGATTTATAAAAGAAACTGACAAGTAATAAACCTTGTACTGGTTTAAATGGATTACTCTGTAGAAATCACATAGCATCGGAAGGAGCGTCTCAGCCAGTGCCGTGATTTCCAATAGACTAGGGCGGCAAAATTTTGTGTATTAAGTTTGATATAAAAAATTTAATACCATACGATGATATAATCAGATGTTTTGCCGAGAAGAAAGCTAGACGTCATGCTTTCCATTTAAATACCAGTGTTCGATGGGCTTTTATTTTTTGCTAAAATTAAAATTTATTTCAATAAAATTGAATTTGATTTATTATACACCAAAAAGGAATAATGCTTCAATATAAGTTAATATTGTTTAATGTTTATGTTTCAATTTATGAGTTTGTTTTTCAACATATTTATCGTCAGTAACAAAGCTTTTGGCTTATGTTCAGTGTAACAATCTTTATGTTCCACTGATTGGGAGGGGGAGGACGGGTAGGAAGGGGCGGCAAAATGGTAAATCCGCCCATGGGGTCAGCAGCTATCCAAAGATATGCCATTGGTAGTAGCTGAGAGCGTCAGAAAGCATAAAGTACGCAAAAATGTGAACTTCGGCAACGAGGTCACCGACGGTTTTGTTGTGTAACAATAAATATATCAATCAAGCCTGTAGTCAGTATGAAGGAGCGCAACTGGGGTAAAGCAAAGAGCATATGGGTCGCAGAGCACTTGAGGATCGTTATATAAACTGGTGCGTAAAAATTAAGGACGGGATAGTTTTTCGCAAATAACGTCGCACACCAGTGTTTTAAATGGGTAAAAAGCATACCATAGCGTCGTCGAGATGTAAGATTATAAAAAAATGTGAGCAAAACTGACCAAGAAAGGAATCCAAAGGATACAAAGGACTTTTATTCAAAAGTGGGCTTTCAGCACAGGAGGACAGAAGACAGAAACGTTCATATAACAAGCCGCTTGCTTGCTTGCTTTTTGGTTTTACGGCTCAAAGACTACAGTGGTCATGCTGCGCCGGGACCTACTGTTTTCCGAGGAATCCGAACCTCTTAAGGCCTAGGGAACCAAACCCCGGACTACAGTGAGCAGTGCGATCTTTATGAGATCTCTGAGTAAGCGTTCTTTTTGCACTGCTGGGAGTCGAACCCGGATTAGCGGCGCACTAGGAGAACGCGTTACCACACTGCGCCATCGCAGAGCCTATAACAAGCAGCAGGCAAGAAAAATGCAGTTTTCAGTAGGGGATATGATAACCCCTGACTGCGATGCAGGATGTGCACAGTCTGTTCATGCTCAGTACGAGGTTGTCGACAAGCTCTTGAGGCATCATGGCCCATTCCTCTTGTAATGCCGATCACAGCTGAGGAATTGTTGCTGGTGGATGACAATGTGCTGCCAGGCATCTCCCGAGAACATTCCACACGTGTTCTATTAGATTCAGGTCCGGAGACCGTGCGGGCCATTCCATACGATGAATATCTTCACTCTCTGACAGCTCAGCGACAGCAGCTGTACGATGAGGTGTAGCGTTGTCATCCATGATGAGGAATTCAGGGCCCACAGCACCCCGGAAAAGATGGACATAAGGCAGGAGAACTTCGATACAATAGTGGTCACCAGCGACTGAACCCTCTTGGAAGATGTGGAACTTCGTACGGCCATCAAGCATTATGCCTCCCCAAGCCGGAACTCCTCCACCTCCAAATCGGTCCCTTTCGACCATGTTGGAGGAGCGATTGAGTGTTCTTCGCTCTCTCCAGATGTATAGACATCCAGAATCGCTAATGAGACTAAATCGACTATCATCCGTAAACAGCACTCGACTCCTTTGTTGAGCTCCCCATTCCTTGTGTTCCTGGCACCACAGAAAACACAGTCCCCGATGGGTAGGCGTCAATGGCACACACTTTACTGAGCGCCGAGCGAATAAACCACCTGTGTGCAGTTTCCTAGTCATGGTAAAATGCGATAGCATCCGTCCAGTAGTGCGTTACATGTGGCTTGTGATTTCACCCGCTGTAAGTCGTCAATCTCTCCTCGCCTGTAGAACAAGATACCGGTCCTCCCTTGCCATGGTTGCTCGTGGACAATCACCACTAAACCTTCGGACAGCTGTTCCTGTCATTTGAAATGCCGCCCACACTCGTGACACGATGCTGTGTGCGATTACGAACTCCTCGGCTACACTCGTCACACTTCGACCTTCTTCCAACTTTCCAATGATTCGACCTCGAGTAAATTCATCCAGATGTTGTCTACGGGACTGTCCGTTGGACATATCGCACTGCTACAGTAACTGAAGATTAAGAACTCTTACATAGGAATTCAGTTTAATACTGAATTCCTATATCCGAAAATAAAATGCTTTGTGCATTGCTAAACAAAAGAAATCCTTGTGTGTTTACAACTTTAAAGAGTCTGCCATTTGTAAAATTAAAGGATTCCTCCATTTGAAATTTAAATAATTTTTGTGTAATTGAAATCGTTGGGAATTCACCTATACTTGAAAATGAAGAGATCACTGTTCTGGTACTCAAACATTTTACCTCTGGGCCCCCTTTACACTTACACACGATATCGGCCCCCCCCCCGTTACACTTGATATAGCGCGCATAATAATAAAAACGTAATATTATTAATTTTTACACGTATATATATATATAGACCAACTACCGAATAACTTCCAATTTTAAAAAAGTTTTCAGCATGTAAGTATTTAGTCAAATAAAAAAAAGATTCTATATTTCTAAATAAAATATTCACCGGGAGGTCATATACTCAAAAATTTAATACACGTCACCAAGTTGTATTTTTCAAAGACATTTCGAAAGTGAAAAAAGAAAATCAGATATCACTAATTCAAATTTGAGTTTACATGTACTGTTCAAGACAAGTTCACTTGCGCGTCGGCTCTCATCTATTCACGGCGGAATAATTTTACTAACTCGGCGAATATTTCACTGAAGAACATAATTTTTTATTTAATTAATTAGACATTGGAAGATATTTTTAGAATTAGAAGTTTTTTGGCATAGGGCCGGTATTTAAAAAAGTAAATTTCACATCTTCATACATATACAACCTCTTGTAATAAAAACGTATTTTCAGTAAAGTTACACGTTTTGAGCACTTTTCTTAATTTCAACTATATTTTTACACCTAACGGTTAAGAAGATAATTGCCGCAACATCTTTTACAAATTATATATGGCATTATTTATAAATATATATTATTCTATAGAATGTGCCACTTATTGGTAAATATCTGTAGGATACTCAAAGGGTTATATGTATAAAATAATGATAATAACTGTGGAACACAAGCAATAGCATATTATTTCAAACTATATTTTTACAACAAACGGTTAAGAAAATAACCGCCGTAACATCTATTATAAATTATATGGTCTTATTTATAAATATATATCGTTCTATGGGATATACCATTTATTGATAAATATCTGTAGAATACTCAAAGAATTGTACATGTATAAAGATAATTACTGTGGAACACAGGCAATACATTTATGAAGAGCGTGTGCAAATCTTTCCTTTACTATATACAATGACTAATGATGAAAAAAAATGGCCTTGCAACATACCGTTTTTCGAAACCTTTCTGTTGCCAGTTTTAAATCTAGAAGTTTAACGTCGTTTTGTGGCACTGGTGGCTCAGTCTTCATTTCTACCGACACTAAGGGATCTATCTCATTTAACATGTTTTTAAATTTAAATAACGTCTGCGAAATTAAAAGAAAGGGGAAAAAATCAACCTCTCTGCCTGACAAAAATGTTTTTATTTGATATTTTGCCTCTGAAACACCACTTGTTTCAAATGCAGCAAAACCCTTTCATTGGCGGACACTCGCTGGACAGAAAAAATTGTCCGTGAAAGAGGGGCGACCCTGAAAAAGAGGGTGTTACTGTGAAGGAATTTTTTGCCAGAGATTTTTTATTTGATCATGAAGATAAGGTGACCGTATCCGAGGGGCATCCGTTAAGAAGGGTTTTACTGTATTCAAACTGCTTCATACTTGCGAAATCATAAATGATAAAGTGAAAGTTTATTTATAATGCAACATAATATTTAATTTATTTATAAAGAATTAGAAATTTCCGTTTCAAAATTTTTTGTAACGATTCTGCGCATATTGTTTTGTGTATATAATTTTTTTTTTCTTTTACAGAATTTTTCACTACCTACGATAAAATATCTTCTTAAATAAAAGGTGGGGGGGGGGATATATTGGTCTAATAAAAATTTGGAAGATGTTTTGTGGAATTTTTTTTACGTTTGTACCACTGAGATATTTAAACTTAAGCGTTAATTAAATTAATGTTCCGTGTATGGCGCCGTATATGCCCAGATGCTCTTGCGCCATAAAAAATTCAAACAAGCAAACAAAACATACAGAATTTAACCGTTGGAAGCGTCCCTTCTCAGCGACTGCTCTCTCCAGCTTTTTTGAACTGGGGGGGGGGCTTCTGTCCCCCCACTTCTTCCTGACCCTATTTTATCTTCGACGCTATCTTGATCACGCAACGCCTGTGTTACGAGTGCTGAAGTCATCAATAACACGATCACGGAAGGTTGCCGCCGCCGCGAGATCGCCGGAGGGTGTTTAAACTTCACGCCGCTTTTCACTCGACCTCCGACGGCCTAGCAAGTGTTCTGATTGCCGGCAATTCTGGCGGGAAAGTTCGATACGTTGCGCTATTATTCCCGCATCTTTCGATGAATGGGCCGTTTTTTCTTGTTGCTACCGTACCTACTCGTTGCCCCTTTGAATGAACGTCTTTCATTGTTCAAAATGCTTGCTTTCTTTTAACCAAATGGCTTGACCATGCTCAATAAAGAAGCGTTTGAAAACAGCAATAGAACAAAATATAATACGACTCAATAAAAACTATATTCAGCACCAGGCTTTCTGGTATTACTGAATGTTCAAATAAAAGATATCTATCTGAGTTGTTATGCCACCATAGTTAATAGAATTTTCGTTTCGTTTATGCTGGCTGTTTTGTTTTAAAATTTATAAAAAAAAATCTTTAAAAAAAAGTCAAATAAATTAATGCATTTTAATTTGATATAAATTTTAACATCGATATCTTTAACATAACTAAAAAAAAAGGTATGGTACATATAGACATTTATGGGGGGAGGGGGGAGCAAGATTGGTGCACTGATTCAGTTTCACAAGAGGAAAAGAAAATATTTTTGATGATTTTTAAAATAATCTTAAAATATTTTATTGGGAAGCTAATTAATGCCCTTTTAACAGACTTCTTCAAAACGTTACGTATAAAGTACTTTTACGCTAAAGTTTTATGCATAGTGCTTTACATTATTAAATTAATTACATATTCATATTTCTAAGTTTATAAATTATGTACACGGTATTTATTTTAATGATTGTAGAGTACCAGTACTTTGCTCATAAATACAATCATAATTACACTGAAATTTGATTTTAAGGAATTTAAAATCTCCACATTTTCACCAAACGCTGTAAATAAATGGGTTTTCTCTTTCCACCTATCATAGACAAAGTAACTCCGCTATGGACATAAAAAAGGTTTAACAAGCAAGGATGTTTTCTAGCCAGCAGCTCCACGCAAATGAATGCAATTATCGGGATATGTCTGACACAAAAGTGTCACCCGCAATGGAATAAAATAGTAGAATAGTAATACTTTATTCCTTATTATTATGTACATCAGGAGACCATACAAACGATTTGCTTGGGAAATGGAAAGACAGCAGTAGCGATGCTAGTAACGGGGCTCTCTTTCCGGTAGAAAAAGCAAGGGATTTCTCGTATTCAACAAGAAACAACAAAGATATTGATTCGCGCGTACAAATCCGCATTGTTATTAAGAGATTTACATTTGCAGGTGTATCACATTTACAGAGTTTATGAGCAGAGTCTTGACTCGAAGACGTTACAAGTGAAGGTTGAAGTCCAAAGGTGGAATCTTTGTGGGCTGCAGAGCAAGAATGTTTTTCCTTGTAGCCTGTACCGAGAAAAGAAGTAGGAGAAACAAAAATAGTAGAAAAATGTAAATGAATTTTGAGTTGACCGTTGCGGGTGCAGTTTTAAAGGACATTTATAAGGAAAGGCAGACAAAAGAAAAATGGAAAAGGAAGAGCAGGGGGAGGGGGAAGAACTGAAAACTAAAAGGAAAGAGTGGGAAGGCAGAAGTAGCAGGCTACTATGAGGGCAACTATGAGGGTAGCTTTTAATTTTTACAAGTCTTTCTCAAGTGAAGGCAGAATTATGCCTTCATTTGACGAAAGGACCAGTTGGTTCTCGGAACGTCGCCATTTAAACCTTACTCCAGTGTTGACATAACTGTTGCTATGGAAGGTTACACTTGAGGTCACTATGAGTATATATAATTTCTAATTTCTGAACAACATACGATACCGAGGGCGAACAAATTGCGCTTAAAAACCCAAGACTCCAATTCAGTGCATAAAATGTAAATGTAAATTGAGTGAATAGATTTTAATTTGTTTTATTACCACTTCTTAAGGTACTGTCCGTTCACGAAAAGTAGTCCGATGGAACAGTTAGAAATAACGGGAGCTGACGTCACAAACGGCCTAGCCGATTACAGCAGAGGGGAGGACGTCATTTCAGAACTGGTTTTTGGCGCAGACAAACGTTCGCTAAAAAAAATTCTGAAATTGCAGTTCCCATCTGCTTTAATCGGCTAAGCCGTTTGTGACGTCAGCTCCCGTTATTTCTAGCTGTTTCATCGGACTACTTTTCGTAAATAGACAGTACATTGGCAGCTGACTGAGTAATGACCCGTGAGCCGCCATTCCCAAGGACATAAACCACTCTTCCTCTCTTTATGGTACTCCTCTGAAAGTCTAGCTTGCACTCAAGTTTGGGAACCCCTGACCAAATCGAACAACAATATTCTTAATAAGTTGGCAAAGCACTTGATTGGCAATCAAGAAGTTGTGGGTTCATATCCCACCAGGCGCCGGAAAATCATTCTTTTCTTTACGAGTAATTTAACATCTAATATTGCCTTATTATCGGCTAATATGGAAAAATTTGTGATTTTAATAATTTTGATTTCTAGTCTGTCCTATCGGACATTTTTACTTCTTTGACCTGTCGCTTTAGTAAACAGCGGTCACAGCACTGCTACACTAATAATGAATTTGTCCATAGTGAACCTTATATATGCTCGTCTGGGGGCGAAAATAATTGATGCCCGTAACTTAATTGGTAGAGCACCTGACCGGCAATCAGGAGGTCGTGGGTTCTGGTCCCAACAGGCGCCGGAAAATCATTCTTTTTTCATAAATAATTTAACAATATTCTCAGCATTTATTACCGGGCGTTTGGTGTTAAATATATTATTAGCAAAAGTAGAGAAGTAATGTGTCTTCTCCTCATATAAGACATAATACCTTTCATTCATTGCATACAAGCCATCGAATCTGGGCATCTGGCGCCTTTTCGCTACATACGCGATTTCCCGATTATTTGTGCTATGGATTTCTCTGCACTCTTGATTTAGTTATTCTGTTCAGGTATCTGGCGTCTCATAGTATTTAGCCGATGCGCACTTCTGTTTGCTACCAAAACGCATTTGCCTGCTTTTCATGCATCTGCAAATAAGGTAGGTGAGTCTATGGTGACCAGTGTTGTCAAAGTGGCCCATTTCATGGGTTTTACATGAGAGTAGGGGGAAAGTGTCTGTTCTGCCACACTGGTCCGGGTGGTCCGCCTAGTCCTTTCAGGGTGGGGCCGCAGGGTTGTCCTCAGGGTTGCACGAAGAGTTGGCATGTTTTTTATTTGGCGCG
>QLNU02015270.1:96738521-96753858 GCA_006491805.2 Dysdera silvatica | reverse complement strand
ATAAACGTTGATTGTTTGACATTGTTTAATTCTAATATGTATACGTTCGTAAAGAGATTATATGTTATCCTTCGTAGCTCAGTGGGTAGAGCCTCCGCCCGGCAAGTGGAAGGTCGTGGGTTCAGGTCCCACCGAAGGCAGAAATATTTATTTTCTTTCGAACGTTTCACCATCTAATCACGCCATACCATCGGCGTTGGTATCACTACGCCAATAAACGTTGATTGATTGACATTGTTGTTTGATTTAATCTGCGTAGTGTTCGATTTATATAAAATAAATACATATATTACATAATAGTTTAATCTTTAAATTCTTCCTTAAAGTTAGTGAAAAGCTAGAGTTTATGTCTAAATTGTTTTAAATAATTGTAATTAGATAATTTTAATCCCTTAGTTTAAATTGTACGCAGTGTTTTAAACTAAGTTTTACACAGATGTTTGTTCTTTAATTTCCCTTAAAGTTTGCAAAAAAAATCACACATTTATAGCCATTTTGTAATAAGCTTGTAATTAGTACCTAATGAGATAATTTCAATCATATTCAAATTCGTATTTTAACTTGTACATCGATTTCAATTCTGAACGGTTCCGAACGTGTTAGAGACATGTTTCTTCCCGCCAGACAGTGCGACGCCGGCGCGTCCCCTCCTTAATTCGGGTAGACCCCGTTTATGCTTCCGGTTCCCCGCCGTGTTACAATTACCGGTTTTGCTCTTTTCTAGTTAGATTTTCCAGCTATAACGTTGTATCGCGTACATCGCAGTATATTAAAAATCATTGTTTAGCTGTTTTTTCATGTGACTAACTTCCAGTCACAGCTCTCTTAGTGGTAATACTAATCATATTTCTATCAAGCATCGGCTTTGGACTTCACTTTCTCCCCAGCCCCTGCCTAGAGAAGATCTATGCTCAAGTTTTCATTGATTCAACGTATTTCAGTCAACGCGCGACTTCATTTATTCAACGTATTTCAGTCAACGTGCGACTTCATTTATTCACCGCTTCACCATGTCTTCCAGCCAAGTAAGTACGCTTTTCTTATTTTTTTCTATACATATAATAATTACTTTCCGTATTTTAATTTTCTTAAATTTAACGTTTCTATAATCCTTTCGATTAAATTTTCTAATTTTATTTCATTACTTTACTGTTTTTAAAAGCTCTTTATAACATTTCTATAGTTCTCGTGATTAAATTTTCAAAACTAATTTTAAATTATAACGCTTATATAATCCTTCCGATTAAATCTTTCTAATTTTACTGATTCTTAAATTATAACATCTCTATAATCCTATCTATTAAATATTTCTAACCTAATTTCATATTATAACGAATCTATAAACCTTTCGATTAAATTTTTCTAATTTTCTTTCATCTATTTTTAAATGATAGCATCTCTGTAATTCTATCGATTAATTTTTCTAATTTTATTTTAAATTATGACACTTCTATATTCGCTTTATAGGAGATGTCCTACCCAGAAATTGTCGCTAGTCAGGCCGAGAACGCTCTCGCCGACTTTACCGACGTTGAGTTGTCCTCGTGGGAATATGGGTTAGGCGTTGGATGCGCACGTGTATTTTTGCCCACTTACGATTTGCCACGAATTCCCCACCCAAAAGGGGAGAAGCATCGCCTCCGGCGGTCCGGTGGGTAGCTTCCTAATACCCCCTTTTCCTATCCCCCTTCTCTTAGTTCAGTTCAGCTTCTTTTTTTTTCCCCCAACTTTTTGGGAGTTTTCAGATTTATTATTCAACATAACAAAAATACTAGAGAAAATTGTTTACTTATATTTTTATCATCAGTATAATGAATAAAAAACGATTATTCGGTCAAAACTTAAAAGGCGAAAATTAAACAGTCGGAGCCAATCGAAGATATTGTTCAGTATCCATGTTTTCCTTTTAAAGAAGATTTAAATCTGAAACGTAATTCGGGAAAATTTTCTGACGTTTTTGATATGAGTACTAGAAAATGATATAATTCTGCAATCTAATCAAATTTAAAAAGCTAGGGGTTTGAAGAAGATAATTAGAAAGCTATTCGTATATTAAAAACTACTGTGAATACGTCTATTCTTGTTTTAAATCCGCATGTTTATGTGGAATGACTTTTCTATATTTAAAATTAACGAAGGCAAATCAAAATTCCCCTCTTACCGATTCCCATATTGAAGATTCATTTAGATTATCCTTGTCGGCATGGATACCCTATTATAAACGCTTGGTAGCGAATACGAAGACATAGATTTTTGGTTAATAAACTTTTGATTATTAGTTATCTATTTTCTAATATACATGCATGTTTGATCCTAATGAATCTGTTTATACACACACACATATTTACCTTGCGATCTATGCAACCTTCCCCACTTTACTGTGACCACAACAGAGAGGTGGGGTATTGGTAACCCTATCTGTCTGAGGCAGTGGGGTCGTCCCGGGAAAGGGGGAATCGATTTCGTGGCAAATCCCCACGTTTTGAGTGTCGTAGGAAATTGCATCGTGGCATTATGCACGACACCGGAATATGAAGACTCGGTAAGTGATTGCATCATTATTATTTCGCGTAATCAGTCTATCGCTCTGTGCAAGATAATGTGTAAAAATAATAATACAGATGTTAGGTACACGATTTTTATTTATATGTAAGCCATTTCACAATACGTGTTTTTCGCTTTTTTGCGATACGCTTCACCATTTTGCGATACAGGTGTTCTCTTGTTAGGTATTGTGACATTATTTTTAATGTGAGCTAACATTTTCTCGTTTTTTATATAATTTAAGGGAAAATTAATGTCTTTTATAATGTCCACAAATGAATCTGTCGCAGAAGTGGCGTATAAGTCTTTTTATTTTTTAACATGCCATCGATAAAATTGATAATATTCGGAGAGGGTATTGTAGTTGTTTTGTAGATAAGTTCCTCATTATCCGTCCACGATATAATTTCCCTATATTTCTTGAAATAATCTATAATGTTCCGTGCTGTACCCGTACGGGTAGTCTTCGGGACGCTACGTAAGATGATTTCTTCAATATTCGATAACTTCTCTTCTGAAGCATGTTCAGATGACTCCTCTCATACAAGTTCGGAGCAGTTGAAATTATCAACATTAGCACTTGGTTATAATGCTGGATTTTCACATCATCCTCGTCCGTGCTTTCAAGAATTTTCTTCATCTCTTTGTCCATTTCCGATAATTGTTGATCGCTAGGTGTATGTCTCGAGAACCGCTCCTGCGGTATAAGCAACTTTTTTCGGGTATATTCTATTCCATTTAGCGAAAAAGGACGTCAATACGTTTAAAGCTGCTGGAATAAGGAGCCCTAAAAAAGCCGCCTTTTTGTACCAATATTTTCCGCTTCCTGAATAGCGGTATTTTTTTATCAGCGATTTTGCGAAGCGTGGTTCTATGACTTCGTAACTTTTCTTTCTGATCTTTGGTTAAGGGTACATTCCCCTTGATAGCGTTTAAAACTCACTCACAGATTGCTTTTAAGGCAGATTTTGGAATTTTTTCAAAAAGTCAGCTCGAGATTTTTTAGGGCATACACAGAGGAGACGTAGTTGTTCAAGCTCCGACTTCTTCATCGTCATCTTACTAAATACTTCCTCTTCTTCCAAATCTTCTTTTTAAGTATTAGAAATGGCTTTGATAGACGGTTTACACTTGGTGGGGGGAGAACATTTGTGCGCAACCTCATATTTTCTTGTGTTTCTGATCGCAAATCCAAAAGGAGATATGAAAATGGGATCTTCGTAGAGTCCTGAAACGCTTCCTGGAAAAATATTGTTTTTGTTGGATACAGCTGACGTCCTAAACACATGATTTGTGTTAGATCGCGACGTGACTTAAATAGGAATATGTAATGTGCATTGAGAGATATTTCTCTCATTTGAGATCCCTTGTGAAATATGTTCTGACAAATAAAAACCACTGTTAGGTTATGATGATGACTCCCTTTAGTAAATAAATTCGTAATCCTCTTATCATTTCCACATTCTACCATCAAATCATCGATAACGAATAAAGTAGGACCATTTAGATAATCTTTAAAATCTGAAGGTAATCCGTCCACAAAGGTGATGTCAGCAATTTCATCGTAAAGGGTTTGATGTATCCCATAGAACCATACTACGTTAGTCGGGTGATCGTCAAAGAGTTCCTCCTTGTGTGTAAGGAAATCACCTACAAACACGCTTTTGCCACTCCCCGTGGGTCCACAAATTGAAATGGTGGACGGGTGGTGTATTTTGATAAGCTCCATAATTAAAAGTGACTGAAATCGATACGTGTAATCAGTTTTATACCTAATTTTATTTTTTTCCCAAAAAGTATGAAATTTTACAATAATCCCGAACTTCTGTTTTACAAATTGTATACTCGCTCGTCATTGGCTGAATGTTTTGCCTGAAACGTGTTTACAATAATCTCGAGGCTTTGCCCGTAACATCCAGAATAAATATAAAAAACACAATATTTTTCGCATATGGATGAATTGCTGTATTGTAGGGGCACATCATTATATTCTATATGTGTATATTTTGTAAGCATTTGTGATATCCTCCAAAAAGTTCCATGGGTTTCCGTAGGAATTGAAAAATTCTGTGAATGCTTGATTTTTCACATAGATAGCCAGCCAATGGCTGCCTTCCATTGTTGGTGGGTCCACGTTCACAATCAGTGAAGCTGGGAAGGAGGCTATTTTTCTAGGTAACTAGGTAAACTGGCGTAAACACCTAAAAACGTGCGCCGAGTAAAATTATCCTGTTGTAATATCCTAATTCTTGGTGAAGTATCCATTCCAATTAGAAAAGTCACATAAGATATTCCTGGATTTCGTGATTTCAATAACGTTTTGAAATTCTGAATATACCAGAATCGATGCGGTGCTTGGTAGAGCAGTGGTGAATTTTATTTCAATTCGTAAATTTCCATGCTGCATGAGATGCAAGTACCCTCCATCGCATAAATCGGGTAATAAATTAAATGCGTACAGCGTATATTCTTTAGAGTAATCGTCTCTATCGATATGTATTCCCCGGTCTTGATTCAATTTCTCGGTGCCCGCACATAGACTGTGGTAAGCGCGAATAGTCGAATTTCGCGCAAAGTCGGGTTCTAATGGTCGGTAAGGGAGCGGGTTCCCATCTATATAGACTTCTACAAAGTTGGCTTGATAGTAGTTGAATTCTAGCGGGTTAGAAGTTTAAGTTCCATTGAAGGCTTCATTGCTCACAATGGCCAATATAATCTTTTTAGGCATTTGTCCGATGAATACATTATCTTTAACGAAAAACATACTTTCTTGAGGAGCCGCGTAGACTCTACATAACACTCGATCGATAGAATACTTCGCCGCTAATTTTTATAATGCTTTTGCATGACTCAGGGAAACCCTTGGACTCACTTTAATTTTTCTCACAAACAAAGACGCATGTTCTATGGCGATCTCGTACTCCTTATCTTCTGTATCGGGTCCGGTTTATTTCGCCGACAATCACTTCACCGACACCACTTCGCCGAAAGTGTTGTTTCGCCGACACGTCATTTTGCCGACAAGGTCGTTTCGCCGACACGTCAATTCATCGACAGGGTCGTTTCGCCGACACGTCAATTCACCAACAGGGTCGTTTCGCCGACACGTCAATTCACCGGCAGGGTCATTTCGCCGATAGGTCATTTCGCCGATAGGTCATTTCGCCGACAAGATCGTTTCGCCGACAGGTCGTTTCAGTGTTTGGGATCACAATCACATATCCGGTAAGCTTTAATTTCGAAATATTTAAAGGAATTTTAGATAAATTTTATAAACATGAGTAATAAAAAAAACCTAGTGATTAAGTTGTAAAATATGTATTTTAGTCTTTTATACGTGCCTTCAGAGGTGCAGCACACAACGCCTGCAACCTCGAGTACAGGCCCTCGGGGAAAATACCCGTTGTAATCCACAACTTAAGAAATTATGACGGACACCTCATCACTCGAAGTCTTGGTATGATCAAGGACCGGGATTTGACGTGCATCTCGAACAATAAGGAAAAGTACATCTCTTTTTCAGTGGGGAAGCTGCAGTTTGTTGACTCTCTGCAGTTTATGGCGTTCTCGCTGCTGAAGTTGGTGGAAAATTTACCCCCTTCCAGCTTCCACCATCTACATAGCCAGTTCCCACCCGATAAAGTCTCGCTGCTACTTAAGAAGGGAGTGTATCCATATGATTATATGGATACATTCACCAAATTTGAGGAGAAGGAGCTACCGGCGCGGGAGGCTTTCTTCAAACAATTGACGGAGGAAGAGCTGTCTCCTGGAGACTATGTCCACGCCCAAAACGTTTGGAAGGAATGCGGAGTATCGAGCCTGGGAGAGTACCACGACCTCTACGTACTAAGCGATACTCTCCAACTCGCTGACGTGTTTGAGAACTTCAGACACCTCTGCCTAGATTACTACAAGATCGAACCCTGTCATGTGTGTACAGCACCTGGCCTTGCTGCAAGCTTTTCTACGCATGACAGGGGTTCGCCTCGAGCTCTTAACGGAATTGAACATGCACTTATTCGTCGAGGCCGGCATAAGAAGCGGGGCTCTCCATGATCTCAAACCGGTACATGTATGTCATCTTCCTAAATCATAGAAATTAACGACTTATTTAAAATGTTTGCACATTTATTTACCCTTCTATTTCAGGGAGGCCAATAACCGTTACCTTCCGAACTACAACCCAAACAAGCCGTCAAAATACATCATGTATCTAGATGCTAACAACTTATACAGCTGGGCGATGGTGCAGCATCTCCCGGTGAGGGCCTTCAAATGGCTAGAGCAGAAGGTGTGGACGGAGGAGGAAATCATGGCCCTAGGGGATAACGATGACCTGGGATGCATTTTCGAGGTAAATATCGCGAAGAGATCTAATTGAGATGAATATTTCAATGCTAGGATACATCTAATTTGTGTTTTGTTAATAGGTCGACTTGGAATACCCTCAAGAGCTGCATAATCACCACAGTGACTGCCCGTTGGCTCTTGAGAAGATAACCATCACCACGGAGATGCTCTCCGAATATTCCAAGGACACTGCTGAACAGCTAAGGGTGCCTCTCCATGGAAAGACCGAGAAGTTGGTTCCGAATCTCAACAACAAGGAGCGGAATTTAAAGTTACACCTATCCTTGGGGATGAAGCTGCGGTGTGTTCACAGGTAATTAGTATAAGAAACCTATGTAATCTACCCATTATAGGGAATATTAAACATTTTTGTAGCATGTTACCCATATTATAGAATGTCCGATATATTTGTTTTTTATAGATGTCTTCAATTCCATCAAGAACTGTGGTTGAAGACTTATATTAATTTCAACACGGAGAAACGGAAGAACGCCCCCAACGAGTTTGAGAAGGCCAACTTCAAACTCATGAATAATGCCGCATTTGGTAAGATTTTAGAAAATTTTAGTTTTAGAAATTGTGGTATTGTAAATATATTTTATCCAGTGAAAAAAATTGATTTGATTCTTTGATAAAGTTTTTAGGGTGGTTAGATGTATGCAAAAAAAAAGGGGGAGGACATTTAACTATATATATGTATCTATATTTTTTTTTTTCTAATAGGTAAAACCATAAAGAATCTCCCGAATCGGGTGGATGTGCAGTTGGTTCAGCAAGATAACATTGGTTAAAAGTTGGTGGCCTCTCCAGAATTTCATAGCTACAACATCATTACGGAGGACTTAGTCGCTATTCAACGGAAGAAGATTACTCTCACGCTCCATCGACAAATTTATGTCGGGTTCTGTATATTCGACATTAGTAAAATACTCATGTATAACTTTCATTACAGCAAAATTCTAGTCGAGTATGGAGAACGAGCAAAGCTTTTATTTACCGATACCAATAGTCTGTGCTATGAGATTACGACGAATGATGTATATGAAGACATGGGCCGTAACATCAAAGAATACGACATCTCTGATTGTCCTCATGACCACCCCTTATTTAGCATTACAAAAAAAAAGGTTCTAAGAAAAATGAAAAGGAACTCGCCTCTGTTCCCGCTTCCTCGTTCATTGGGTTGAGGAGTATGATGTACAGTTTGCTCAGCGAATCGGGGGGAGAAGAAAACCGCAAAAGGGGTGGCCAGGACGGTCATTAAAAAGAAACTTTTCAAAAATATAGGGAGTGTCTCCTCATGAGGTAAAGGGCCAGAGAGACCTTCCGCAAATTTTCGACCAAAAAGCATATAATCAGCACCATCCAGCTAAATAAAATTGCGCTATGCCCTCTGGATGATGAGTGGTATATTTTACCAAATGGATGTGACAAGAGGGCCCATGGTCACTTCTTTAACGGTACTTAGTTTGGCCTAAGAGTTTGCACTTGCCGTTGATCCTCCGGATTAGCCTAGGGAAGGGGCTGGCACCTAGTACTTTGGGTTCAAACCCCCTCAAATTTAAGAGTACTAAACCCCTAGGTGTTGATTCCTGTCTGAAGGAGGATAAGGAAAAGGGAGAGAAGAAGAAGGGGGGGGAGGAGGAGGAGAAGAAGAAGAAGAAGAAGCACTGTATGCTGAAAATCAAGTCATTTGGATGAACGGCAGCCATTTTATGCAAGTTAGTCTGCCGTCATAAACCGTGATCCATAGTGATTATAATTTTGAGGTACATAAATATTTAAATTTGCAAGTCTTTAAGTTGTGAAAAGTATAAGTTATTATTATTATTTTTTTTTTTCGAGCTTATTTCTTTCCTCTTTAAGAACATTTTACCACTTAAGGTAGAGTTTTCAAAACTGTGGAGGTTGCGCTCAGGAGGGCCTAGTACACGGGGCATGCAGGGACACAGCTACTGGAGGCCCTCGGAAATTCAGGCCACTAATTTCGTTGCAATTACAGGTACATTCGTAAAAAATGCATGCACACACACTTCACAAATTGGTGAAAAAATTTGTTTGTTAACCGTACTTAGTTAAAGGTGGCGCTGTGATAGAGCAAGAAAAGGGTTTGAATTCACCCAAAATTAAAGGTAGGCGTGGCCTAGTAATGCTCCTTTCCTTGAGACCAGACACATGTAGGTGATAGATAGCAGGCGTAGCAATACCTTATATCCCCACATATTTGTTGCTACTGGTTGGTGTAAGCTTCGTGATGTCGTTAGCAATTCAATCATTTGACTCCATCAAAGTAAACATTAACTATTTATTAACAAAACATAACTTAAACTTTAAAGCAACCCTAAAGCGCGGAATGTATGGGTAAAGATAATAGAGCATGCATGCGGCTGCTATGGCTGGCCTTAAACAACATACACAATAACCTCACAGGCTTTATACTATTGTATTGCCGTTTTGCGCTTGCGCTCTGATGCAGTTCGTTATCTATTCGTTATCAGTTCATTCATAAATATGCTAATCATGTCCGACCGCGACACATATCTAGCTAAGCAATGTGCTATATTTACTTGGTTTTATAAATAAAATTCATTCATTCGTATGTATAATGATGACAAACATAGTAGTCAGAAATCAGACGTGGGTACAGGAGGGTTAGGGCCCCTTCATGAATGTCTGCTCCGGGCCCTGGTTGGGCCAAATCACATACTATGGATGCTTATACATTACAATATATGTAAAATTGAAATTTATTCGAGGTCCGGGCCCTGAAGGCCCGTATAAATCCACGCCTATGACTTTTACACATATTGTAAAAAAGTATCGCGTTTTTAGCGACTTAGGATATACAAACGTAGTCTGAAGGCATGCTCGTAAGGTAGCGTGTGACGAGCCACCTTGGGAACACCTGTACAAAAGACAGTCGCATCCCTTTTCGAATTAAAAGATCAGATGAAAACCTCAACAGAAAAGCAGGTGAAGAAGCAACCATCAAAGACTAAACGAAAATTAGAAAAACGGTCAAAGGAAATTATCGGCCAAACCAATAGTGTCGTATGCTATGCCTAGAACAAGTGGGTTACAGGAAACGAAAGAAAGCTGATATTGCAGTTTATGCAAGACCAGTGGAATGACCAACATGAGACTCTGTACACAATGCTTACGGTATGTGCATGGAGAATGTGAAGGACTGATGAAAAAGGAAAAGATTGGTAGCTCTGTATGTACTTGCTGTGTAGATTCTGAGAGATTTTCCTTTAAATTTGACAGTTTAATCATTATTCCAGATGTTTTGTCATTTTTGCACAAAACTTACATGGCACGAACAAACGGAAGTGATCTCATAAATGTAAATATAGTTTTTCACAAGAAAGCATTACGTGCTCTTCTTCAGGTCCTCAAAAAGTATTTTCTTTTGTTTGTTTGGCTTTTTTATGGCGCAAGAGCATCTGGGCTATACTGCGCCAAACATGGTAAAATCAAAGACTGTAGTAAAAGCCAGTACTTTTTAAAAATTTTAAAACGTGCGTATGGTCAGCATGGTCATTTAAAATGTCAGACAGTGATGAAGAGTTAAAAGTAAGAGTGCGAGGCAGAGTCTATAGCCAAGGGAATTGATACGAGGTTAAAAGAATATGCTTAAAAATACCGATGGGTTCATACGCACGCCAGCGAGTGGTGCTGATTGCACCAGCTTCAATGGGTAATACATGGGTGGGGAAAGCGAGATACTAATGCGAAGTCTAATATAGAACCTCACCTCTCCGATTTTACACGGTATGAGGAGGGCCAGTTACCAATTGTATGTTTAATATGAGTACGAGATTCGTTATTAGTTTACGATGATCTCATTCTTCTTACCACCTTTAATTCGGACGTTGGATTTTTAGGTTTAGAGAATGGAAGAAGTTGGCTAGAAGCAAGTGGTGAGTTCGTTGCTTTCGCAGCCAAAAGTACCAAATGTAGTTTCCATTATGTGGGACACCTTTGGATTACCTGTTCCCAAGGTGGCCCACTAGATAACTGACCCTTTCATTGGGTATAAAAAGGGTTATAAATGTGGTTTACAAAATTCTCACTAGCAATGTGATGGGATAATGTATGAAGCCTACCACAAAACTTCATCCACTTACATCTCACCAGTAAATTATTAAAATAAATATATATATATATAAATTATAGAATATATATATATATATATAAAATTCTAAAAGCTTAACTATGGCTGCCATTGGCTCCCCTACTTTATACATGTTAGCATCTATTCTAGAGTTTCTGTGTGCTTCGTTCCTAATTAATGTGTTTCGTATCAAGTCTTTGCTGCTATAACTAAAGCCCCTTTAGTTATTGGCCGACACATCAGCAGCCATTTTCTTGTACACTTCCGGTTTCATAACACAACGTTTATCATTGGAAAATTAATAATCCATTTTCTTCTCACAGAATCTGTTGCGAATCAACACATTCTATATTTATTCCTCGAATGATTAGAACAATTCTCAGCGGAACACCCACACATTTCACCTCATTTTATTAAAAATAATACACTTGTAAATCTCTCAACTTTAACACAGCAGTGAATGGGATCACGTGATACGATGGCAAGAAAATGGCGGATATGCTCCAACTCTCTTTTCTAGGAGCCTTAGCTATAACTAACGGAGTATGACGTCCGTCTTCCGCGTATATACCAATACTCTTAAATTTCATATTTGAACCTTTAGATATGTTGTGCGCGTGACCAGCATATATAATCGGGGTTGGGCATAGATATGGGAAATTATTATATGCGTAGTTCTGTTAACGCTATTAGCCGCATGGACGATTACGGGGGTCACCATATCTTTACCAATCAAAATATATGTACGCTATTTACTAATGGACTTCTGACTCGTAGTAGAAGAATGGGCGGTTCTTTATTGTCATGGCTTCATGTTGATTGCCAGCGTCTTGTTGATCGTTCTTTCCACTTGATCGTGTCTGCATCTGCAATACCTTTACGCCATGTCACGTGACATATTGTTTCATCATATCTATGCGATGAGCCTTGTTTTGTCGATCAGTATTGGAAAACGTAACGTTTGTTCAGGGGCTGACTGGGTCCTCTCAAATGGCGCATACCTTGGACTTTCGGAGGGCGCTAGTCCTATCGCCCATGAGGATGCACCGCCCTGAGGGCCGGAGGTCCAGTCCGCCCATACGTTTGTTTATGTCTTCACGACCCAAGAACAACTTCGGTCGTATTGCATCAAGACCTACAGTGTTCCGAAGAATGTGAACGTCTTTGGTCAAGGAGAGTAAACCGCATTCGGCTAATGTGTAGAAAAAATCCCCGCTGGAATCACACCCGGGTTACCCGTCTGGTAGTGAAACGCGTTACCACTATGCTATCATGTGGTACACTTGACATGTATGGG
Source organism: Dysdera silvatica (assembly GCA_006491805.2). Lineage (NCBI taxonomy): Eukaryota > Metazoa > Arthropoda > Arachnida > Araneae > Dysderidae > Dysdera > Dysdera silvatica. The sequence goes on along the minus strand of QLNU02015270.1, from coordinate 96,741,547 downwards.
TGTATGTGTGAGTGCACCTGCATCATTTCTTTTTCTTGTATTCGCGCGTTTGGGCTTGCTGGATTTATTTTTTTATTTATTTTTTTTATGAAATTGCCAAACCTGATTTGAAAGAACATATTTCCCTGTAGTATTAGTTTGTGAGCAATTAATTATATTCGAAAAAATATCATCGAAGACTGTAAACTAAAGACGATTAAAATGAAATGACTTGTTTATATGTCATAAATTTAAAAAAAAATTCTTAATTAAAAAATGCACAAAACTCGATTTTGGAGAACGCGGGTTTCTTTCTTTTGTGAATTTTGCTTTTGTGAATTTGCCCCTTTATATAACCGAATGCTAAAAATTTGACGACAAAATTTTTCTCAATCAATTCTTTTAAGCGGGGTTAAATCGAATAACGAAGGAATAAATCCAAGACTGTAAAGTAAAAAGGTGAAAATTATTTCAAATATATTTGAAATGAGCATGAAATGTACACAACACTGCATAAAATACGTTGAATATTAGTAATAGAGTGTAGATTCTGGGCCTTAGGGAGAAATGGTGTGTCAATTACCGAACGAATATGCTCGTTCGTTATAGAAGCGAAAAATCATTCCTGAATTCGTTCAGCCAACGATCTAACATAACTCTATCAGTGAGTGCGTGTAAACTGGAAACAAGTGACTTTTGGAGTGAAGGATATAAACAAAAATATAAACCCAAAGCGAAAAATAAAAAGTGTAATTGGCAAATGAAAATATAATAATATAAGCATTAAATATGTAACTTACTGTAAAAGCACGTATAAATTTTAAAAATATACGAATCTTCTGCAGGTCGCTGGAATGTCCCCGAATAACAACCCTTTTAAAGGCGAGGGTGGAACGTACTATTATTAAATTTACTATTAGATTATTTATTTATTTTTATTTATTATTAGATTACCCTATTAAGGGCCGTACAAATATTATATAAGCACATATCTGGCCATTTTTTACGCCCCTCCTCCTTGTACGAAAAATAAGCAAATGCCTGATGATCCCCTTTATGCTTACTTGGAAGACTTGAATTTCTAATTTTGGCGAAGACTATTATTAAATTACATATAGTATACATATTATTAAACTATAATTATACATTATGCATATATAATTAAACTATACTATATATTACCCAGTATTTTAAACTATATCATATGGCGTGAAGTTTTGTATAATTCAACTATAAATATATATATCGGCGCACATATTTATTAAATTCATATGTGTATACATGAACCCATCATATGTACACATACAGACAGATCCGTTAAAATATTTTATTATAAAATATTCACATTTTTATTACGTATTAACATTTCTTATGTTATAAGTAAATAGTGGATAAATAAGAAGTGGATTTGATAAAATGCATTTATTAAAAGTAACATATCCATTATAATTTAAAAATATCATACGGGTCACGGGAAGTCTAGAGAGTAGCCCTCGAACGAAAATAAAGGTTGACAACCAATTACTCGTTTAATAAATTAAATATTTAACTGTGATTACGTGTATTTTATATCTTCTACTCGTACTGTGTCCGACATTCCAGTATTGTAGTCAGAGCTGACGAGAGGGGAGGGGCTGCAGAGGCCACAGCCCAGAGGCCCCGGATGAATTCTGGACCTGCGTCGGCTCTCGGTTTCCCTGATCGTATAGTTCTGTCAGGGCGATTATCACTTCCTGACCATGTGCTTATTTTATTATTTTCTGTGTCTTACGTAAGCATGGTTCAGACCCCTCCTCATTTTGAGCAAAAATAAGCAAGTCGCAACCATTCTCTCCCAAAGATGCTTACGTAATACTTGAACGGCCCCTTACCCATAGCCTTCATTCTACGGCTTCGCATTCTGACCGTTTTCCATGCCGCGGACCATTTTCTGACGACCAGAGTCAGAAGGTGTTCGGGATATGAAGGTTCGCGCTAGTTTAAGAGAAGAGATAAATATGGAAAACGGCAACCTCCCACCATGCAAAACATTAACTAATATATTTTGAAAATTGAAGTAAAATATAAAGTCAAAAATTAAGCTCTAAAGCAATTATACATCCATTTTTAGCTCCTTTTTATTATTTCTAAAACTGGGGGAGCCACCCGTGCCTTTAAATTTCAACTTTTAGTGCAGCATGCAGGCATCGGAAAAATGAATTAATGGAAATAATTTTCTCAGCGTACGTTTTCGAAAGAAAGCATCCATTTGCAAAATTAAGAAAAACGAGGAACCGTGCATTAGTTTTTTTTTGTTTCTCAATGCAATTCAAATATTTTCGGAATTGCCTTTTAGAAATTTAATGTATGCTTTTTTTTCTTTTTTTTTTAATCTTTAAGTAAAATTTAAAACCCCTTTTCAGCTCTCTTTTCTTCATAGAAATCGAGATACTAGCGACTGTAGCCTCGGGCCTTCGTATTTTCGCAAAATTCATATAGCGGAAAAACGGATCCTTGCACGCATTCAATGAACGGCGCGAAATGTTTATGGTTGCCCTTTAAGCTACCGAGTTTTTATCCCTCGTCGCCAAAGAGGCCAAACCCGTCGCCAAATTAAATTAGCTCTAGCCACCTTGCATACAGTGGTATGGGAGACGGGGCTCAAACACTCCATTTGATATCAAAACACATTAGTTTCTCACATAATCTTCCTTAAAACCACTTTAATCCCCCCATTTTTTTGTTAATTGCTGCGCTACTGCATGTATGCTAGATATTTATCAAAAATAATCACATACTCGCTGTTTGAGCGCCCTTGCCCCCCCATATTACTAAGGAGGATATATCTACATACAAAGCCCATCAGACTTATCACCGAAACTGTTCATAGATTGAGTAAACTATATATTCTATTATATGCATTGTTTTAATTTTATTGTATTCGTTAGTTTTACGGCCCGAGGCCAGCAAAGATCAAGTAGCGCAGGGGCATACAATTTTCCGAGGAATCCAAACCTCTTTAAATACCTAGGGAACCAATGCCGGGACTAAAATACCTAGGGAACCAA
>QLNU02015270.1:96696291-96726761 GCA_006491805.2 Dysdera silvatica | reverse complement strand
ATACTCATATATTCATTCATTCATGCATACATTTCATTTATTCATACACATGTATGCATGCTTATATATATTCATGTGTTTCTTTTCCTTATGAGATAATATTTTGGAAAAAGAAATGTAGAAGAAACTTGACATGGGCTGCGATAATACGAAATAACTGATTCAAACGAAAATCTAGCGTAGCCTTCAAAATTGTCGCCAAATATCTATACTAAATGTTCATTTTTCATATTAATTTTTTTATACTGTTTAAATTAGCTGAGACATAATTTTTTTATTTTTATCCGTTAAATACGATGATCCTTCATAATCTTACCGACTTCAAACCTGTTTTTGCTCACATACAGTGCGATTAAAAAATATCAAACCTGGCGAAAAAAGTGTCATTTTTGGACTTCAAATATTCATAAAAAATTGTCATATCATTTTAGCAGACAAATGATTCACATTCGTGATCAGAAAGTCAAGCATTATCATCTTCCATAGGTCTGATCTCTAAGTGCAGAGAAAGGGGTTCCCTCGTAAGTCTTTATCTTCAGCAAAGCCGACGTCACGGCGGGAAACAGTGGATTATGGGAAAAAACAATTTGTACCTGCTCGTAAAAGGGAAAGAAAAGTCCTATTTTAGCTGCGGATTTTTCCCTTTTCAATTTTCAGTTGAATCAAGGAGGAGGTGCCAATACTGCGGTAAAAAATGAAACTTAAATTAGATATGGCTTGTTGGATCGCACCGCAAACTGCATATTCTTCAGCTTAAAGGAAATCGAGCGACTAAAACACCAGCGTGCTCTTATCCCAACATCGAAAGTTTCGGTTCAAATTAGTTCACCTGTTCTCCCATTTTCATTCTTTTAAAAGAACGTATTCTTGAGAAACGTCCAGGGGCGGACTGGGCCGTCGGCCAACCGGCCCCCTCGGGCTATTGCGTCTTCATGGGCTATAGGACTCGGGCCCTGGGTTAATCCAAAGTATGCTCCCCTTGAGAGGATCCGGTCCGCCCCTGTAAACGCCCTTATATTTCTGAGTCACTCATTCGTTTACAGAGTGAAATATCGTTCTCATTCACTCAGCAGTGTAGCAACGCAAAACTCGTAGGAGTTTGAGTGGTTATGGAGCGGGGTACGAAAGCATGTAAAGAAGATTTTGTGATTCTGGCGCAGTATGGCCCGAATTATGCGCATAAAAATTAAACAAAACAAAACAAACAAGATTTTGTGATTCAACATGAAAATGGCCATGAACATGATACCAGGGCTTGGGCCACCTGAGCTACTCTCTTGCCTACGTCCCTGCATTCACTCGTTCATCGTTCACTAGAGATGTGCAGAACAGCTCAGTAGTTAAAAGAATGAACGATTCTACCCAACTTCAGTAACATGGACGCGTGCAGTAAACGTCTCTAATAATACCTTAAAAGATACAGCATTATTTAGATGACATGTGATTGTTGCACTTTAAAAATACGAACTTTTAAAATTAATGTTTCTTGAAGCATGCAATAAACACTTTAAAATATATTAAACATCTTAACATAGATTTTAAATTTCTTCAAAACATTTTACGACAATTAAAATATGTTTAAAATTTTAATCAACATTTCCACGATATTAATAACTATTAATTTCAATTAATTTATCGTCATTAATAATTAAACTTAAGTCCTTTAAAACTTAAATACTTTACATTAAAATTCGCAAAGTGGGGAATTCAAGTCTTGTAGCAGAATTCGATTCGCCCAACTTTTAATGCGAATGAAACAGAATTTTTTTAAAGAAAAAAGTACAATATAAGATATTTAAAAAACTCTTCCTTCTTATATAAAATATGATTGATGAAAATGAACTTTCCAAGCATATGTAAAAGTATAAAACAAAACACAATAATTTGTTATTCAAAAACCTCTTGCCCTTACTCCATAAAAAACACAATCAAAAACCTTGTTTTACATAAATTAAGTCACGCGTACCTTGCGCCACGTGGAGTACAAATAACCCTAAGAGAACTCAGTATGCAAATTAATACGTGCACATTCTCTTTTGCATCAGGATCACGTGATCTTTCTTGTAAGTACTTGAACACTTCCAAAAAACTTCGAATTGCTACCCCCCATTGTACTCGAGTGTAAAAAAAAAAAAAAAGTGCTAGTATCGGCAGAAAAACTTCAGAATGAAGATATTAACATTATTCATATTTTTAACACTCTTAAGGCTTTTCATTTTTAGGAAACTTCCAATCTGTTAACTAAAATAGCTTGTTACAAAGGATTTTGTTATACGGTGATTCCAATTTTAGGAGACAATTAATCTTCTACCCTTTTATATATTTGTAGCTAATTTTCCAAGATTTCTTTCAAACAATCAAATTTCTCTAACGTGTCATTTTCTCTTCCAGATGCAAAGACTTTTCAACTGAACAGGAATATATTTCACCATTGGTCTAGAATGGTCTTATTATACATCATGGAAAGGTGTAGCCAAGAAATTTAATTCACAAACTTGATACTCCCTTTAAAAAACATTTTTTTATTTACAAGAAATTTTAAATATAAAGCAGTGACTTCTAAACTGCCTTCTAACTCTATTGTACTACTGGCCGTATACACAAGCTCTGAAAAAAAGAAAAAATCAAAATCCATAAGCTGTCAGTATAATCTGCTGTAGTGGAGGAAAGGCATTTGCAATTCAGCGAGCTTATAGTGAAATGATTTTAGTAATGAGTAATTAGCAACATACGTCGGTAAGCACGGCAAAGAGGATTTACTGAGGAAGAAGGGATTTACAAATCTAGACATCATTACTAGAGATTTACGGACCGGTGCTCACCAGAAAATGGGCGTTCCAAAGAAAATCCCGAATTTGCATTTTCTGTTGTCGAGGCAGAAACATAAAATTGCGTTCCATATTAAAACGACTGGAATTTTTTTCTTTTAGGTGCTCAGATTCTGAAGTTTGGTGTGAGAATGGCAAAACGGTGCCAAAATTTTATGCCAATTGTGAACATTGTCCGAAAAAGATGAGCAAATTAAGTATGGTGAGGGGTACGTAATACGCAACTAAAGTAATAGAAAAATATTTCTCATCTTCAATCCCAAATGATTATCCCAAAATATTAATTTGGATTCGACACCTGAGACTTTAAATAAATAAATAGACAGACAGACAGATAGATAGATAGATAGATAGATAGATAGATAGATAGATAGATGGATGGATGGACGGACGGACAGGCAGACAGACATCAACTAACTGGTGCCAATAGTCCGAGGGTTGATTTCCCAGGTTTTGCAAGGTTCAGCTTCCCCGAAAAAATGTAGTTTCATCGACCTATAATAGCGTATAGCTTATAATAGCCTATATAGCCTATAATAGCGTAATGTTATTGTATTAATCTATCGTTTCATTAACCCTAATTCGATTCTCAATGATATTATAGGAGGTGTGCCGTTTTTCGGCACACCGTAGCCCGAGCTTTGGTTCTCTTGGTAACCGAGGTACGGATTCCTCGGAAAAGTGTACATCACGGCACAACATGATATTTGCTGCCCCGGCCCGGAAAATTATAAGCGAACCCTTAACCCCAAAGCCTTTTTTAAGGATTTCCCAATAAACTCTACTGAAATCACAAATTAGTTATTAGAAATTAGAAATTAGAAATTGAAAGTCAACGGGCAAAAACGCAAGCACACAGTAAAACCTCAGTACAGCGGATACATCGGAACTTTAGTATCTATTGGATATTTGAGAGTGTTAGGTGGTAACAAGTATTAGAACTGGGAATTGGAAAAGTGTCCGTTAAATACAGGTGTCCGATGGTTGGAAGTGTACCTTGAGGAAGTTTTACTGTAACGGACAGTCGTGAAAATCATCGATTTTCCTATATCGTTACGACTAACCAGAGGTGGATCCAGAAAGGGATTTGAGGAGGCAATGTAAATCACAGTAGGACCCACTTATAACGAACACGCATTAAGCTAGTTTTCAGGGAAATATGGATTTTGTTTGGTATAATAATTAAGTGAAATTTAATCGAACAAGACTTTTTTGGAACCCGGATTTAAAGAGCAATTAAAAATAAATATATAAAATCAAACTTTTTATAAAAATTCCGTCGTTATATGTGGTTGGTCGTTATAATCTGCGCTCGTTATAACCGATTTCCACTGCATTTTTATGGATTTGGGAGGGGAAATTTTCCCTAATCCCCCGCGCCCGTGGATCCGCTACTGGATTAATCATAAGCCTTCCTTTCAGTGTATATTTAAAATTAATTTAAAACTATTTAAATGGAGTACTAAATTTTGTTTCAAAACTGCATGTCGTTTTCTTTCATCAAGGTTTTCTTTGCTTCCGAAGAGACCCGTCAGCTATATCGAATTCAGCGTTGTGTGTTTGTGTCAATGACTGTCATGTTCTGTAAATTATGGTTGATTGATTAATTGACTCAATCTATGAATAAGTCAAGAAAAATGAAATTACACTTACCTGCATAAAAGTAAAAAATAAATAATTCATCAATATATTTTCCAAAGTACATAATGATAAGGGCATGTGAAAAACTGGTGCATTATTATACAATAACTAACGATATATATTATAATATGATAATGTGGTAAAAAACCTGCCATTACGGACAGAAAAATGTCCGTAGAAGAGAGGTGGGTGTATTGTTTTAAAGGAGTTTTCTTCCGGGCATTCATATTAGATTTTAAGAAAAGGGTAAACGCAGTTAAGGGGGTATTGCTATATATAATAGTCAATGCATTAAAAATTATGTGCTAAATATATATTACATATTTCTTTTCAAAAGAGTATTTAAAAGTACACACACACACACACTCTCTCTCTCTCTCTCTCTCTCTCTCTCTTTCTCGTATTTATTTTATAATAGCCTAACCTAGGTGTCGAGTCTTCTCTTTCTCCCAAATTTTTAAAATAAATTTCAGTTTTGCAATGTATAATATGCATGTACATGTATGCTCGGGCCACCTCGCAGTAACTTCAAAAAACTCACGTTGACGATAATAGCATTTTATAACGGCACAGAATTTATTAAAGTTAAGCAATTCCCATCATAAATGATGATGTGGTAATATTGAAGGATAAATTTATTTAATTTCAATAAATATCAATATTAATCTTGCCTATAGAACGTTTGATTTTTTGGTTTATCGCTTTGCTTTAAAACGCAATCCAAGCGCCGCTCCATTAACTGCAAAGTGGTACATAGTGAAGCTTTATATTCGCTCACAGGGGCGTTTGATTGACAACGGCAGCTCGATCTCGAAAGAGCACTTATCTGGTCACCAAGAGGTTGTGGGTTGTCCCCATCAGGCAACTAGAAACCACTCCTTTTTTTGCGAGTAATTTATAGTCTAGCAATGTGTTTATTTTATAATAGTGTTGCATTTATAACAGAATCATTTGAAGGAAATTAAATCCGAAGTCATAGATGTAAATAGAGTTCAGGAGAGTACGCCCTGAGAAGTGTTAATCCAATAAAATATTCCAAGCAACTTGGGGGATATCAAAGTTAAAATGTCTATAAAAATCTTCCCCCTCCCCTCTAAACGCCGAAGCCAGTCATGCCAATATCCAGAGTTTATCCTTGATTTGCAATAAATATATATTTTTTTTTTTATAAAAAGTTTCGTTTTTATTTAAGGAATGTGTTTTTGCTGAAAGAGCCTTTCAAGTTAAACTTGCATGAATCTGTGTTCTTTATTTCAAGCTCGTGAAAATTAAACAAACGTCAGTCTATGAGATTTAAATGCGGATCTTTAAAAGCCAGAATGTAAATATTGCAGCAAACTGAAGAGATAATTATGAGACATCAAGCGAATTAAATTCTAACACACGTGTTTCTAGATCAAATTAAAGCTCTTCAATCCCAGCAAAGTACTGCACCAGCAAAGTGATACCTTTGCTCTTCCCAAGGTCAGTTCAATTGCCACGGAAGGCAACACGCGGATCCTAAAGGGAGTTGCGTGGGGCAGTGGTCATAAGGAAGTAAAACACTCGTCTGAGGCTGAATTCGAATTAGCGACCTCTTGGTTGTTATCCAATCGCTCTGTCAGCTGAGATGAAGATTTTGACCCCTGCACTATGCTACCCATTAACAGCTCGTATGTTGTCCAATTCGTGGTCAAGTAACAATGGTTTTCGTGTAATTGTGTTGACCTTAGGAAGGACAATACTTCTCGACTTCATAATATAGTATCAGCCAAAGGGCTTAACGTAGTTCCAAAAATGTGGGTTCTAGAAACGAATTCCCGTAATCAATTCCTCGGTAAACCACCGCTATGAGAACTGCAAGCTTAGGATCTACTAAATAGACCACTACGTCTCCCTTTGAATGGGGGGGGGGGTGAATTCCCGGCGAACGAAGCTTACTTGAAACGGCTATCTCTGTCGGCGAAGACAGGTGATCTAAAGGGAAATACTATAATGCGAAGTTCTACCTCATTTACTGACATAACTTAACTATCTTAACAAATGTCACGGGACTGCAAATAAGTACTAGGAGGTAGGTAACACGCATAAAATATTTATTAATAGCTAAACATAACATGAGACTAGTAGAAAGCATGAAAAATGATAATTGTGATAACTTCGTCTGAGGCTTAACTATGGCGCGGCTAAACATGCTGACGTCTATTAAATAGCTCATCTGAAGTGAGCTTACATTAGTTTCCTCTCTAAATTGCTGACCTTTCGACACTTTTTTTTATTCTAACAATTTGACTATGGACGTAGCCTATCTTGGGTATTACACACATATCATAAAACGATCAATTATAACTGCATTATTGGAGTTCATTTTAGTTTTGGAACACATATTGCAATCCATAGCAATCATTACGAAATACATTATCAACAGCAATAATATCCAATAATTAAACTGTCATGTGACTATCATTAATTAGATTACGTATCTAACTCTATATGTCTAATCTGACTCTTAGGGGAAGATTGCCGGAATTGACGAGACATGATCAAAAACTATTCTTCTCTTACCTGGCTCTCGTACAGAATTCGCCTCGGTGTCTGGGAAGTTTGCTATGGCTATACGAGAAGCACATCAATGTGGTCCACATCACTGGCGGAGTACGTGCGTATTCCAAGGGGGTGGTTATTCGGTTAGCTTTTAAAAAAATTACTTTATCAAAGTTCATTCTTTAATAATGGCTAGCTGTACGCAGGACTACATCTCTGACTTGACTTACTCTATCTCGTACTGATCTGATACTGATTTCACGGAGATCTGATACTGCTTTTTAGTCCTAACTCATTTCATGCTAGTCTTGGTCCTATCCCTCTAACTAACTGATTGATTAAACTTTTTAAAAAACTTTGCATCTTTCTTAGCGGTTGCTCTTAGGCAACCATCGTGAAGAGTAGTTCCCATCGTCTCTCGCTTAAGACTTAATATTCTCAACTCATCTCGTTAAACTTTTTACTCAAAAGTGATTAAACTTCGACATCTTTCGAAGTTCTGAGATGGCGTCTTCGACCTGTGATTGGTTATTGGCTTGACCAGTCAGAATCGCATGCATGTCTTGCCGTTTGGTCGGCATGGAGGTCCAGGTTTTCCCCTGCGGCGGTCGCTTCCGAAGAAAGGCAAGAATTTCTGCTGACATTTACGAAGTTTCTTCAGTTGATGTAAACGATCTTTATGGATAGAGATTTCATCTACGGATCTTTGAAGATTCCTATTAGCAGGGTTTGTATTGTGCAGACGCAACCCTAAAGAGACGGCATGTCCAGGCGCGGTGATCAAAACCAGGGCAGTCTTTATGCGTCTGTTCTTTACTTACGCCATAAAATTCTGGTGTATTGTAGAAAATTTTAGGTTGTACAAAAGGATGAAAGTTATCGCAGGAAGGATATTGTGCATGAGAACATCTTCTTGGCGCCGTTGTTTGTAAGGAAAAGTGAGTGCTTTCTTTTATGGCTTAACGTATAAATTTAGGGAAAAATATACAAATTAAAACAAAACTTTGTTGCAGGACGATCTTCCTGTAACAGAACCTTGAGTTTAAAATTGATAATTAAAACATGTTTAAAAATCGACTAATTGTAAACTAGTCTTGGGAGTAACCCCACTATCAAATGTTCATAAAGGCATTTACAAATTTCTTGTAACGGATTATCATTTCACATGAACAAATGGATCACAAACGTCGTCAAAAAAATTAGCCCAATACATAACTTGATGAAACTAAATGTGGTTAAACCCAAACAGCATTTAGGTGGCTAAACTAAAACAGCATGTGGCTAAACCCAAAGAGCACTCCATAATTTGTCCTTCGAAACTGAGAGTTGAATTTCGTGAAGCTATTCAACGAAACAACAAACATTATCAATCCTTAACCCACGAGCAGGCGCGCCGATTAAAGGAACGCGAGAACGCGCGCGGGGTGCTTTGCACCCCATCTGATTATATAGCATTATTTCATTAAAAACGTCCAATTTTACAGGGAACAATAAGTGGAATTTTCTCTTTGTCACCCTACCCCAAAAGATTGTGACTTGGAAGGCAACAGGAAAGAGTTTGGCCAGTTTCAGAAGCAAGGGTGGATGGCTCTTTTTCACAAATTTAAGTTGTGGGGTGTGAAACACCCCACGCGTCTTCTCGCGAGTTAAAATGCAAACCATTGCAACTAACTATTACTATGAAGTTTTGCTAGTAAATCTACTTATAGCAAAAGCAAGAGGTAGCTTTCCTACTTTTGGAATTATTATATATTATGTTTATGGTGTGTAATCTTTTTGGCTACCTGATAAATAAATGTTATATTATATTGAGAAAAAACATCGTTCGTATTCGCAGTATAACGTTAAGGTTTAGGCCAAAGTACCTTGTTTTTAAAAAGTGTATCTGTAATGGAATTAAACCAGAATGAGTTATTTTTGTGTATCTATGTTTCTAGTTTAAATTAGTCTTTTTCACTGACTCGTATAAAAAAGAAAAGAAAAGAAGGACGGAAGGAAGGAAGGGAGGGAGAGTGTGTGAATGAATGAATTATACACAATTACGCATACTTTAATTAAAATGTATAGTATTTTAACATTCTTTGGACATATGCATAACATTTTAATACATTATACATCTACCTACAGTATGTTAATGTCCTATATATCCATACACACATACAGTATCTACGTCTCTCATGCTATACATGGACGTATAGTATTTTTACCTATTATATATATACATGTATGTATAGAAGTTTTAGATGTCATACACATTTGCATGTATAGTATTTTCGTATGTCTTTCTGATAAAAGGAAGAGCTATCGTTTTAAGATTAGTCACCTTTGTAGGCGGGTCACGTGCACCACGGCATGGAAACAATGAGTCTTAAAAACGGTCCCATCACGCAATTGGAAACGTGACTAAACAGGTACCATTAAGAGATAGATAGCTCGATCATTGATAACGCTTGTAAAATGAATTCTCTTCCCGCGCATGCGCCTATAAGTAAATGAATTGTTCTTTTTCTTCCCCATCCCTTTTTCCCAACGACTTTGGATAATACACTTGTGGGACTCGTTGGGAAGTATATACCTTGTTTGGAGACTCTACAGTACGGGAATTATGGACCTCAAACCTGTAGCTAAGCCGGGGCCAGCAGGGGCATGGTCACAGTTGACCCATGCTTGTGCCCAGTTGCCCCATCAAGCTATTTGCATATAAACAGAACAATCCCAGGGTGCATTGTGCCCCATATTCCATTTTCCTTGCCCCAGTTGCCCCTTCATTCTGGCTTCAGGCCTGGTCGACCTCACTGTTTTTTAATTGAATTCGTTATTGAAAGAAATATCATCTCATATCATTTAAATCGTAATTGTTTGTGATTTGTAAGATTGAAGAAGCATTACGTAAAATATATTAAATATGAATTATATAACTATTATATTAATAATATAATATCATATATAATAATCACAGTAATACTAATAATATAAAGTTGTTATATTATATGTAATATAACAACGTCGTAGAGCGCTGTTATTGATCTTGCGTATAACATATCGACGTATTTAAGAAAGACGTTGCTGTGTCTTGTTAGCAATTAGCCAAGTGATTGGCAACACCCTCTGTTCACTCCTTAACTGCAATCCACTCCAGTTAATAGCTAATGAAGAGTAGCAACGCCTGTTTGAAACGTGTAGATCCGTTCACCATTCAACATTAAAAACGTAGCCCTATACGACGTTGTTACGAATGTCTAATGCGATCTGTACATTCGGAGCTAGTTATATATACTACTGCGTAGTTAGTTGAGTACGAGAACTAAAATCCAGTGAGGTTCAGATATAACGTACAAGTGATTTCGTTTAATTTTATTTAATGCATAATATATATATATATATTAGACTACAAGAAGGCTTTCGACTCTGTTCCGCACTCGTGGCTCCTTGAAATACTCAGCATATACAAAGTGCATCCCTCAATCATCCGATTCCTACAGAGCAGCATGAAACAATGGAGAACCCGGTTACAGCTAAACACGCCAGACAGTAAAATAGAAACGGCCGAGATCCCCATCCGCCGCGGAATCTTTCAAGGAGACGCACTAAGCCCCCAGTGGTTCTGCTTGGCGTTAAACCCCTTGTCAAGGATGCTGAACACAAGTAAATACGGATACATGCTGAAGAAAGACAAGAGAAACCTACATAAAGTCTCCCACCTCATGTACGTAGATGACATCAAGCTATACGCGCCAACAATCACCCAACTCCGACAACTCATCAGTATAACAGAGACATTCTCCAAGGACATAGGAATGGAATTCGGCCTCGATAAGTGCAAAATACAGAAGAATAGCAAAGAAGATTTACCAGGCATCGAACTCGAAGACGGGAGACTACTGAAGACCTTGGACGAGGGCGAAACCTACAAATACCTAGGGATAATGCAAAAACGGCAACAGGAGCACAAGAAAGTCAAAGTCCAGCTCACGCAAGCATTCCAAGAAAGACTTAGAAGCATTGTGAAGACGAAACTGAGCGGGAAGAACACCACGCAAGCAATTAACGCATATGCGGTACCAGTGCTCACCTACTCCTTCGGGATCATCAAATGGTCCAACACTGAACTAGAACAACTCCAGCGGAAAATGAGAACCATCCAGAGAAGAGCCGGACAACTACACCCTGCAACGGCAATTGAACGGCAAACACTACCCCGGGAAGAAGGAGGACGCGGACAAGCGGACCTCAAAGACTTACATGACAAGCAGATCCAGAGCATGAGGCAATACTTCCAGTTGAAGAGTCCCCGATCGCCACTCATCCAAGCCATAATACAAGCAGATGCAAATTACACGCCACTAAACCTGTGTAGTACCGAAGAGCGTGTCCTCGAAACAGCCAACGAACAGAAACTGAGAACTTGGGCCGGAAAACCATTACATGGCAGGCACTACAATGACCTGCAACAACCACACGTTGACAAAAAGGCATCAAATTCTTGGCTGGCCAAAGGCACTCTCCAGCCAGAGACAGAAGGATTCATGCTAGCCATCCAAGACCAAGTGATCGCAACAAGGAACAATCAGAAATTCATCCAGAGAAAAGACATAGAAAGCGACAAATGCAGACACTGTCATGCGGCATCGGAGACAATCCAACACGTGATGGCAGGATGCAAGATCCTTGCGCAGTCAGACTACAAACATAGACACGACTGGGCAAAGCAGCCGAGAACGAAACACACAAGCTTTACTGGGATAGAGCAATCATAACAGACAAGACAGTCCCACATAACCGTCCTGACATAACCCTCGTCGATAAATCGAATAAGACCACGTACTTAATCGACATAGCAGTACCCAACACCAATAACATACAGACAACCTACACAACGAAAATCACCAAGTACCAAGATCTCAGACATGAAGTACGAGATATATGGGGTATGGAAAAGATCCTCATCATCCCGTTAGTCATCTCAGCAACAGGGATAGTACCAAAAACGCTTGCGACGAATTTGGAGATACTCAACATTGACCCAAACACCTACATTGAAATACAAAAAGCCACAATCCTAAACACGTGTCACATTGTCAGGAAGTTTCTAGACATGGCACATTAAGAAGTGATGTAAAAAGAGGCTTGGGAACATGGCGCTCTGCCCGTCCCAAAGCCTGTTTCCGCCAAGAATGGGCGAGGAAAACTTTTATATATATATATATATATATCTAATAACGTCTATAACGAATAACAGCTATAAAAAATAACAGACATAACGAATAACAGCTATAAAAATAATAGGTATAACGAATAACAGCTATAAAAAAATAACAGGTATAACAAATAACAGATACAACGAGGAATATCTTCTGGTCCCTTTACGTTTGCCTTAACCGAGTTTAGCTGGTTTCATTCGGAAGCTACCTAGAAACAAAATTAGATTGGCCTTTTTTGATTTCAATTAAATTTTGTTTTCGTGATTCATGGTTTTGCAAAAAATTCAAGGCCGTGGCCAGGATTTAATTTCGGAGTGGGATTAAAAATTTTTTTATAAAATAACGTTGAATAAAGATGTGCCACCTTAATCGTAACGCAGATATATCAATACATCATACAAAAATAAATGAGAAAATACTTATTTTGCCTTCAGACATCATTGTAAATTTTTACTTGTAGTTTTGCCATCAAAATTTAATTTTTTATAATGGCCTTCTGTTAAAGAAAATGTTTTTTCTATATTTTTTTTCATTTAAATTATTCTTAAATTAGTGTTTTACGTGTTACGTATTTTGTGGTCAGAATTTTGATAGTTATTAAAGTTTGAGAGTTTTTTTATCCCCTTTTTACAAGTTTGACAGGCAATTACCTGTACGTATTTTTTTGGACCTCTTACAGATTTAGCTTCGGGGGGACTGGTACCTAAGATCCCCCCTCGATACGGGCTTCATTAAATTATTCGAAACAATATTAAATATTATTTAAAAAGGAAGAAGTCAAAATTAGTAAAAACGCAACTACTTGTTTTTCAATTATATAAAAGCGAACATTTTGATTTTCTGGGGAGAAAAATTCTTACATAGGTAATAGCGTTTGCTTACCATGGCTTGTTTTGGACAGAATATAGACTGGTATATTAGTAAAAACGAAAATGACTATATTAAAAAGACAGAAAATTTATATATTTTTACTCTTTTTTTTTAAAGTTACCCAAAAATTTGCATTAAAAGTCAATTTAATGTAAAAAAAATACACTTACTATTCGATAAATTTACATTACTGAGGCTAAACATTCCTTTAACTTCGTTGGAAATTAAATAAAATTTTAGTGAGTTTAAGCAAATAAAAATTTAAAAATTACAAAATGACTTTCTTCTCTTTTTACAAAATTTCCATAATAATCTGCAATTAAGTAATTAAAATTTACCAAAACAGGGACATAATCTTTTACATTAAAAATTGTGTTTAAGGAGATTAACTTTCAAACGTTTACATTGGAAATTTATGTATCCCATGTATCTGAAATGATGGATTTCCTGTGAAATATGCAAGATTAAAACACTACATTTACGGCCACGGGCCATCACCCCCTCCGAAGGTGAACTTGATTTTCTGTAAATTTAGAACACTTTAATCAGAGTAAGTGGATCCAAAGAGGGATTTTTTTTTTTTTTTGCGGGGGGAGAAGTGTAAAATACAATAGGATCCCCTTATAACGAACCCGCATTTAGCAAGTTTCTTTATACAGAGGGGGAAATATGGATTTTGTTCGATACAATGATTAAGTGCAATATAATGCAACCACTTTTTTTTTTGGACCCCGAAATTAACGAGCAATTTAAAAAATAAAATAAGCAATCAAACTTTTTGTAAAAATTCCTTCGTTATATGAAGGTGGTCGTTATAAAAGGCGCTCGTTATAACCGATTTTCACCGCATTTTTATGGATTTGGGAGGGAAACTTTTCCTAATCCCCCGTGGGTTCGCCACTGCATTAATCCTTCCGTCTCATTTGAGATGACTATTTTGAAAAGTAAAAAAATACAGGAAAACCAGCGCGATGTACAATGCACCGTTTTTTGTAATTACGTACGATGTACGTTGTGAATAATATTCTCGATCCGTTAAAGACATTGTCGGATTAACGCATGGGCTTTAGGGGCCTTCGCCAATTAGTGGGCCTCCAGAAACGTGTTACCTTGTAAACGATCCTTTTGATCTATTTTAATGGAGGGCCCTCACAATACAAGTAGCCCAGGGGCCTCAAAAACTTTAATCCGCTACTGGTTATAGACAAAACCGTAACCAGGATTTAACTTCGGGGGTTCAAAAAAAAATTATTTGGCGCAGTATAGCCCAGATGCTCTTGCGCCATAAAAAAGCCAAACAAACAAACATCAAAAATTTTTACAGCATGTATTGATACAATCACAGCATGCAAGGCCGTAGCCAAGTCCCATTAAAAATTTAGTTTCGGGGGGAACCGGTCCCTAAGATCCCCCTCTGGATACGGGCATGGTTATAGATGATCCGTAGCCAAGTTTATGGGGGCGGGGCTGGTTAAGAAGAGAGTTCTTCAATAATATGTGGTTAAACATTAATCAATTATTTGTGGTTAAGTTTACACCTCGACAGTGTATTTCCAAATCTCATTTTTATTATTGTGACGTCATAATGTATTTTGTTGAATTTGTGGGTGGGGGGGGGGAGAGTAGTAGAGGTTATACTGCCCTAAATAGCCTAAAGAAAGTGCTAACCTTCAACGTTGTAGTCTTGAATAATCTACGTGGTTTTGGAAATTCGTAGTGCAATATTTCGGTATTAAATCAAACAACAATATCAATCAACGTTTATTGGCGTAGTGATACCAACGCCGATGGTATGGCGTGATTAGATGGTGAAACGTTCGAAAGAAAATAAATATTTCTGCCTTCGGTGGGACCTGAACCCACGACCTTCCACTTGCCGGGCGGAGGCTCTACCCACTGAGCTACGAAGGACAATATATAATCTCTTTACGAACGTATATATATTGTTGCCAGTTATTTCGCAGAATGGTGTAGTACATAGACTACTATTTAAACCAAATTGCAAAGAGACTGGTATTAAATTGATCGAAATGCACGTTGCAGCATATGTATTTATTTTATATAAATCGAACACTACGCAGATTAAATCAAACAACAATATCAATCAACGTTTATTGGCGTAGTGATACCAACACCGATGGTATGGCGTGATTAGATGGTGAAACGTTCGAAAGAAAAGAAATATTTTTGAGTTCGGTGGGACCTGAAGTGGAAGGTCGTGGGTTCAGGTCCCACCAAAGGCAGAAATATTTATTTTCTTTCGAACGTTTCACCATCTAATCACGCCATAACATCGGCGCTGGTATCACTACGCCAATAAACGTTGATTGATATTGTTGTTTAATTTAATCTGCGTAGTGTTCGATTTATATAAATATCGGTATTACACAACTAGAAGAAAATATATGCATATCTTAGAGCAGTGTTTCTCAAAGTGTGGCCCGCGGCTGCTTATCAAGTGGTCCGAAGTTCATTACCAAATTTCATAACAAAAAAATCAACTAAAAATTGCCGGCGTCAATAGAATTTAGGTTCGTGCGAGATTTAAGGAATTTCTCATAAATATTACTTGTTATAAACCTTACCTTTCGGCGATTCGTGAAAGATTTGAATCCTCTGAATACACCCATGCTGTCTACATTGCTTATTATTATTTAATTAAATTAATGATGTCATTTTCATTGTAAATTTGACAAAATAAGATCGTAACTCATTCTCTCCTTATCAAATAGTGTTACTCTAAAAATTATTTTGTTTCAGGTGAGTTTGGCAACCAACCCATGTTTTAAGAACATGGTCGGATATTTTAGAGATTTTTTTGCCAAAAGTTCATGCTTTTTTAAAGTAAAAAACCCAAAAAGCTTAAAAAATTTACCACAAAACGAGCTAAGATTAACTACAAATTATATTTCAATGAATGAATAAGTCTCTCTTGCCGGAGCTCCTATATACGTATATAAGCCTGCCAATAAATCGCATAAATCGAAGGTTATTTTGGTTATGTCTTTCCTTGGGAGATGCGAGATGGGGGAGATCAGTATGACAGGGGCTAAGTAGTGCTTAATATTATTAACCACAGATGGAATCCTTCATTTCAGGCAATATTTTTTTTAATAGGGGGGGTGGGGGAGAGATCCGCCCGGTAGCCCGCGATAAATAAAGGAATGCTTAAACTGGTTCGTGAGCGACGAATGAAGTTTGGAAAATACTGCCTTATCGATGGTCGATATATGTCGATGGCATATCGATGGTTACAGCCCCGTTATGCTGAGGCGGGCGGGCGTCGCGATTTGGATTATCTTATGAATCTTAATAAGTAAAATTCTAACATGGCGTGCAAGAGCATTTTCTATCATTTATTAAATCGCTAGTAGGATCAACCCCGCTTATAACGACATTTAAGGGATCGATATTTTGGCGTTATAAGTGAATGACGCTATAACGGTACAGAATTATGCACAAATAATCCATGAAAGGTATTCAGAATTTTGACGTAATACCCGGGTTGATGCTACAATCGAGCTCGTTATAAATAATATCTACCACAATGAAACCCTTCTTAACGTACACCCCTCGCTTTTACGATAGGATAAAAATTTCTTGTCAGAAACTGATTTACAATAATGTATTTCAAACCCTTGCTTAGCGGTCACCCTCAGATACGGACGCGGACACCGTTTCCATGATTTTGTCCAAAGACCAGAACACAAGTTCGAACAAAATGCGAACAAAATTGAACTTCGTCATTTCCCAGTAATTTTCACAAGAAGAAACCAACAATAAACGGGATAAGAGCTAAGGAGAATTTTCCCTCCTATTAACAAAGGGTGCAATTGACTCGAATTCGCCGATTCAAATGACTAATGCTTAACCGAGACTTTGAAAATAAATAAATCATGTAGTGATATATTGCAGGAAACTGATTAACAATTATCAACACAAAATTATCGCAGTTCAAATTTATTATCGTTTACTTGACTGACGCATTGATCCTATAAGCGTAACGACGGAAAAACGGTGAATTTAATCTATCAATTAAAAATACATTTCTAAGGAGAAGAATTGGTGAGTAAAAGCCGCCAAACAACTATTGATCAATTTTTTCCAATGTAAATACATTTTAATAGTTAAGGTTTTGTTGTAAATTTTTCTTGTTATATTCAACAAATGCTTATGTTCGTTATTTTAAACTTGTCTTATGTGCTCAAAAATAATTAAGTTTCGAAATGAAGTATTTAAATGATATTTCAGCCACTTCAGAATAATCTGTCCCTCATTTACTGTCGCCCCCCCAGTTTACCGTCAAAATTTTTTGTCTGGCGAGTGGCCGCTAATGAGAGGTTTCACTATATATTAAAAGATGGGTTTTTTTCCAGTATAATAATCTACTCTAAAGAGAGAATATCGCATAATGTACAGATAGATGGTCTATAGGTAGCTTACGCTTATTTTATAGACATGGGGGCCCCCATATAGAGATAGAGGGGGGGCTCGAGCCCTCTTAGCCGTTCGAAAATTTGATGTGCCGATTTCTGCTATGCATTTATTTTCCGAAGTTGTATAAGCACGTTTTAAAGTAAGGTATTTTTTTAGCTCATTACTAATTGTTAGGAAGTATCAGTTGTTTTTGTACCATTCTAGTATCTTGCACGGTTACTAAAATATTTAATAGCCGTGAGAAAAAGGTAATAATTTTTCTCAGGCCCCCCCCGCCCCTAGAAGTACTCATATGAGCGCCCATGTTTATAGGTAGTTTATGAGTAGTCTATAGATAATCCACAGTTAAAGGGTCCTTTTAAACATCGAATGAAACGTTAAAAAGAAGCCCTAAATGCTTTTTGTTGGAAATTCTCCTTTAAGAATTTCAACACACGGGCCTAGTTCGACCTAAAAATTCACTGTTTGGTTTTCACCACCTTGCTATATTTCTTGATATCAATAAATTATCAGTAAAAAAACATTTTTTTTAAACATCGCAAGAAAAATATAACTTACGTAGCAAATTATTAGCTTGCACAGAAAAAGACATCGTAAATGTCGCTGTTATTTTGATAAAAATTAGAAATAAAAACTATGGAGATAGAAATATATCCTTAAAGTCCCCTTTCATGGCTGCTATGGATCTATAAACCCCTTAATTTTCAGCAAATAAGCGCTAGTAAAATAGTGTATTAGTTAAATATACTAGAGATTGACTACACTGTACGATATACCGACGAAAAAAATAATAGCGTGGAATGCAATTAACTGAGTTAAAACGATTTAGTTTAGCTATAAACGTTTTTGGGCAGTTTATCTACTAACTTCACCTGAAGCAACCATAAGCTTATGCTTGTTTCATATTGTTATTTTATCATCGTATTAGTAAAAGGTCAGTAACAAAGCGAAGAATTTAAAATTGGAGCTGGACTAGAAGAGTAAGAATCGAAGAAGAATCAAATACAAAACTTTAGTCATCTTTAGTTGAAATTTCATGATGCAAGGACACCGAAGGTCACCCTGGGCCTAACTACAACTTTACATTGCAATGTAGGTAGTTGTCTCCGGTTTGACACAGCTCTACCATTACCCTTAAAGGTACCATTATGAGGTTATTTTACTGCCATTGACGAAATCATTATATCGTGGACAGTTCCCTATCCATAGAACCTACACCCTCAGCTTGTGTCGACATGTTTATCCAAAGAGGGGACGAACGTAAAAATATACTGTTTATATTTTGTGGCCCAAAGGCGGACGAAATCATGTTGCTTCGGGAACTAAGTTATAGTTTTTCCAGAAGAATATGGATCTTCTTCTTCTGAGGGGGTCAAACTCCTGACCTGGATTTTTTTTTTTTCTGGAATTAAACCTGGATTATCCGTGCGATAGTCATCAGCATTACTATTACGTCACAGTTGGACGGGAACCCATAGGTGCAAAGGAAAAAGGTGTAGTAGGTCAACATGGATATTATTTCCAATGCAGAACTACTACATAAATAACAAACGTTTAAGTGCCAACCTCAGGCGTTAGTAGTTGCATCCATTGGTGTACGCAGAAAGTACATAATGAGGGTTACTAGGTTGTAATGAGGGGTTATAGATCTAATACTCCATATATATTCATGTGCATACATGCAACATTGTATGGATGGTATTGGGAGATCATTGTGAGCCCCATCATCCCTGCATACGCCAATGGTTGCACCTTACCTGTAGTAATCTTCTTTGCAGTATATGTTTCCATCCCGGGCAAAGCAAGTAAGCTCCGAGTCCAAAGTGGTCTTGCACTCACAACACATGAGGCATTGCACGTGCCATTGTCTGTCTACAGCTAATAAGTAATAGCGGTCGGCGATCTTTTGGCCGCAACCGGCACAAAGATGAGGCCTGGGTGGTTCATAGTCCCCAACGCTAATAGCAGGCATGGTGGGTAGAGAACGTCCATGGACCACTGGTCTTTGTTCTTGTTCAGTTGGATAGCGAGCACCTACAGAAGGGCCGCCGTCTTCTGTCAGCGAAACAATTGTTGAAGCGATGCTGGCACGGGCTCCTATGTTTGATACGTTTCTTCAACAAGTTTGACACATTGCAAATTTCGTGTTGTGATGTGGGCATGCGTCACCCCTTTCGGACTACCATTCCTTTCATAGAGTCTCAGTCAGACAGCATATCTGGATGAGGGTCACAAACGCATGGTTCATCTCAGTAAACCAATCCACACTCCTCCACATATTTCGTCATATACGACTTCAGTTAGAAGATCGAAACTTTCACTTGATCAATACCATAAAATGTAAGAAAGCTTTTCCTTTTTCCTTGGCAGAATGTACGAGCCAATAATCAGCATTCGAAATCTATGGTATGCTATGCATGAGACACATGAGAAACTATATCTCTAGAAACGATGTCGAAGAATTGTTATTGAACATCGTGCAATTGCTGGGCAATACTACAAAAAAATATAAAACGGACAAGAACGGGGCAAAACGAACAGAACATTTCCTAATAATTGACCACCATTAAGCCGTACGGGAGCCGAGACTACTACCCCGTGGTACATTTATTAAACTTCGTCTGTCGTTGCTAAACGAGTTACAGCAGAAACTTGCTTAGGTGGTTGCTAAGCTGTTTGATCGGCGGTTGCTAGGGGATGCCTCCCTGGCCTTTGGGCCAATTAGAGTGAAGTGAAGGCGGAGTTTGGGGTTTGAGTGGCCGCTGCGCAGACGCGTGCCAAACGCGTGACCGACACATAGGTCGGCACGCTTGAGGGGGTGGGAACACAATGGAAAGAATATGTCACACATATCTAAGAATCGCATCCCCTCTCGTCCTTTTTTGAGAGGAGAGAGAGCAAGAAAAAATACCACCATCACACAATCATTTTTTTCACAAGGCCTTCACATTTTCCTCTGCTTTGAGTATGTTTTCAATAAATTAAATGATATATATTTTTTAAATTAATTTATTGAAATGTTGCGAAATAATCGAAATCTTATTGTTATATTTTTTAATTATTCGTTTTAATGTTATTGCAAGGTCGGAAGTATTCCACCCAACGCTGGTGGTCCGCGAAGAAGTCCAAGTGGGCGAGATGGGTCATTATTTAAAAAAACGATTAAAAAAAATACTTATAAAAATTATTTATTAAATATTAAAATTAAATATAAAAATGAAATTGATGGTATATTTGTAGTATTTTACAATCTGACGGAACTTCAGAAAACGGTTCGTATTAAAAGTAATTCGTCTTAAGCGTGTTCATCTTAACGAGATTTGACTGTATTATCATTAGATTTTTTTCTTTATTATTCCTTTTTTTTACCAAAGAACAATTTTACAAACACATCCCAAAAAAAGACGCGGCTCCCAGACCGATTCAGGTCTTCAGTCAACTCGTGAGAATTTTCCGAAGTGGTCCCTCAATTGGAAAAATGGTCCGCGAGTCCAATTGAAGTGGAAAAATGGTCCGCGGCTTAAACTGAGTTGGGAACCACTGGTCTAAGTGAATGGTGTGGTCAGTGCACTGCCAACAAACACCTTTAAGATGTTTTAATGCAGTGAAGAAATTTTGGGGGACCAAAATTAAAAGATTAATAGTTCAGTATAAATATGCATATATGTACATCAGGGGCAAATTTTTAAATACCCCCCAAAAGAACTTTTATGCAGGACTGCACACAGGATATCAAAAAGGGAGATACTTTTGATAAAAAAAAAAGGGGAGGAATTTTGATGAAAACAGAAAATTTTCTCATGTGAGTAATTTTATTTTACGTGTAATAATATTGTTCAAAAGGCGAGGGGAGCTTAACCCATTAAAAGTCTTCCTTGGATACAGCTTTGCTTTCATGAAAAATTTTTGTTTAAAAATTTATTAAAATATTAAGAAATTTTAGCCCAAATTAATTTAAAAACAAACTTTCTTGAAGCATAAATTTTATGTCACAGCGGAAATTCCGAATTTCTATTTAAAAAGATGTGTTTTTTTTTTCTATATTATAACGCGGAAGAAAATTTCCCCTATATTAAGTAAAGATAGATACTGTGTTCATGCTAAGAAAATAAATAAATAAATATCTTTTTTAATTTCTACGAATGGAGTGTAATCTGTCATTACAATCAGATACAATAAACATTGAAATAATGCGTCTAAAGGTGTTTCTAAAAAATATACTTCAACTCGAAACATCCCAGGCTCAAACATTTGCTGAAAATGGTCAATTTCAAATAAAGCGGCAACATACATATCAGGGTTTAAGCTGTAGTCTCGTTTTTCGCAAAATGCGACGAGTTGCTCGAAAATGCGAAAAAAAAATTATTGCCCATCGCGAAAATGCGACAGGCATTTTTAACCACAGTTTATTCTCTGAAAACAGGATTTCTCGATTCCAGAATATCCGTTTTGCACTTCAGCGATCTTTTCTTGTTCCTTTTTGTTTCCTCTTCAAAATTCTTAACAGTACCTATTAAGCATCGTTGATATAAATAATTTCATTGATACGATTTTTCGAGCAACGAAAGCAACTAATATTTTTTAGCATTTTGCTACAACTTTTTTCCCATTTTAGCATTTTTGCGACAGCATGTTTCGAGCCCTTAAATCCTGATACGTATGCACATACGAGCATGACGATATATGAGTCTGTGGATATTATACCAACATATTGAAACATATGTTGAACATTTATACCAAGACATATGGGATAGATATATTTTCTTGCAGTTCCGAATTTTTGAAAAGTGTTTGCATAGTTGGCATGTCATGGAAACACTTCTCACTCGTAAGTGCTCAAGCCAGGCATGAACACTCACGAGTTCAAATTCAAGACTAAACTAACCTGAAAATCGAGTCGTCGAATACTAATTGTAAGTGTTCTTGTGAACGAGAGAATGCATTTAATCGTTATATTATAAATCAAGCTTTTGTTGCAAAAAACCTATTTTCTACTTTTCAAATTTTACCACGCATAAATCATTTAACATTTTTAATTTTCGTTGGTGCAAGGTATCTCATTTTTGCGCTTCGAAGTTTAACCGTTACAGGTGATATAAACTTTCCTGGTTTTATTCTTTTGCTACAACCAAGTTTCCACTTCTATTTCATAGTAATGAAGTTGCTTCTATTTCTATTTCATAGTAATGAAGTTGCTTCTATTTCTATTTCATAGTAATGAAGTTGCTTCTATTTCTATTTCATAGTAATGAAGTTGCTTCTATTTCTATTTTATAGTAATGAAGTTGCTTCTATTTCTATTTCATAGTAATGAAGTTGCTTCTATTTCTATTTCATTGTAATGAAGTTGCTTCTATTTCGTTATAAAGAAGTCACTTCTACTTGATAGTCATGTAGTTACTTCTGCTTTATAATAATGTGAATTCGCTTTTACATCATAGTTTCTTCGTCTTAAAATCATTTCTCCTTCATATTTTCCTCGTCTTGAAATCATTTCTCCTTCATACTTTCCTTGTCTTGAAATCATTTCTCCTTCATACTCTCTTCGTCTTGAAATCATTTCTGCATAGTTTCTTCGCCTTCAAATCATTTCTATATAGTTTCTTCGTCTTGTAATCATTTCTACTTCGTAGTGTTTTGAAGTATTGACATTACTTCTACGTTATATTAATTCTACTTCATAGTAATGTCTTGCAAAATAATTCGCAGTTTCTGTCAGTGAATTAGTTTATGCACTTCTCATTCATGGGTAGAATTAACCTTTCCACGCATGCACACGTGCTCGAACACACTTATATACTTTCGTATCTTTCATTTTATGTCACAATGTAAATGTCGTAGGGAAAATCAGAGAAATTAGTTGGTGGAGGGAGCGGATATATTCTGATAAAAGAGCCACCTACCAGAATGAGTAAGAAAGCTAGTGCAAACTAACAACAAGAGTGGAATAGGAAGTTAAAGGCTAACAATAGAAGCAAAGGTCCTTGGGAATATTACTGACCTTGGTTCTGCATCCAATGATGCCCTACATGGGAAAAAATGTAAGTACAGGTGTCATGTCACAAAACCCCAGTTGAGAAAGAGCGAGAAAAAGAAGAAAGTTGTAAAAACTTAAGAGTAAAAGCGTAGAAAGAAAACTCTCCTCTCTGCTTGAAAGGGATAAATCCTCCGAATCTGAAATTAATTGCCGATGGAGCAATTTTCTTCTGAAATTCTTCTGCTTTAAAGAGCAAGAATCTGAGCGACGACAGAGAAACGAAAAGAAGAAAACTGCAGCCCAACGAAGAAGAAGAGAGTGAGAAAACACTGTAAGAGAAGTACCTATAATCATTATAAGTTATGTGTCAAACGTTTGTTTCTTCGTTAGCCAATGGCGGAATTGGGAGGAGGAGGAGGGTTAAAGATGGCTTAGCTTTCCCTGGAAATTATAAACAGGAAATAAAAATCAATGCTATGTTCGAAACAGGCCCGTTCATAAGATATCCAAAAGGGAGGGGCTTTACTAAAAAATGGGGATAATCGAATTTATTTTACATCGTAAGGAAATTTGTAATAATGTTATTAAAATGCGAAGTATTGGAGTTGGCGGGGAGGGGGCTGTATCTTAACTCTTTCTAATATTCCATACATAGTACCTGGGGGGGGCTAAAGCCCCCTGAAACTCGAGGCTGTCTACACCAATGCCTTCAGGAAATAAAACAGACAAAACAATAATTTCTGAAACATTTACTTCTATTGCATTTATAATAAAGAATTGAATTTTCAAGAAACATTTATAATCGCCCTGATAGTCCACTTTCAAGTGTCATTGCTTCCACAGATTGTAAGAAAACAAAACCCCATCTCCCTTCAGAGGTGTAGCCAAAGGGGATTTGGAGTTGTAACCCCCATCGCAATGAAATTTTGTATATTTAACATAGGAATATATGAGTTGTAGCTCTGTAACCCCTCCCATTAAGCCTATAACCCCCTTATGAACTTTCTGCCTACGCCACTGCCTCTCTTCTGTAAATAATAATTGGAAAAGGCACGAAATTAATTTTTCTCTACGGAAACCGAACATTTCTGGCACCAGCCTTCTGCATAAACTTAAACTTCCAAGAAGAGATTTGGAAAATGATATGAAACACAAGGTTTTTCCCTTACACGCAAACATGTGTGTGTGTGTGTGTGTGTGTATGTGTTCCAAGATTTCAATTCATACTACTACTTAATGAAATCAAAGAAAATGGACATAAACACAGGCCTAAGTTTTCATAATACATTGGACAGCGATCGCACAAGGAAATCCATTGCGTGTGTAACTTCATATCCTGGTGGTGAAAAAAAACTTTCAGACCTCACGGGCATTCTGTATTGAAGTGATGCCCAAGGGGTTTTTCCCAAACCTGTTGCTAAACCATTGTATGCCTGTCTATCTTTATAACATGCGGCTATCATTCTGATCTAAACGCTAGGGAGCCGACAAGCGCCGTTTAAAAAACGTATTTCATATACAATGGATGTGTTCCAGAGTGTTCTCTACAATGGAAGCTTGTATGCCGAGCCAGGAAAATAGTCCAGGGTCTGGTATTATTTATTTAGCATCGCCCAGCTCTGCCACGACCCTCAGAATATTGAGGACAAACCATGTAAGAAAGAGTCAGAAAAGAAAGAAAAAATCTATCTTACTTATGGTCAAGAATAAGACAAGGGAAATGGTTCCCATGAACAGCAGGAAGACTTTGTTACTACGTGGTAATGAATATGGCTGAGTTTTTTGGCCCGTCCGCTGCCCAAAACGATTGTCTTCCTATTGAAGGCGGATGGTCTTGTTAGAGAGGTTCCCCATCTGTCCTTTATTCTTAAAAGTGTGCAAATTAAAACACAGGGATTTTGCTAAAGAGCAATGCTCAAAATTTGAAAGTGCTTTTCTACTTTCTGCTCAAAATAAACTGTGGAAGTATCATACACAGCGTAAGAAATACAACTGCCCAGCAGTTTGAATTTAGAATAGTGAACAGAACTATCGCATTTGCGGGAGGTTTAAGCGTCAGTAAATTAGCAATTTTCGATAATAACAAGCTGCTACTGTAAATTTATCATTTCTGTAATATCGTGTGCTTTCATTCTGTGATATCATATACTGTGGACTAAAATTCTCAGCGCATTTGAGTATAACTTAATCGGCTCTTGATAAGTTCATTCCCGTCCCCTCATGTTTGAGGTTATTCACCCCCCTATATCTTTGAAGTAATCATTCCTGTTAGCGATTTTCAGGGGACCGATAAAAAACGTCTTTAAACAGAAGAAACAATAAACAATTTATATTACATTTTTTCTCTCAATAACGACATATTAATTAACGATTGTCTTTGGAATTTTTGAGTCCACACACGCTTCATTGAATTACACATCTTCTGATTAACGAAATTTCTTCTTCCCTCCCTCCCTTAAAAGTTGGGTAGTATTAAGTATTACGTATAAGCATCTTGGGGGAAGAGTGTTGCCGTTGGTCTTATTTTCCTATGTTAGCCAATATTATGTATATAATATATAATATGTTAGCCAATATATATACTTACTAGGGAGAGAGGGGGGTTGAAATGACCAAAATATTGCTTACGTAACACTTGAACTCTCCCATTGTCAGTGGGAAAGTTTAGTATATATTTAAAATATTTACTTTTATTTTTCAGCGTTACAGTTTGGGCTTGCGTTTGGGCTTCCAATTTACGAAGTACACGTTTCTACAAACCATCGTGTTGGTCCTAAAAAGTATCTTAAAAGTATCCTTAAAAAGTGTCTTAAAGGTATTCTTAAAAGTATCTTGAATATAAACATAAGAATAGCGACGTTGTCAAGCAGAATATTCACTGCGTCGCAAATTAGAGCTACCGTTGCACCCAAGGTGACCGTGCGAATAATCCGCAATCGTCTACTGGAATCGTCTACGTGCACTTTTGCCTCCGTCTCCAAACCACTGTCGGGAATGGCTACAGTGGTGCCGCCAACGTCGGCACTGGACAGCGCAATAGTGATCTATGGTTTTCAGCGATGAAAGCGATTTTGTTTGGGAGCCTCAGATGGCCGTATGCTTATTCGCAGACTCACAGGGGAGTATCTCCACCCTTCTTACATCCGCCATCGACACACAAGGCCTACACCTGGTCTCCTCTTATGGGGAGCGATCAGCTATCACTCCCATAGAGAACTAGTGTTTGTACCGGGCACATTAAACAGCACTCGGTATATCCGAAGTATCATTCAGCCAATTGTTGTGCCATTTGTAAGGTTGGTTCATAATGATGTAATCCAGCATGAAAATGCCTGCCTACATATGGCACCTGCAACGCAACGTGCACTTCAAGGTGTGAGACAACTTTCATGGCCTGCATGTTCACTGGATATGCTCCCATTGAGCACGTGTGGAATTGTATGTGACAACGACCAACCGGCCTCACGGAGTCCCGCTAGACGACCTCTCTCATAGTTCGATAACGGCTGAAATTGTACACGTCTTCCACGTCCAGGCATTGTAGCTTCTTCAGAGTCTTCGCAAGTGTCTATAATTCGACTACTGATCACGTCCACTTTGCCCTTCTCCTTAAATACCACCGACTATAATTTGCATATTATAGCATGTTTTGGCGTAAGCGATAATTGGTTGATCCTGAAATTAAAATCACGCCTACTTGCACTCCATCCCATTAACATATACAAATTTCATAACTGTCCAGCAATTCCTTCTTGGTGTTCTTTTTTCATTTTCCGGCAGTGTATTTTATTTTTAAAGCCTCACTATTTTAACACTATGCAAGCACCGTATCTAGCTAATCTCGAGACCCTGACAGAACCCTCCAGATTGCGCCCCCTTAGTTACTACGGACATAGTCTTCCCTGTGAATTATTTCAGCTGATTTTACGTCCTTCCTCGCTTGCGCCCCTAGCATGGGCCTTACACGCCACCCCCTAGCTACGGCCCTGCACTATGTGTGTGGTCAAAGGTTCTCTTCCGTGACCTACGATCTGCTGAACAATCCTAGAATCCTAAACTTAAAATCAATATAATAGACTAATCATACTGTTAAGCCAAATTTCCATTTCGCTCAATTTACTGTTTAAAACAACAGCGCGAAGATTGGAGTGTCTGTTTGATTTTTTATGTCTCAAGGACAGTAAATGTCGTGCTGTGTTTGGGCCTACAATTTTCTGAGGAATCCGAACTTTTACTACCGAGGAAAGCAGTCCCCGGATGTCGGTAGGGCAGCAAAGCCAGGGGAAGGGGCAGACTTACATTTGGGGTGGGGGGGGTCAAAGACAGAATTTGCCATGTTCTTGGAATTCCATCCTTCATTTATGATGAAAGTTGGAATTTTTTACAGTGAAAAAATATTTTTTGGATGATCATGGCCTCTGTGACGTAACCACAATGTCCGCCCTTAAGCAAAGCGGCCCGTGGTCCAAGATACCATTGGAACTCGCACCAGGGTTAAAAGCACAATAGACGAATGCATTAACTGCTACGCCACCATAGGGCAATGGATCTGAAATTTTTCGAGGAATGCAAACCTCTTCACCACAGTTCGCCTTAGCGGGTGGTTGCGCTGTTTGAGCGTCCTGTCTGGAATTACAGCGCCGCCTCCGGCGGCCACCCTTTCCAACTCATCCCCTTCCCGCCCAATCTACTCAAATTCAAATTTCTTACGACACAGGGGATGATCCCCCGTATTGCAGCGCCACCTTTGGGAGGAAAACATAGATATTATTCGAGAACACAAAAATCGACCATTTGCTAATCGATCTTTAAAATTTTTATTTTGAATACTTTACCTCAAAACGACTATACCTTTACTCACGATCATGGGCGCCGACGACATAAAAATATTGGGGGCGGGGGGACAATATACCAGTAGAAGGCATTTTGTTTGAAATTGGAGGGACGGTTCCCCCTGCCCACCGCTAACGGCGCCCGTGCCCGCAATCACTTTTAGTGGGAGTCGGAGGCATCTTTGCTGTTCCGAAAGTGGAGTTTATGACGGCTGGATGAACCACATTTATAATTAAATCCATTAAAAACATTTATATTTAACCCACATTTATAATTAAATCCATTAAAAACATTTATATTTAACCCACATTTGTAATTAAATCTTTTAATATTTACAAATATCCAAAGCAATAAAAATAAACGAATAATTTAAGACCTATATTTAGCTGTAATTGAAAATTATATTGCTTTTGTTGAAAGTATTTACAAAGGTTCTATTTATAATACTTATATTCCAATTAGTGCTTATGTCTTGCTTCATAACGATAAGACGTGTACGAAAATCGACGGATTAGAAATATTATCCACAAAGTCTACTTTAAACGCATTTTTTATATCATAAATCGTGTTTTTAATTATTAGAATCGTGTTTTTAATTATTAGAATCCCATCTTGCATCAAAATAATGAGCATCAGCAATAATTAGTTATTAAATTGATTTTGAGCAGATATTTATATGTAATGTGAGACATAGATTATTACGTATATGATGTGATATGCATGCAATTAGTTGAGTAATGTAACTTGAACACCAAATCATATATAATAGGACCAGGGGCGGACACAGACTTTCATTTTGGGGGGTTAAGGACAGAATTTGCCATGGTCTTGGAATAACACCCTTCATTTATCATGAAAGTTGGAATTTTTTACAGTGAAAAAATATATTTTGGGGGTCATGACCCCTGTGACCTCCCTCCTGTGTCCGCCCTTGAATGGGACATGCATATTATTAAGTACGATGTAATGTGACACTCACATGATGACACACACCCATTATTAAGTGCTATGTAATGTTACATGGTTATTATTACGCATTTAATAAAACGTGACCATTATTGCGTATGTATAATGTGAGACTCTCGTTTGTTCACATGCAATTATTCAGTGGGGCTCAGTATAGCCTAGATGCTCTTGCGCCATAAGAAATCCAAACAAACAAGCAAGCAATGTGGTGGCGTATTTAAATATTGAAGAATAACTTTCTCTTTAAGGATAAATTCCATGATATTTTTTAAAGCCACTGAAGCTCCCCCCCCAATTTTTGAGTCTCTACGCCCCTTTTATAATGTGGCACGTCATTATTATTTATGTAATTTGACACACATCATTTCAAACGTAATGTGATATAATGTACATGCATGCGTCCGTTATGTATGTAACATGGCACTTAGTCATGTACGTGTAGAATCTATACACCAACTTCATATCTTTACGGCCAGTCCCAAAGTAGAAAAGTGCTAAAACTGCAGAAAGGTGCTAAAAAGCAGAAGTACTAAAAAGTGCGACGCACGTAGCAGAACAAACAGCGTCACTGCAGAACAATCGCAGGGTGAATCACTTCTTTTTTTTTGTCTTAAAGAAATAAAAAAAAAATCAGTCCGACAAATATTTTTTGCATTTTTATTAAAAAAGGAATTACGTTTTATAGAATTTAAAAATGTATATAAAAATATATATAAATGTATACATGCATCTCTTGTAGAACATTTTTGATCAGGCTTGTTGTAGAACATTGGAAAACATTCTGCTTTGGGGACGGCCAGTATGGTAAAATTTAAAATTGATCGCGACCCGACGAATTAAAGTGTGTCGAATATTACGACAAGCAAATTACGTTTGACT
This sequence comes from Dysdera silvatica, assembly GCA_006491805.2. NCBI lineage: Eukaryota > Metazoa > Arthropoda > Arachnida > Araneae > Dysderidae > Dysdera > Dysdera silvatica. The sequence goes on along the minus strand of QLNU02015270.1, from coordinate 96,696,606 downwards.
TTGATAATTATTCTTTTAATCAATTTGATAAAATTAACGTCAATTTAATGAAATAAAGTTCTATAATATCAATTTAATAAAATTAAGTTATATTTTTCCGATGTGAAAAATTAACCTATATCAAATCACACTCTCCCCCACCCCCAAATATACAAGAGAAAAATAATAAAATATTTATGTGTAGAATATAATTTGTGTAGAATATAATTTGTGAGAATATAATTTGTGTAGAATATAACTTGCGTCGAATATAATTTGTAGAGAATATAATTTTCGTAGAATAAAATATTTGTACATAATATATTTTGCGTCGAA
>QLNU02015270.1:96679789-96696191 GCA_006491805.2 Dysdera silvatica | reverse complement strand
GTTGTTCAACTAACCCAGCGATACCAACTTCAAATAGTACAGGTATATGCACCAACATCAAGCCATACCGACGAAGAGGTTGAAGAATTTTATGAAGAAATCAAACAGCTACACACCAAAGGGAAACAACATATCAAGCTCATCATGGGGGATTTCAATGCAAGAATTGGACAACAGGAACAAGGAGAGACATCGGTTGGTAAATACGGATATGGGGAAAGGAATGAACGTGGCGATCAACTCATCGAATTTGCAGAAGCTGAAAACCTTAGCATCATGAATTCATTTTTTAAGAAGAAACCGCAAAGAAAATGGACATGGAAACACCCAAATGGGGGAACTAGTGAAATTGACTATATCCTGGCAAACAAGAAATCAATTATTGAAGATTGCAGTGTACTGAACAGATTTAATACTGGAAGTGATCATCGAATGGTGAGATGTAAAATGCACTTAAATACTAAATTAGAACGACAGAAGCTCATTAGGAAACAAGTAAGTAAGAGGGTGGATCTAATGAAACTGAAAGTAAATACCGAGGCATTCAAGTTGGAATTAAAAAATCGCTTTTCTGCACTGGAAGGACTTATTGATGAAAGTGATATCTCAGAAGCAAATGAAAACATTGTTAAGACAATAGTTGAAACTGCTGGGGAAATTGGTGGTGTAACCTGTAAAAAGCACAATAGCAAATTATCTGAGAAGACGAAACAGCTCATGAAAAGGCGAAGAGATATGAAGGTGGACAATCGAAATACCAGTTCCAGGATTGAGTACATAGAACTTTGTAAAACTCTGCGCAAAAGCATGAAAGAAGACATAAGAAAATTCAATTGTGAGTTAGTAAGGAAGGCCATTGAAAATAACAAGAGCCTTAGGGTTGTTAAAGGAAGTTTATCTGTTGGGAAGAAACACATCATTGCATTAAAAGGAGAGGATGGCACCGTAACAAGAAATAGGGAAGAAATACTTAGAAGAGTTGAAGAATTCTACAAAAAACTATATGAAGGAAACAGTGGATTAAACGAAGACACTGAAATAGTCGAAGGAACAGCTCCTAAAATCTTAAAAGAAGAAGTTTCATTTGCAATAAAAAGTATGAAGAAAGGAAGAGCCCCTGGCGATGATGGTATTACATTAGATATCCTAAAAGAAGCTGGAGAATATGTAGAAGACATACTTGCAAAATTCTTTACCAAATGTCTTAACAGCGGTAACATACCAAACCAATGGGATTCTGCAACAGTAATTCTTTTGCATAAAAAAGGTGATAAAGAGGATTTGAAAAATTACCGACCAATTAGCTTGTTACCTGCTATTTATAAAATCTTCACAAAAGTGCTAACACATCGCCTGCAGAAAAAATTAGATGCAGCTCAACCAAGAGAACAAGCTGGATTTCGAAGTGGATTCAGTACAGTGGACCATATTCAAGTATTAAGAGAATTAATTGAAAGAACACATGAATATGAACTTCCATTGTGTGTGGCATTTATTGACTATGAGAAGGCCTTTGACTCTATTAAAACATCAGCAGTCATCAACTCTTTAAGATCAACAGACATCGAGGAAGTGCACATTGACATGGTGAAACGTGTGTATAAAAATGCAAGTGCAAAATTTCGGTTACATAAAGATACCAAAACTATCAAAATTGGTAAAGGTGTGAGGCAGGGAGATACCATTTCTCCAAAACTTTTTACTTCAGCTTTACAGATGATTTTTCAGCTGATAAATTGGAATAACAAGGGAATAAAAATAAATGGTGAATATTTAAATCATCTGCGGTTTGCTGATGACATTGTTATTTTTTCAACGAACCCATCAGAACTCCAAGACATGGTACAAGAGCTCTCAACTAGAAGTGAAGAAGTTGGACTCAAGATGAACCTACAAAAAACTAAGATCATGTTCAATAATTTTGTAGAGGAAACAAAAATACAAGTTGACAACATTGAGCTAGAAATTGCTGATTCATATATTTACCTTGGCCAGCTGATTTCAATGGATGGCAACATTATGAAAGAACTCAACAGACGTATTAAACTTGGCTGGAGTGCATTTGGAAGAAACAGTTTTATCCTGAAATGTCTAAAAAGAAAGGTCTTCAACCAGTGTGTATTGCCAGTCCTCTCTTATGGATCAGAGACATGGAGCCTAACGAATGCAGCAATACAGCAATTGCAAATAACCCAAAATAGTATAAAAAGGTTCATGCTCGTGATAACTAGGAGGGAGAAAACACTTGGGTGAGAGAGCAAACTAGAGTAGAGGACATCATTGTTAAAGTAAAAGGGCTGAAATGGCGATGGGCTGGGCATATTGCAAGAAGAACTGATCAACGATGGACAACAGAAATTCTGAACTGGATTCCAAGAGACCACCGAAGACCTAGAAAACGTCCTCAAACTAGATGGGTGGATGAAATAAGAAAACAGGTTGGGGTGACGTGGAAGCGAATTGCTCAGGATAGACTTGTGTGGAAAGCATTTGGAGAGACCTTCTCATAATTATAATTTTTAAAGCTTCAATCTTGAAAGGATTAGGGCGGCATAAAATTAATAATTACTGACGATTATTATAAACATGGTGATTGTAATTATGTAAATATGATTTTTGCAAGGCATATTCAGCGCATTTTATTTCTTATTAATTTTTGTTTTTATAAATTATAAATTATCTGTATTAAGTTATCAATTATCTATATCGCATTATTAATTATCTATATTACATTATTAATTATCTATATTAAATTATTGATTATCTATACGAAAGTAACTTGTACATAACGTGATTCATAATCGGGTATTTATAAACAAGAGTGCATTAATTATTAAATACGGTTTTAAATACTATGTACTACCCAGTACATGTGTATGAAAAAGATGGTTTCTACATATCGATATTTTTTATATATCGCGACATATCGATATTTTTTTTTATAGAACACCGCCTCTTTGATATATAGGGGCTCTACTATAAAGAGATCCCATATCCGAATTTGCATATGAAAAAATCGCTAATTTCAAAATACTTAATATGATAATTTAAATCGAATAATTATGATATGATAATAACTTTAAGTCGATAAATTAATACTTGTGTTATCGCTTTATTATAATATTCCTCAGTTCTAAAGAATTACAAAATTAGTGATCCAAAATTAATTAATAGTCTGACTTGAAATGCTGCAAGAATGTTATAGGAAAAGTGTTACTATGAGGACCAAAATCAGTGTTATTATCAACAGATTGCAAACCACTGTCCTAGTACAATCATGCTCAATCACGGAGACGTGAATATTGCAAAAAAGCGTATTTAGAAAATGAGAAGAAACGCATTTATACGGAGATTAAGAACATCTGTGAAATCAGTCAATAAAATATTTTTCATTGTTAACCAATGGCGCACGCAGGGCGTTTCGAGGGGGGTTGTAACTCCCCATTGCGATGAAATTTTGTATATTTAACATAGGAATATGTGAGTTGTAGCTCTGTAACCCCCTTATGAACATTCTGCGTTAGCTAATGTTGTTAACCCATTCTCATTTATTATTTAAAACATATATTAATACATTAATTAATACGTATTTTATACACAGCTAAAATGAAATAATAGTGACATGTATTGTTCCGCTGTGTTCGTGATGAAATTACCCAGAAAATTTTTACATGACCTACAACGCACTGAAATTTTTTAAAAATCATGTCTTAAGATTAGTCAAAACTTAAATTATTATATTAGAAAATTTCGCAAGTTACTTTAAGATATCAACTCTGCAAATCTTGATACATTGCTAAACAATAATTTTGTCTCGTTTTAAAACAGTGGTAATATCTGATTTTTAAAAAGTTTTCTAATATAATTATATATTCATTTTTCCCCCTTCATTAGATTTGAATGAGGTTGCAAAACAAACAAAAATTTCTTGTATTTTCTTTCGAATACAAAATAACTAATATTTTCGTTAAGACTGCAAAAATATTGCAAAACTTCATAAAACTGAAGAAATGGAAACTCCTTCGTTCTCAAAATCTTTGATTTAAAGTTCTGGTGGGGCTCAAACATTGTTCCGAAAAGGGAAAAGTCACTCTAGTGGAAGGGATAAGCCAAACTTTATCCATTACTCCAATTTTTGAAAGGGAAAAATCTTTTCCGAACTTTGAACGGAGCTGCAAAAAACATGGCGATACGGTTTTGAAATCCAGGACGAAGGGACAAAAATAAAGTAAAAATGGGGAAATGCATTTTTCTTGTCGCTTTTCAAAGCGACTTTTCAACGACACCGTTCTGTACTCCGTTTTCCTGATAAGAAAAAAAGGGAAAAACCGGAGAAAAAGACGGAAAGCGATTTCTTTATCCGCCCTTTCCATCCGGAAACGTTCGTAGACACCGGAAGAAGTCTAGAGGTTGAGCGGGGGAGGGGGTCTCCTAGATCCCCAACTATTAGCAGTAATTGGGCCAGACTTCCATTGTAAAAGCTGGTTGAGTCCACCACCCAGCACCCCCTGGATTCGTCTTCTAATGATGTAGGATTTCACAAAGTGGCCGGAGTCCCCGAGTTTCTCCTGGCTTATCGATCGAATTTTAACGAGGAACACATGAAAGAGTACACTTTCCTTTTCTCCTTCTCCTTCCATACAGCCCCTCTGAAAGTTGCGATGTCACATTTTGACACTCAACACCTGCAGGTGACGCAACTGCTGCAATACCATTGCATTTTGCAAGACCTGCCACCGTCGTTTCTTCCAAAGCTTCCTGTGAAATCAGTACCTTGTGTTTTGGAGTAGCATCACATAAGCTTGTCGCGAGCGCTAACTTAAACCTGAAGACAAAATTCTTTCTAATTCCCATTCCTACACAAACATATCGAGAATGTTTAAATGCTTACAATATTTACTTGTGACCTACTTCAGACAGTCATCTATGGTGAATTGATTACACACACACACATGTATGTACTGCATATAAGAAAAGCTGTACAAAGATAAAAAAAAAATCTGCAAAATATGTATACTTTTGCGTAAAATGCACCCTATTGCCGCCGGAAATAAATAAAAAACTATTATTGTTGTTATTATTAAAATCAACACCAGCTATTAAATATAAAATTGTAGGTACTATTGTTTTCAGTGTTTTGTGTCGGTTTAGGAAGGTTTCTTTCTTTCTTCTTTCGATCCATCCATTCATCCATCCATCCATCCACCTTCCTTCCTTCCTGATACTGGCGTGTGCAAGAGGGGTAAATGGGAGTTGTAACCCCCCATTGTGATAATGTTTGTGAGATTTTGTACATATATGGAGTTGTAACTTTGTAACCTCCCTCCACTGTAAGCCTGTAACCCCCTCCTTGTGGATTTCTGCATAAGGCAATGCTTCATTCATTCAAAAAATTTCAACAGTATCATCATTGCCGTATGAGGAAGAAATAACATTTAACTCTGATTTGATACGTTACTTCGTAATTCTTGGTAAATACTTTGTAATACTTGGTGAATACTTCGTAATCGTGTTTATGATTGCATTGCAAATTTGTCGTATCACGTTTTGTGGCTTTTCCTTTACTTGCTAAATACAAACGTAATGTTGATATTATTATTAAAAATTAATAAGTTAAACTCAATTGGTTAGATGCTTGTTACTTAATGTTACGCGATAAAATTTCTGAATAAATCATCTGAGACCGGATTGGCGGATGGATGTGACCTCAAATGCAGGCCAAGTGGCGACTTTGGTCACGTGATCATCGAGGTGCTTTCTTTCAAACGAAAATCTTTAAAAACTGTCGGCTGCTATGAGACTAAAGAAAAAGTATGGAGACTATGAGGTTTAAGTGAACAAAATAGCATTAAATAATATTATTTAAAATTAATGAATCACACACAACACATACCTCATACACATGAACATTTTTTGCTATGCGCATAACTGAAGACACATACACAGATACGTTTCAAAAGTCGCTATACTTGAAACTAGTATCTAAAATACATCCGGTTACGTCTCGTCTGCTATGAGAAACGCTGTTCATAAAAGAAAGAAAAAAATCTAAATGGCTTCTTTGTCCCCATCGTTTAGAACTCTATTTTTTCTGGATGAGATAAACGCTTGACAGCGATATTCTCTGAAATAAGAACAATCAGTTATTCATGTCTAATTTTCCCTCTTTCCCTGTCCAATCCCTTCCTATCTAAAAGCGTACTACGCGCCAAGGACGTGCAGAAGTTGGGGGTTAACCCGACATCTGAACAATATTACTACAAATTCCTTACGAGAAAAAAATTTTATTAAACACCTCACTCCCAATTTCAGAATAAAAAAAAAACCCCTTTCAAAATTTTTTTGTACAGGCATTTATGAAGCTATAGTTATTAGAGATGTGGATGGTCCTTTCTCCTCTCTCTCCTACGCTTTCTGAGAGATCAGGAAAATTTTGCATAAAATTGCATTTATAGCTTATGCTACGAGACAATATGATATATAACGTAGGAAGGGAGAGGAAATTGGAACTTTATTCCTTTTAACGGATTTTTTAAATTCACATACCCCGTATAGACTTCACATAGATTTGTACAGATGAATGTAATAGAACCCGTCTACATCAAGCCTGTTACTCTCTAAGGTTTAGGATTGGTTTATGATGTATATATAACATTAGCAACGTCTATAATATTTTCAGCCTCATTCTGAACTTCGTTCGTGCGTTTCATTTGAGAGATTCATGTTTTTCTCTGGAGATGCTATTTATCTTAATAATGGCAATTGACTTCAACTAATACTAAATATTCTACACTAACTTTAGAGAAATTTACAAGGAATATTAGAGTTTTGCTTCCACAGGAGTCTATATATTATATATTAAATATTACTAAATTAATAATATATATATTATATATTAAATATTACCTATAGAATATATTATAATTTTCTCCTAGATATCAGAGATTCTCATACAGCGGAGTGCTGCTTCCGGGGAGAGGGACATTTTTCGTGCATGAAATTATTGTTTTTAACTCGAGCTAACATTTTTCGTGCATGAAATTATTATTTTTAATTCGAGCTAAATTATGACTCTTATGTTTAAGAGCTAAAATTTTACTTCGTGTTGAATTAGACACCGATTTTATTTAAATAAGACGGTTTTAATTTAAATGAGGTGTTCCTTCCGTTTTTTCTGTAAATAAAATATTAAATATGCATATACATACACTAAGTAAACAAATATTTTATTCATATCCTAGGGGGATAACATATGGCCTTCAGTAAGGGGTGAAAATTTGAGAACCACTGACATAAATTATTACAGTCTTTTGGTATTTGCATGGTATTGTTTTTGTTTTACCATATTTTTCTCTTCCGTAAACTGTGCCTTGATCCAGAGCAAACTCGGGAACGTTTACAATCGGTTTATACGATCGCGATTACCATGGTAAGATTATGACTACGATTATAAACCCACATAAAAAAAAAACATGATTACAATTACGATTACAGATTATACTCCCGATTACTTGCACACAATGAGAAATAATCAGTTCGCTTACGATTATATAATCATGGAGATTACAATTATAATCATAGCGATTATGATTACGACTACCTAAGAATTTCAAAAAATGATTACCTAAAAATTTTAAGAAATGATTACCTAAAAATTTCAAAAATTATTACCCAAAAATTTCTTCAAAAATTATTACCTAAGAATTTCAAAAAATGATTACCTAAAAATTTTAAGAAATGATTACGATTATGATTAAATGAAATTTAAAAGTGTGATTATGATTATATTGCAGATTACAGCTACTTCAAAACATTCAATTACAATTACAGATGTGAGTACGCGAAAATGTAATCTATTATAATCACTCGATTACTATTACTCGGAGTCTGATCGATAGTGAGACCTCGCCAGGTCAGGTGGCTTTGGAAAATACCTTACAGGTGTCATACGGAGTACTCTTTCTTTACGCCAGAATAATGATCTTAACCTATTTCTATACAATTAGTCTAGAGCTATTTACATACAGCTACCTATAGTCTGCGCGAACGGACTATAGGTAGCTATTTACAAACAGCTACCTATAGTCCGCTCGCGCAGACTTGACGTCCGATACCGTTAGCAGACGGGTTAGTCCATTGCAGTTTAGGGAAGGGCGTCTTGCCGAAACTGGTTTTTCGCGCGGGAAAAACCAGTTATGGCAAGTTACGAGCAAGATCGGGCGTCAGGTCTGCGCGAACGGACTATACCATGGTCGGTTTCTGTGGCGAGCACTGACGTAGGAAAAGGGGGCTTCAGGCTCAAGTCCCCCATTGAATAGCAAAAGTACATAGTTTTCTCACATTTCTTTCTCTCATCACATGCTCTTCTTTAAAGCCACTTGAGCCCTGTCCCCACACTTTTTCAATTGCTGCGCTACTTGTGGCGAGCGAAGTGGCGCATCATTACTTTAAAGTGCTATTAATAACATGGCATATTTTCACGCTCTTTCGAGGAAGACATTTGCGAGTTCCCGCATCTAAACATCCCCTTTATATGACTTTCTGGGATTACAGCGCAGACTTCGGCTGCCACCATTCCCAATTCTCCATTTTGCCAAAATTCTCTCCCTCTCTATGTGGCTGTCTGTTTTAGCTCAATAGCCCGATTCCTCCATTACGCAGTCTCTCCCCAACTCCCATGGAATCTAGTATTAAATAAACTACGAGTCCTCACGGAAGGCCTGTAGCCAGGGCGGAAGGGCAACTGGGGTAAGGCAAAGGGCGTATGAGACAATCCGGAAATTGTTCTGCATATATAAATAGCTCGATAGGGCAACTGGGGCCAGGACCCTGCTGTCTTCGGCTTGTCTACAGGCCTGCCTCACGGCATCGAGATAAGAATAGAAATAGGTTAACCGCATATTCCCGACAAACTAAATGAAATTTCAAAAGAATAATGAACATGATGATCTTCATCAACGCTTGCAAGGATTAATGAATATCATGGATTTTATGCTATTCTGTTTAATGTTCTTCCAGCCTGTTACTTAAACGACCTCATGTATATTTAGGTAGCCATATACTCATCTTGATCGTATAGCTGAGAAGCAAAAGCGAATCATTATCAAATTTACAGCATTTGTTTAACTAAAAAATCATTACCGTGCCCATATTTTTGAATGGAAAATAAATTAATTAGGATAATTGATCTTCTCATATTCTTCGTATTATGGCATTTCTTGCAAACAAAAATATCTAATTAGTTTTCCTCGTGGATTTAGTTTCGTTTGGGTCTAATCTAAGTAATATCCACATCATTTAGAAAAGAGTTTTTAATTACGAATTTTAATATATAGGGGAAGGAGGTAATATGGACCCCCACTTCGTTTTTTGTAAACTGCGGCTACATTTTAAGCTAATTTCACTCGTTTTGGGAATGGTTGGTTGCATATGCTAATCAGCTATGGATACAACAGGAGTAACACTTTTTAAAATATATACAGAAACCTCCATAATGCGATTACCAAAAACACCTGTTTCTTAATGCAGGTATTATGCATCCCATGAAATAATCACAGTTTATTTATCAAAAATTAACTTTATTGTTGAAAAAATAAATTATTTACAAAAGTCGCAAATATAAATTTCTTTCTCTGCTCCAGCACATCCACTATGTGCTCATAATTGACACATCATACACATGACCTATAGTTCTCCATGGCAGTCATCAATAATAGCTGAGTCATCATACAAGAAAGAAGAGATAGCTGTAGAAGAGATAGCTGGCGTTTCGCACACCTAGTTTGCCCTCTTGCAGAAGAGTTTATTAGAGTGAAGTGGAGGGGACTGTTCATTTTCAGCTTGATTTTGGTCATCACGTGCTGCAATATAGTCCAAGTCTAGAAAAATGCAACTGTTACAGGGCGTCCATATTTCACGTACTTTAGGGATCCATATGACCAGCAACACCATGTTGAAATTATTATCACATCACTACTCACAAACCTAACCAAAAACTTGAAGTCTGATTTCGACACATTATCGTCTAACTAGTGTAGTTCCAGGTATAACATCGAAATCTGCGCATTGTACAACACAAATACCCATAAAACTTGTATATCACTTACCTTGCTAAACGTTCGCGAATAGAGTGAAACTGCTATCACTCACAACACGAATGCATTCGATAATGCACGGCAATGCCAATCTCTTATCTAAGTTAGAGAAATTAGGGTTGATTTACCCATAAAACACTAGAGTGTTCCTCGTTCTGGCCAAAGAACCGAGGGAATCCGTAATACCTACAGGGTCCATATTACCACAACTTCTTCTATTGTCCGCGAATTTTTAGAAAATTTTCTTGCTAAATATTGTGCTCTTTTCATGAATATTTTTTATATTAACCATCATTTTATTTTTATGGGGGATTGTTAAAATTAGAAGTTTGGAATGTTTTGTTTCGTTTCTCTTAGAACCCCTGGAAACATAGGCCGACGCATCAACCGCCATTTTGTTGTACACTTCTGGTTTTGTAACATAACGCTTACCATTGGAAAACTAATAGTTCGTTTTCTTCTACTTACAGCATCTGTTGCAAATCCAAACATTCTATGCTTATTCCTCAAGTGATTTGAGTAATCCACAGCGGCACACCCACCCATTTTACCCTATTTTATTAAAAATAACGCACTTGTAAATCACTCAACTTTAATACAGCAGTGAATGAGATCATGTGATACCAGGCCTGTAGCCAAGCCGGGGCCAGCAGGAGCGCGGCCCCAGTTCCGCCATCGAGCTATTTATATGTATAGGACAATCTCGGGTGCCCTCTGTCCCATATGCCCTTTACCTCGCCCCAGTCTCGGCTACAGACCTGCGTGATAGGATGGCATCAAAATGCCTGGTGCGCCAGCTCCCTTTTTTTAGGATCCTTAGCTTCTCTTATACGGAAATCATAGGAAAAAATCAGAGAAGAAGCTTTGCGATAAAAGTGTTATTTGAGGAAGGGCGTGGCTGGACGCTTTTTATAGGAGGCGCAAAAAGCTAGGAAGCTTATAATTGGTCAATGCTTTGCTTCATTTTATTAATGTATTAATAATGCTCTAAGCGGACTAATAAATTTTACATTAATGCGAATAAATTTCTTAACATAAATTTTGTTTCGAAAATTCATAGAGGTGTACTACAATTCATAATTTCTATTCTCCTTACTTAGATGAAGACAAACCTCTGTAAAAAATACGATATACACAAGATCTACCGTGAAAACCTGTTCGAATGCATTTTTAACGTCAAAGAACAATTTCCATTGTCATGTAAAGTTTTGTACCAAACATTTAAACAAAATTCTACAATAATTTATTTTGAGAAAAAAATATTTTCGAGGCTTCTCTGAACCCATCTTGGCTACAGCCCTAATCTGAGGACTATTAAAAGTGAAGCAACGATTTATTTTAACGTTGGAATGTGTTTTCAAAACTTGAACATACAATAATTATCACGAAATTTGGTATTATTTTTCACCATATTGATAACACCATCATCATGACTCCACCAGATTTCGCCAATTTGGCGAAAGTTTTGGCGAGAAAAATATGAAAACGTTTTCACCGTTAATTTGTTTAAATTTTATTAAATATTTTTTTTACACATCCTATCATATGCAGTTAATAGACCCACCTACGTTAGTGGATGAAGGAAAAGTGTTTTAACTTTTGAGAGGGAAGCTAAAAATAGCTCAGAGGCTAAATTTTTAACATTGTACGATTTTATCGTAATTTTTCTACTGGGAGGTCTGTTTTATCTACGAGATTCGTAACATCTTTAAAATTCTTTGCGTTTCTGTTTGGGTCCTTTATGAACTATATAGCAGTCCTTTGGCGTGGAAAGTATTTTTCAACAACGAAACATTGAACACGTGACTAAGACCTTTAATTGTTTGAAAACATTGAAAATCTTACGTAAGCTAACTTTCCAAAATTGTCTACTATTTATTTTTCGATGAGTTGACACATAATGTGCAAACGCAACATCGATTCTGCGTAACTCATGCCTAGAACCGTTTCTAGGTGTTCTGCCGCCCTAGGCGAGAATGGAAAAATGCCGCCCCTTTCCTTTTACTACCGCCCCTCTTTCGCCTATATCCCCACTCTCTGCCCCAACCAACATCCAGCGGTACAACAATGTAAATTTTCTATTATACTTTTAATCATTAAACCCGTTAATTATATTTATATTTTAAACTTATATTAGTTATTTTGTAATATTAGAATATTGTGAATAGTAAAACAATTGCTACATGTTATAATTGTTTAATTTCAACATTTTATATTTTTAAAAACTGAAATATTAAAGGAGTAATATTTCAAAACACAACGTTGTATTATCAGAGCTAGAAGGCTTAAATGTATTAGATATAAAAGAACTTGTGTGCAAAATTAAACAATGAAACACATCAAACATTTTTACATTCGTCAAAGTAAAGACTTATTAAGTAATTGTTTCGTATGCTTTTGAAAACAATTATATGTTTTAATTTTTCCTCTTTTACATTTTTTCTCCTCATTTGCTCAATTTTTTCTTTGTTTGATTTAAAATTATTTTTTTACGCCATTTTGCCGCCCTAGGCAGTCGCCTACTCTGGCCTAATGGTAGAAACGGCCCTGCTCACGCCTAAATTCGGATAAACAGTTCAACGTATCCGTTCTACGATGTGACAATGCGTTCATCGATCTTGCCGTGAATTCGGGTTCGATTCGGATGGTATCGTAGAAAGCCTACCGTTTTTCCTACTAATCGTAATCTGGGCTTTGATTTCCTAGGTAACAAAAGTTCGGGTTCCCAGGAAAATTTTAGGTCCCCGCGTAGAATGGCCAAATCTGTCCTTTGGCTTTGGTTATTGTAATTTTAATTTCAGTAGCACTAACAAACGTTGCGCCAATATAACAGACATTAGTGTAAACAAATATACGATGCTTATTTTCCATAAGTGAGGTTTGTATCCGGTAAATTATGTCACTTGAAATCCGGAGCAGAGGCGATCCTGTAATGCCATCCGGTTTCACGGATTAGTAGGTGGATGGAATGACCTCATTGCCGGGAAGGATTAGCTGTGATTTCAAAGAGTCTAGTCAGCCGAGATAGAGAACATTGTCCACCATCATTCTGAATCATTGACCATCCCTTTCTGATTTCCATTTGGCTGGGATTGGCTGAAGATATAGTTGGTTGTAGGTAAATATATCCTGGTTGGGATAATAGTGATGTCTTTCGGCGGCCACCCTTCCCATTAAAATCATGCACAACCTCATCTAAATATATCCTGGTTCGCCAAGTCGTCTGTCCTGTGTTAGAAAACTCATGGCACTGTCTTGAGACATAGAATTTCTACTCATGTAATTGCTCATCTATCGCTTCATTTATTCATTCGTTGAGTGCTTTTTCAATTGCAAACAACTCAAAAATGAAATTACCACACAAAGCAGACTTCTTTGCCCGTCTTTAAATCTTCCAGGTTTTGAATTTAAGACAACTCTAAGGGATTGGCCTTCCTCAGTCCTATATTATGTTTATACTTTTCTTGATACACTTGGCTTGATAAAGGGATCAATAGTTCTCTAAAAGTTTTGGAATCTTTTTCTTATGTGTTGGACCAGTGGCGAAATTCTACTAGTTCATACTTGTACTTTTACCACAACTCAGCATTTCGTAAAAAGAAATAAAAAAAAATTAATGGATTTTTAATTCCAGTAATAACACCCCATGTGTAAAAATAATTATATATCAAGTGGACTGTTCCTAAACTGATTGACATTTTTATTGGATGCACTCAATAATTCTAGAAAGTCTAAAACGTGCAGAAAGGTTCTTCAATATTCCAAATTAATATATTCGATTAGTAAACATGGAGAGACTAAACGAGTAAATGGTTTATGTACCAAATATAATAATATGTAATTACTACATTTATCGTTGGAATTTCAACGGCTCCATGAAAAACTTCGATATATAGCAAAGATTTATTTAAATATTGTGTATTGCATTTTATTTAGGAGTTGCCATTTCCACATCAATGCATTCCTCTTTATAAATAAGTGAATATAAAGGAATAAAAAACATATAAATAATTAAAAAGAATAATGAACGAGAAAAATATACACTGAGCACATCTTGGAAAAAATATCTATATAGTGCAGTGGAACCTCGATTATCCGTCTCCCGATTTACCGTCTTTCTCGCCTAACCATCGGCGTCAAATTCAAGTTAGGGCCACTCCGTTAACATCGACAATGAGACAATTTTACACACTTGTGAGGCTCTACCCGCAGGAGAAAACATTGAAATTAATGACGTTGGTGAAGGGATGGACATTGATAAACTTGAAGCAGGTTTCGAGTTCCTAAGTGACGACGAGCTCAATCAGCAAGTGTTAAATCCCAATGATTCTATAGAAAACGATGAAAGTGCACAAGAAGCTGGAGAACCTACAAAAACCATAACCCATGCTGAAGCAGAATGTATGCTTTCTAAGTGCATTGACTGGTTTGAACAGCAGACTAAAGTATAGATGCTACTCAGATCTTATTACTTCGAAGAGTACAGAACATGGTAGCCAAAAAAGAACGCAGTGTGCGTAAATAAAAAAAACTTCGTTTTTCAACCAACAAAAATAATTCTGCACATATGCATGTAATGTTTTATGTTCGTGTTTCATTAAATGCAAATTTTCTGGATTCAAATAAACGTCATTTGTGTCTTCAGCAAGTTTCGCAACGTATTTTTTTTTTATGATTAATTTTAATAAAATTATGATATATTGTACTATAAACTTCCTTATTTCTCGCTTAACCGTCTGTTTAACTGTGTAACTGCATTCATATACATGTATGTTCAGGCCTGTAGCCAAGCAGAGACTTGCAGGGCGTGGTCCCAGTTTCCCCATCGAGCTATATGCCCTTAGCCTTGCCCCAGTTGCCCCTTCATCCTGGCTACAGGCCTCAGTATATTTGCGTAATAAAATTCCTAATACCTTGTTGCACAACAAATTTCGATGATTAAATCATCATAAAAGTGTTCATTTATTAAAGTCCATAACATAAATTGTCACAAAATTTTTCAGCGGATTGAAATCCATCATGTTTTACAATATTTAACGAAAACGTTTCGACGTTTCAGAATACATAAAAAAAAATCTCTTTTAAAAAAAATTGCTAAATAATTTGTCTTTTAAAACATTCGATACGTGGATTTATTTTTATTATATAGAAACAATTTTTCCACATAATTACTATGGGGATGCAAAAAAACTTCGATGTACGCGAATAGCAATTTTTGATATACGCAAGTTCGATATATGGTAGCTCTACTGTATAAAGAAAAAGATAATTTTAAATCTCTTCGCAGCTTATCGATTAATAAATACAAACCCCCTCTACCTCCCTTATAAATTTTTTTGCGCATGCTTATAAGTAAAGCTTTGCTTATACGTCTTTCAAAGGACCGATCGATTCAAAACGACATATAATCAGAAATTAGGTTAGCGTATGAGAACGATTTAAGATCTTAGTTGAACAACAAACAAATGGAAAAGACTTGTAAATGGGGAAAAAAAAAACCCAAAAAGCGTATAAATTGAAAAGACGTGCAAATTGAAAAGACTCGTAAATGGAAAAAAAGAGAAAGAAAACCCAAAAACGTATAAATTGAAAAGACGTGCAAATTGAAAAGACTTGTAAATGGAAAAAAAAAAGAGAAAGAAAGCCCAAAAACGTATAAATTGAAAAGACGATAATATAAACGAAAAGAACACGTGAATTGGAAAGACGTATAAATCGAAAAGACATATAAATAGCAAAGACGTATATGAATAAAAGACGCATAAATGAGAAATCTATAAATGGTACTCCAGGGTAATTACAAACGCTTATTTAAAAATTATAATGGTCAATTAATGCAAATCGATGGTTACTTCTAAGAGCTAAAACAATCGTTCAATGTCAAGAATGTTCTACGGATATTAAAAACAATTTGAGGTAATTGAACCGAAGTTCAAAATTCGATGGAGGCTCGTCCAATTATCTTCGTTCACCAGCGCCAAAATGCATATCAGAATCCTCAAAGGCGACAAATATCCCGAACATCGAAAGCACATAGTCGCCAACTAAGAGCAGGCGAACAGGTTGTCCTCCGCTGTATTGTCAGGGCTTACACAATGCCTATGTATCCTCCGGCCATGTAATGGGGGGGGTTGACATGGAGAGAGGGGCGGTCACGTGGCAGTGTCCCACCCTTTGAGAGGGAGTGCGTTATTGCACAATGGATTGTGGGTGGGGACAAAGATATCTCAGAAGAAGTACGGAAAGTGACATTTTCCACCTCACGAACCCAATTATTCGCTACACTTGCGGCTCCTTCACAGCGATTC
>QLNU02015270.1:96661516-96679689 GCA_006491805.2 Dysdera silvatica | reverse complement strand
ATATTAAAAAGTTTATTAGAGGGAATTATATTAAAAAGAATATTTAAAGGATACGTATCATTCACTTATAAATGAATTCTAAATATATAAGTACAAGCGTCGAAACATTATCACTAAACAAGAGAAACAAAAAAACTTAAAGCATACCATTTTGATATACTAATTTATAAAATTGAACGTTAATTAATCTATTATTATTTCGTACTCATTTTAATAAGGAAATAAATATTTCTTAAGTAAAATGTATTTGGTTTTTGGTTGTTTTTTTTTCCAGTAGGCTAGGTCTGTGCAATTAAATAGAAACGAAGCTATTGTAAAAGCGAATTAATTATATTGTGAAAGCTATTACAATTTTAGACATAACTTCTCATTTCTAATACGTAAAAGTTTTTAAAACTTTTTTTGTTATAGACATAGTCCATATTGATTCAGGCAGGCAAAGAAAAAAATCTTACCTTTATAGTCTCAGACGTTTTTGAATTTAACATATATTAAAATCCAGAAAAGGTAAGAAATCAATATTTTTTTTGTTTTGTTCAAAAAAAATCCTAGCCCGAGATACAGGCCGCCAAAAATGGCGCCTTGGGCCCATTCCTCACTTGCGATTTTCGGCAAAATTTTAAAGTGCTCTATCTCTGGAATGGTTTAAGGTATTTTATTGTTTTTTTATTTGAAAGACAATATTTTTCTGAATAAAATTATATCCTCTGTTTGGAAAATATATATCCAAGTTCACTTGCTATAGCCTTCTGATTTTTTTTTTTGCAATAATGCGAATCTCAAAATTTTTTATTTTTTGACTACTGATCATAGCAAATTACAGTCTCTGAAAAGGAGAACTTCCACTTTTTATTTAGTTTAACAGGTTTTATAAACAATTGAAAATTTTGCCATACGTTAATCCAGTTTCCGTTACCACATACCCACACATTGGTCTCATGAAATGAAAATCTAGTTTTATTTGACATGGCATTTTAATTCTTAATAAAGACAAGTAACAGACACATCTTATCATACAGACATATCAGCTGGTTAGCGAATGAATAGCTGGTAAAGTTGTCAAAATAATGTGTGGTACTCTGTTTTCTGTAATAAGGGAATAGAGTAGAATGTACCGTAATGATTTCCCCGCTCCAAAGGCAACCCAAGGTTTTTGAAGACCAATAATTTTCCATATTTCCTGATAGTCAAAGAGTGCATTTACGAAAACATCACTATCTGTAGAACAAATAACACTCTCGCTCAATGCTGAAGTCATCATCAAGTTATGTGTGAAATATGGAACAGGATTCTGTCATCGGCTTCTTCGTGATCAAAACCCCTAGCGGTTTTGTGAGCCTTCTCCTCATGAGCGTACGCAGAAAGTTTATAAAGGGGGGGTTATAGGCTCAATGGGGGGTTACAGAGCTACAACTCACATATTCCTATGTTAAATATACAAAATTTCATTGCAATTTCATCAACACCCCTCTGCGTACGCCAATGCTTCTCCTGTGTTCTTTATTACTCTCTTGCTGATCTTACTTTCAAACTCATCTCTCTCTCTCATCCTCAGTTTAGAATTCGGTCAGATTTGCAATGTTTTCTTGTTCTGTCCGGAATGCACTAGTCTTGTTTGCTGCTGCTCTGGCACCCTAAGCAAGAGAATCGCTCGCACCACTTTAACCCATCTTTGCACCAGGGAGATGTTTTCTGAACTCAAATACACCAATAGAACAATCGAAATATTAGGCAACAAGTGGACGATCATAAATTGGATTTGGGCTAACCAAATTTATCATCTCTTCCATCTCAGCTTCGAAGTAATAAAATTCAGTTTAATTAATTATCGCGATGAGGAAATATAAATAAAAGCACTCCTTCTAATGTAAATCATTTAGTAAAACAATAACGAATTTAAAATGTCGTGTGTATGTGATCTTAAATACTGAACAAATAGAACCACATGAGGAATGCATCAGCCTGCCCGCAAAGAAATGTAGAACATTATTATTATCAATACATGTGGCAATGAATATTTTAATGAGTGGGCTGAACTTGAAGTCTTAAAAATGTTGAAAAATTCTCGGGGATTTTTTTCATTGTACTCGAGTTAATAGACCCAGCCAGACGCTACATGTCATTCCCACAAAAATGACAATTTATTATGAAACTACCGATGTTTCGAAATCTTAATTAATCAGTAACAAAATCAAGAGTTTCAACAATTAGCATTGTCTGTTGAAGAAGAAAAGAAAACTTTTTAACCTTTTAAAAGTCTTTAACTTTTCTGTTTAACAAAAAGGTTAGATGATGACTAGTTATATGTAGAAAAGAGACTAGCAAAGAAAAAAAACCAGTTTTTAAAAAGACTAGCCGTGGATTAGCCGCTACGGTGATAGAAAGGCAAGGCACTTGTCTAATATCTCAATATCTCGGGTTCGACTTCAGAAGTGAAATAAGGTTTCCGAGGTTCGTTGCTGTTTGTTGTTTCGTATGCAGAGATGGTTTGGAAAGGTTGTCGGATCGAGCGGAATTTTATTTCCAGAAGAGGTATGATGAAGTCATAGTGATGAAGCACCGATCCTATCCTTCATGCAATGAAGTATGAGAAGGGGATATGATAAATGGCGGAATTTCATGCATCGAGAAAAGACAGGTCGAAACCTGATGAAGAAGGGCAGTACGATGAGGATGCTATATGGCAAAATCGAAAAACTACCAGGCCGAACATGTAGAACACCAGACAAGCAACGGCAAGAACGGGCGGACGCGAAGGG
Organism: Dysdera silvatica; assembly: GCA_006491805.2. NCBI lineage: Eukaryota > Metazoa > Arthropoda > Arachnida > Araneae > Dysderidae > Dysdera > Dysdera silvatica. Next base: position 96,676,930 of record QLNU02015270.1, on the reverse strand, counting down.
GAAAAGGGAAAGGCACAGCATGACAGGCGAAGGACATCAACAATCGAAACAACAGAGGCACCGAAGACAGCAAGGACGAATACGAGACAGAAGAGATGAGCAGAGGCAGCCATGGACTCCGGAAAGAAACACTGCCGAAACTATGATGCATTCTTTGGAAGCAGACACACGGCCACGTCAAGAAAGAGTTGCGGAAGAAAGTGGGGGAGATGGGGACAGAAAAAGGCAACTAAACCAATTAATTTCGATCTATCGATGCGAGCAAAATCAGGGGCAATAATCAAATCAATAATCTTAGAGACAAGACACAGAAGAGAACAAAAAATACAAGTGAAAAATGAAAGAAAAGGTAAGATCAACGTGCCGAGCGTTCGCTTTCTACGAGAACTAGAGCCGGAATTCTTTCCGAGGTTCGGATTCTTCGTAAAACTAAGGTTCCTATATTCGATAGGTCCTAGAAAGAGTTGGTAAGTCACAGGAAGTTAAACTGGCTCGTTTAGACAGTGCAAAGAAAAAAATAAAATCATCGAAATTCGTTCTTTGTAAAGATTCTTAGAATAAGAGTAACGCTAAAACAATTTATGAAATAATAAATAATGACACAATTAACACATCTCTTCAAACGATTCATTACAGCTCAAAACGTTTTTCGACGATTTATCGCCTTCGACCTAAATTTGAATGATCTAACGCGAGTTATGCTTGTTTGTGAATTTTATGGCGCAAGGCTATCAAGGGTCATGCCGGGACCTACAGTTCTCCGAGGAATCCGAACCCACATTAAGGCCTAAGGAACCAACTCCTGGACCATGGCGAGCAGTTTTCTTCTTTTATTACCAAAACAAATGTCAGCTCTAAGGTCACTTCTATTATAAGTTTAATTTCGAGGTTGTTTTTTCTCCCATCAATAAAATTAGCATTTTAGATTACGAAGACTCGATTTTGGGTCATAATTCATGGAAAATTTATAAATTATTATAAATTAATTTTTAATTAATAATTAATTATTATTATTATTTAAAAATTCATGTCAAAGAGTACCAAGTGTAAGTTGGAAAACAAGAGCTGTCAAAATCGTCCGTAGTGATTTGGGCCGTTGGAAGATACGGAAGACAGCCCGCCACTTCTCAAGGGGGTCCCGTAATCAACAAGTCGTGTCTTTTTCATTATATATTTTTTTCAATATTTCTGTTATTATTCAATAAAAATTGAGTAAAAAATTCCAAGGCAATTAGGTCTACCCTGCTTAAAGGAGTTTAATCAGGAGAAACGCCGTTTCAAGACGTTAAACAATAGTTCATTACACCACCAGTTCTCTCTCATAAAAACTGGTCATTTTATTCGGGTGGTCAATTTACAAGGCTCCACTAGTTCACTTTGCATCTTTACATGCCACTTTCAATGCAGTGTCGGCATCTGTGACCTGCCTCCTTAAAAATTCTTTAGCGCAAAAAACGTCGATAGGATGTAAAAATAAAAACGAGTTCCCGACTATTTGCGTTATAAGTTGAGATCACCATGTTGAAATTTGTCTAATAGCAAGGCCATGTAAAAGTGTTCAAATGGGGGAGGGGTTAAACCCTCATTTGAATAATAATATTAGCCAAAACAACATTCTTATGAGAAAAATTGATTTCAATGAAACCCCACTTCACTGAAATGTCGCACACGGGCCTGATTACTAACATAAATTATACAGGCGAATGAATATATACGAAACGATGTATTACCTAGATTCTATGATTCTTTTTTATTTATCACCTATAACTAACAATAAGTGCGTATTGTCGTTTAGTGAAATATGACGTAAAATATACGAAAGGACTTCAAAACTATCATGAATGTGCTGCATAGGTTCATAATTTATCCCAAGATGCACTGGCGTACGCAGGTAGTGTTGATGAGGCTGGTCACCTTCCTATTGCAATGAAATTTTGTGTATTTAACATAGGAACACATGGAGTTGTAACTGTGTAACCTGGTAACATTGCCAGTGTAGAAAGATCCTTTTCGACACTGGAAAGAGTGAAAACTTTGCCCCGTAGTATATAATGAGTGATGGCAGACTGAGGGCACTTGCCATGATTTCAATTCACTCCAACATTACTGTGGAACGGGATAAGGTGATAAATATCAACCCTGCGGTGGCGCAGTGTGGTAACGCGTTCTCCTAGTGCGCCGCTAATCCGGGTTCGACTCCCAGCAGTGCAAAGAACGCTTACTCAGAGATCTCATAAAGATCGCACTGCTCACTGTAGTCCGGGGTTTGGTTCCCTAGGCCTTAAGAGGTTTAGTCAACAAAACCAATCAAATCGGGAACCAATCAAAATGAAATCACAGACCATGACGAGCAGTTCGTCGGTAAGTTTGTTTTTTTTCATCGGCACAGTTGGCAGCCGAACCCAGTGTTGCCAGATCTGAAGATTAAAAAGTAGCAAACTGTGCTCCAAAAGTAGCGGATTTGAACTATTTGTAGCCCAAACATAAAAATGAATTATTTTGCAATTAGTAGTAGCTCCAACATCAGCCTAGAAAAGGAATGTAGGCTCCGGTCCCCTCCGATACTGCCCTGACATGCAACATTTCAAGTGCCCTCACGTACGCTCTCTGAATACGGAATATCGTAGTCGTATCTCCAATAGCAGCCTAGAAAAAGGATAGGGCTTCGGGTCTTCCCCGATACGCTCCTGGCATATCTGGAAATTTTTTTAACCCTTGGATTTGGCATTTTTGAAACGGCCACAATGCGTTGTGGTCTGTTTGTTTGTTTTTTTCACCCATTGAGCATTTTCAATGTTTGAGCCTAACAAATATACCTATATAAGCAGGTCAACGTATTTGTTTGTATATTTGCATTGCTGAACGAAAAATAAAACGAAAATTGAATGGAACGCAAGTTAAACTAAAATCATTAGTTTAACTGTGGAAAGTACTGCCACGTTAACGATTTTCCACAGTGTCATGAAGTGTACAATCCGAACTTGAACAAGCACGCATAATTATAATCAAGAGCGGATACAGACTTTCATTTTGGAGGAGGGAGGTCAAGGAAAAATTTGCCGTAGTCTTTGAATATTCATTTTTCATAAAAGTTTGAATTCTTTTACAGTGAAAAAAAAAAAAAGTTGGGATTATGACCCCTGTGACCTCATTCCTGTACCCATTCTTGATTATAATTACGTACTGTAACACAGGAAAATAGAAAAATTGACCTCACTAATGTGTCTCCAAGGTTTGCATTTCGAGCCTATATAGCGCACATATGCTCGAAGGTTTGCACAGACCTTCAATGTTAAACGTGTTTCGGAATTACGTGACGTCCACTCTAGTACATATAAGATCTCTGTGATTGAAAGTACCAAAACAAGAATTGAACCACAGAGATCTTTTATGAATTGAACGAGTATCGAACATGTTATGTTTTAGTGAAACTATCGTTCACTGCGAATAGAAATGTTCAACAAACAAAATTTTTATTGTATTATGTAATACTAATAATATTTTGTGATTTTATATATGAAAATAAAAAAGTAGCTATTTTTCAGATTTATAGCCTGAAGGTAATTAAAAGTAGCCCAAAAAGTAGCGTGTCGCCCAATTCGAAATTTTGGAGGAGTACTGTGCAAGGGTTTCATTGGGAAGGGTGGCCGCCGGGGGCGGCGCTGTAATCCCAGACAGGACGCTTGAACAGCGTAATCAGCCGCCGAGGCGGCTGAGGGGGAGATGGATTGCCGATCAACACGGCATTCATAGATGCACGTTCACGTAAAGTCGTCATTCAACGCACACCGAAACCAGCTGCCGGGGGGCCGCCACGGGGAACGGCCACGGCCCAGGCAGCAGGACCGGAGACACCCCCATGGGCCAGCCGAGTAACCTACAGGAACCGGCCAAGACCGGAAAGGAAGGTGTTTAGCACAGCCACGGAGGCAGCGCGAAGGCGGGGGGATCCAGGAGGTCGGACAGACCTGGTGGCGAGGCGAGGCCTAAACGGCGGCGGGCGAGAAGGAGCTCCTCCCTGAGGTAGCCGTAGGCCGGACACCGCAAAAGAATGTGTTCCAGTGTTTCGTCAGCACCTTCCTGACACTGGAGACACACAGGCGACGGGAGTTGCCTAATGCGGTGGAGGTACTTGTTGGTGAATGCACAGCCAATTCTGAAACGATGCAGCCTGGTCTGTGCCCCCCTTGGGAGACAATCGGAAAGAAAGTATGGCGAAATTCGAAATTTTGGTAGCGAGGGTACTTAGAAAAAATCGCCCAATCCCCTACTTATAACCCAATCTGGCACCACTGACCGAACCCAGGGTAACCGACACGAACGCGTTACTATTACTACCCAGAGCCGCCTCGCGTGTAAGCGGCGCCTTGTAAAAACTCGGATTTCAGCCCTCCCTAAAATGGAATTTGCAGATTGAAATGAAATTAATTTTAAGAGATGTTTATTTCTTTAATACACAAGTACGATATATACCTCGCAGCCTAAATTCCAGCATGTGTACTACTCATGTAGTCATAGCACGTCAACACAAAGCGCCTAATTCGTTGTTTACTGTTTATTTTTTATCGCCCTACTCTATTTTAAGTTGTGCAGTTTTTGCAGCAAAGATTTACTTGATGAATTGTATAAAAATTAATCATTTATCGTCTCAGTGGATTTATTTATGCATTTAATAATTGATCTGAATGCATTGCATAAAAAAATTAATATTTGTAGTCTTGAATTGGCGCCCTTCCTGATCAGGCGCCTTTGTGCGGGGCACAACCTCTACACACGCACGCTGCGGCCCTAGAACTAGTGCAAAGGGCACGATAATGAAAGTATTATTTACACGCCACTGCATGATTCGCGAAAACAAAGAAAAGATAGAATGAAATCAAGAATAAGAGAATTAAAGAGAAGAGGAAAATAAAATGAGGAGTAAAATTAGGAGGATAAAGGGAGGTATAAAGTATGCAGGATGCTTGGTAAGTTGGTCTTCCCTTCTATTTTCAAACGGCGCCGTTTCAACGGAAAGGGCCCAAATCCAAACAGGGGCGCCAAATTGACAGGTTTGTGTTTATTACATACTAGTTTTGTTATTGCAAAAAAGATTTGAAAATTTAAAAATTAATGTCAAAAGGGCCCGCCAAAAAATAACATAGGGCCACACTTGAATGATTTACGACGGCCCTTATTTCCAAACGCATTAGAATGTTTAAGTCTAAAGTTAGCATCTAGCAACAATAAAACAGAAAATCAATTTTATGTGAAAATCAAATTTATTGACTGATAAACATATAATAAAACATAGATCTTTGATGACTGAAACACACAGTTGAAAAGATTAAAAACAGTTTAACACAATATTGAGTAAATTGGAAATGTGCGAAATATCCGTGAATTACCCAAGAGTTATCGCTCGATTCAATGAAAAACGTTATAGCCAGAGTCAGTGTGTCATATCTAGGTAATTTTGGTTACAGTTAGCTAATGAAATTGGACATTATGATAATTAATAATGGTATCACTACGCCAATAAACGTTGATTGATTGACATTGTTGTTTGATTTAATCTGCGTAGTGTTCGATTTATATAAAATAAATTATGATAATTATTAATATCGTAGTATTATTACCATTGTTAATACATCTGTATATATTACGTAATATAATTTCTAACTAAATTTCTAAATAACTGATAGATAACTATAGCTAATTCTAAACTATAGCTAAATATAGCTACTTGTTGAAGTGTTTCTAGATACAGACTAAAAAAAAAAATTGGCATCACTGTCTCCGGACTATCATTTTTAACCACAAATAACAAATTCGCCGTAACCGAACTTATTGGTGACAACTTGAGGACTCGAAAAACGTTATTTAATAAGCTTTAATGTTCAGTGCAAATAATTTTTGCTTGTACATAATTCATGGCCATTTTGTAAAAAAAAACAAAAACAAAACAAACCATAAATATACAGAGGGAGACAAAGGGAGCAGTTGGCTCCCGAAACGTCGTGTTTTTAAACCTTACGCCAGTGTCGAAATAACTGTTTGTTATGGAATCTCCTGGTGAAACTCTGTATTGTTTCGTTACCATAAATATCGTTTATAATTTCAGTTGATCTTAAAATATAGGGTTATGATTGGAATGAGGGTATTTCAGTGATTCCAAATAAATGCTTTTCCGAAATTTTTTAATATTTTATTTTAAAAATACTATAAAAAATAATTTAACTATTTTACTAATGTGTTTTTGATATAAACTACCAATCGAAAGTGTTAACTTCTGAAAAACTGGATGATGCACAGTCACTCCTATTACACAAAAAGACCCTTCTTTTTTTACCCCACCTATCTGGTTGTTGAAAGTCAGAGAATTACTCGGAATCAGTGGCGTAGGCAGAAAGTTCATAAGGGGAGGTTATAGGCTCAAAGAGGGGTTACAGAGCTACAACATATATTCCTATGTTAAATATACAAAATTTCATTGTAATGGGAGGTTGCAACCCCCAAACACGCCCCCTGGCTACGCTTCTGCTTGGAAAAATTAACCTTTCAAAACGAGTTATTCTGTTCACCTCTCTAGTGTAAATGCACTCAATCAACTACAATACTGAAAATTTGAAACCATTAAAATCGCAACAAAAAAGTCACACATATAAAGCGTTATTAAATGCTTACAATTAAAAACAATAAAAATGATGGAATTGTTTTCAAACAGAGCTTTAAGGGTTTAGGTGACAATTCTTAATATTCAAAAAATGAAGTTTATAAATGCTCTTAAATGCATAAAATTAAATGGCATTTATCAAAAAATATTTAAGATTCCGTCACTTTAAAATATGACATCTTAACACTGTTCACAAAGTTATTTTCGTGCTATTTAAATGTTATCGGTCTCTGGCATATTTTGAAAGTTTCGGGGCGATTAATTGCCAATTGTGGAATCCTTTCTCTTCCTCACATGTTCCACGGGGTTGCTGGCAAATTTGAATGAGAGTGGCTGATTTGTCTCAACAAGCAAACCTCTATTACATGCTAATCCTCTTTGTGATGGCGTCATTATATTATATTGATTGTATTTTATATATATATTATTAGACATGGTGATTGTATTTTTATGGCGCAAGGGCAATTCTGCACCCAAATAGTTCAGTGACTTAACACAACCTCAACGATGCCCAATACTACCCTCCCACTCTTCAATTTCAAGTTTATGAAGAAAAGATTGGCAGTCATTCCTGAATTATCAAAATGGTTCTGGGGCATACAACCTTACATTTATATGCCCCTGAGCCGTATACGATGGACACAAATTAGTTGGGTAAAAAGAATGGTTTATTATGTGCAGTTATACAAGCAAACATGAGAGTACACATGGTTACATGATAGCGAAACACACAAAGTTTATAGTTTTCACAAATGTTTGATGTGGCTTCCCGTCGTTACCCTGCAGATGTCTCATCGGTATATCAGTTCTTGCCATATGTTTGTGACCATGTTCATTTTGGTCATGGCAACTACGACTACCAGATCTTTCATCCCTCAATTTCAGTATACGGGTTTAGTTAAAGATCAGGTTTACAGTCTGCTATTTCTGACATCGATTTCTGAATTGAAATCATGAATCAGCACTGCACTTGATTTAATTGATGTGCACATGCTCACAAACATATGGCAAGAACTGATTTACCTATGGGACATTTGTAGAGTAATGAAGGGTAGACACGTTGAACATTTGTGAAAAAGTTAAACTTTGTGTGTTTCACTATTATATACAGAAGGTTATTCACACATTATGGAAATGAATTTAAATTGTTATTTTTGTGTCAATAATCCAAATTTGTTTTTCCTGGAATGTTCTATTTGAAGACCATGGTTCTTGAATATTGCCCTGCAACGGTATTTCCATAATAACAAGCTGTTTCGAAGTACAGTCATATCAAGTTTCTCTTACATCTCTTGTGATATTTCCCATAAACCCTCTAATGTTGATGGCAGCCTTCTCCCAAGTGCATTGTTTAAGAAACAGAAAGCATAAAAATACATTGACGTTGCATCAGGCGACTTGATAATGATATGGCTAAAAGGAATGGGTGTTATTTCGGTGTCATTTTACAATTTCACCATGAAATCCTTGGTCGATTTCTAAGTATGGCTAGAAGCTTTGTCTTGATGAAAGATAACGTTTTGGGTGTCATTTTCAGAGAGACTAGGAATATCTTTCCAAAAAAGCGGCTCCAGAACCACTCTTTGATAATATTGGGAATTGATTTTAATCTTAGATCCCACTTTACGTAATTTTAGTTTACCACCGTAACCAAATCTATCAACCACCATAAATCCCTTAGGGAAACTTCCTTTGCATTCACGAAACCACTTTTGCTGGTCGATACCATCACGATGGCGGTAGCAAATCGCTTTTTTTTTACCACAATCGCTTGAATAAAACCAAGCTTCATCTAAAGTCACAACTTTCGTCCATTTTTCACCAGAAAAGAAGTTCTCATACAATTTTCTGTAGTTGAGTTTTTCTCCCCTGAATATGGCGAGGCAGAAGCTTGTGAACCTCCGGTTTGTGTACAGCTTTAAGGTTCAAATCATGGATAATAATTTTATTTACAGTTGCAGGAGGTATTCCTAACCTCATGGCGATGGCTTTTTGCATTGGATGATTTTCAATGGTAACCATAGCTTTCACTTTTCGAATAAGATCGGATTTTCTTGGGATATAAATTTGGAGCAGTTTTCTGGCCTATTAATGTAGTCATGTATTCTTTGCCACGTTGATGAAGAATATTATAAACACCCATTTTTGGAAATGCTATATCTTTTACTCTTGCATCTTTTCACAATTTCAGAATAGGAGTATTTCCTTCGAAAAGAGTGGTCACGTAACCTTCTAACCAAGAATTTATTTCCGGAGGCATATCTGGTGTTAAACAAAATACCAGTTTAAATACCACAGCTTATATAGCCAGAAAACGTATGATAGGGCCCCACCTACATGAGTATTAATTTTCATATTACAATGGATATTTAAATTCGTTTCCATAATGTATGAACGACCTTCTGTAATCACATGTTTGGTTTTCTAACTACACATAATAAACCATTCTTTTTACCCAAGTAATTTGCGTCCGTCATGTATTATACTTGCTGCATTTAATTTGCCTATTTGATATATAATCTGCTTCGAAATTAGAAGCAGTATGGTGACTTTACTCGACATGCAATAAAATTGCAAAATATTATACTAGTCATTTAGGAATTGAACTAAGGCATCTGAGGTAAATAGGAATTTTTCACTGCAAATGCAATGGGTAAGATTTCGATGCAAAGTGCTAAGCCCATAGGCAAAAATCTAGATATGCTATAGTTCAAAGGACAAAGTTTGTGTCTATTTCATGACATGGAATTTATAGGTTTCAATACACTATCACAACCATAATCATATTCCACATTTCGCATTATATACAGGAAGGCGAGGATGATGCTTACGACATAAAAGACTGGATGAGTCTTTATTTGGTTTTGAAGCACTAGAGATCAACAAATACGATGTCATTTTCATCACTAACGCAGTGTACACAGATAAAATCATGTAGTGTAATCAAAGTTAACTTTCAATCACTATTAACTCTGTTAACAAAGTAATTAACTTCGTTTGGACAATCTTCATACAAAAATGAAACCTTTCAACTCAGCTCTTAAGTCTTGAGACATGCTGAAGCATGACTGCACACCACCTTGCCAGAACTTGCTAAAGTTATATCGCGTTTGGATCCCCAATGTTCTACGGGATATAGATCTAGTGCTTACAGAATCAAATTCCACACTACACAGCAATAAAAACCAGTAACTTTTCTAAGGCAGTATCAGGATTCAAACCTGGTATTTCAGCACGTTAGAAAACGGTGAGCTCATAGAGCACATATGACAATGATTTTGAAAAGCATTTTATATAAAGGAACATAAAATGGGAAAAATTGAACATCTTAACAAATTTGTTACGGCTTTTTTTTCCCCTCATAACATGTTTCACAACCAAAAATCTTATTCATTAACAACACCATTGTGGTCGCTGCATACAATGCAATCTTTTGCTTTTTCTCTCTCTGCTACTCCATAAAACATGGGTTTAAAAAAAACACAGCGTGTAACATATATGTTAAAAGTTTTATAAAACCAGAGTTATATTTTTTCACTACCTTACAAACAGTAAAAAATTGAACTATAACCAGAGTAAATATATAAAAATATATAATCTTCGAACATAGGTATAAAATTCATCTGATCCCAGCTCAGAAAAATAGATATTTATTTATGTAAATAAAAAAAAGTTTCATTTCGGAAAACTTACACAATAATTTTATTAATATATGCATTTTCCTAATGGTCGAAACAAATGAACATACAATTTGATAGATTTATATGTTCACCTGTTACCCCATGAATATAACATTAGTTAGGTCTACATATGACAGGGGTTCTCAAGTGGGGGGAATTCCAGTGTTTCGAGGGGGAGGGGGGGGATGACGAAATTCTGAGATATGGTGAAAAAGTTGTATAGGTCAAAAAAATTTTGTGAACCCCTGGTCTGTGATATTTTAAATTGCGTATTCAAATCATTTGCGAAATTTACAAGAACACACACAGTGAGTTTCTCAGGAAAAGCTTCAAAAAGTGAATCTACCCGACAAGCATCCACACCACCACAAAGATTTTGATTCATCTCGATTCAACATACACCACAAAAGATTATATTTTAACGCAATCACTACAAAACATTTTTCAGAACACTAACATGGTAAATTATTCAAAACTACGTAAGACGCACCCAATCATTGGAAGTTTTCCCAAGATGAACTTATATTTTTGGGAGAAAATAAAATGCTATCGTTCTTGTTCACTTTATCTTGTGCGGTTAGAAATGGATTTTTGGGAGCTCGTGAACTCTGAGGTGAGGATGTAGAGTTCACAGTGCAGAAAGCTGTTGGTGGTATTGACACAGTTCGAGACAATGGCTGAGATCTGTAAGGAATGATCCCAAGTGGGTGTGAAGTGTTCTTGCTTGCATCTACTGTGTTACCATTTGATGCCGTGACATTTGATGATTGCCACATGTTAACCATGTTCTTTACATTGGGTCCCGACGACAGCTGGAACTTTGACTCGGAAACGGGTGGAGCACTCGTAAAATTTTGATAAAAAGGGTTCGTTGGCTTAATGGTAGGAATGAACAAGGCATTGTGGTTTCTGCTGGGACTTTGGAAAGAATTGCTAAATGGATTATACACTGCAGGTTTATGGTCTATTATATCTAAAACGTTGGATTTGTTTACGGTGTTTTCATCCAATGAGAGAAGTTTATCACAGCTTGCTGTTAAATCTGATGAGCATTTCACCTCCAGTTCGATTAATGGTTGGTCAAGCAACTGTGAGGAATAGGACCGTTTCGGCGTAACGGAATGACTACCACTTTGTTTTGCCGAGGATGACTTAGAGGATGGTGGTCTGGGTAAAAGCGGAGGCGGTGGTGGATCATCTGTAGACAGACCATTCTTTTCAAATGGCGACAATTTCAATGGACTGCCGGCCTTACAAGTAGCACATTTTGCCTATAATATGACAAAACTTACTTATATATACATACATTAGTAAATATGAAGAGCCAACAATTATTATTAAAATTGCCAAATTTAAAAAAATAAATAAAATTAATATACACCAACTAACAAAAAATAAATAAAAATAATAATGAACCAAGGAGTTGTTGGAATCGAATGAAATTTCATACATATGAAGGTAATGTTGATAAGTGTAGGTGATAACATTAGATTGAAAGGATACATTTATTAGAGAAAACTGTACAATTCAAAAGAGACTCTAATACCTTTAAGCCTGGATACAAGATGATATACAGGGTGTTTATAAAAGAAGTATACAACTTCAAATTTTATTTGCATCGAAACTACAATAGCTAAAAAAACTTAATTATTCTTTCAAATGACGTGACATCGGTCAAAAGTTTTTTCATCATACGTAGAATGACTCCATGTGTCAAACGGTGCACATGTGTTCATAGAACGTAAAAGACACAGAAAACAACAGTGATGGCATGGCACTGGAGACCTGCATTTCTTTTAAGGCTATATTTCAGCAGTGAGTCAACTTTTCATGTGTCCGGCGAAGTTAACAAGCATAACTGTCGAACCTGGGGCACTGAAAATCCCCATGTGGTCATAAAACACGAGGAAGAGATAGCCCAAAGGATAATGTTTGGTGTGGGGTAACGGCAGACAGTCTTACTGGACCCCCCCCCCTTTTTTTTTTGCTGAAAACATGGTTACTGTTGCAACGTATTTGGACATGTTGGAACAATTTGCAATTCCACAACTTCAGGATATTCCAAACATTTTTCACGATGTCCAAATACGCTGTGATAGTAACCACGTTTTCAGCAAAGACAACAAGCAACTTCACTACAAAACAATCGTGGGGTAAATCAATCCCCCCCCCCCCATAAAATAAAGAAATAAAAGAAAAATCAGTCTGACAAATTTTTTCCGCATTTCTATTGAAAAAGGAATTTACATTTTACAGAATTTAAAAATGTATATAATACGTATATACATACGCGCATCTCCTGCAGAACACTGAAAAAATTCTGCTTTGGGGGCCTTATTCTGTTGAAAAATGCGGGTTGAAAGCCCTGCCAAAGAGGGGCAACGTATGTGGCTGCAGGATGTTTTGCACCTATTGCTGAGCTGTTAGTATCTTTTGTATGACTAATAGTGACTGATGGTTATGTGCGTCACTCCATAGCAAAGGTAGGATTGAAGCGCTCACCACATGCCCTCCATACTCGAACATAAGTGGCGTCGGTTTCCAAAGAGGACCTGGATACTTTACTAAAGACAATATGGTTCTAGTCCATAGCAGTACACGTATCTCATTCATGATATCTGTGTATTTATGTGTTCTATTTTATTTTATATTGATAATTTTGGATCGTTCCTCCAGCTTTTAATTTATGCGCTGCCTGACAACGTTTACATTTTAAGGGAAGCCTGGGGCTTATCATGTAGTTATTATTTATTTTTTCCCTTGGCTTCCCGTGGGGGCTTTGCCCCTACAAAAAAAATCGCAAATAAATACTAATGTAAAGGAAACTGAAAGTAGCTGGATGTCAATGGAAGGACATGTAATGGATACCGTAACACCAAATGTCTTCTTGCTAAGCATATGGAAATGGTTCAGGAAACAGGATTATGTAATGAAGGTACCGCTAGTCATTGAATGGTGGACAATGGAACTGTTGGAGATGCTCATGTTTGTTGGTGGATCTGAATCGTCTGGAATCTGTTTGCTATGTGTGTACCCTCACATTACCACTGTACCCAATGTCTTCTAACAGGTAGGTCAGAATGGTCTACATGACAGCTGATTTTTCAAAATGCCCATCCGGTTTCTCTCGGTCCAATGATATGCCCCTTTTAACTGATTAAAATGCTTTCGACTGAATTGTTGAGACATGTCTAGTAGTCAGTGATCTCTTAACCAAGAGCAACAACTTAAAAAAGGGGATACACCATATAAACATAATTTCTGAGAGCATTTTTATAGTGAAATGGGGGTAGCACCACTACAACATCTGGTGACAAGACCCAGTGTCCAAACATAGCACAATTGTAATTATTTACATATTTTTTCCCAAGATAAGCTCTACATGGTGAACTTTGCGGCAAGCTAATATTTCCGAGTGTGTTATTATTATTATCATTGGGTTTTCTTTTCTTTTTTTTTGGCAATGAGTAAATATTAAGGAAAAGAAAATTTATTATAATTACAAAAAGATCTGTAAGTTGAGGTTCAGACACGCTTGTTCGCTGAGTGATACCCTCGCTGCAAAGTGAGCAACTCGAAAAGAAGTAATCATGCAGATCGTCCATCAGATCCATGTCTATTGGCTCGAAAGACAACATGGGACTTTCGGGGGAACCAGATCCAAGTTCTTGAACGTTGACGAGAGGTAAACTCCTGAGACAAAGATATTTAAAAGGCATCAAAAAAATATATCTAAATAAAATCATATGAAATAACATAGCCATAGACAATAATGTATAAATCTGTAGTTCGGTGATTCGCAAAGTGAGTCATGGACCACTGGTGACCCACGGCAGATTATCACATAGCCTACAGAAAATCTCTTAGATGATACAGTAAAAACTGTCCATCTCGAATCTAAAAAAACTTTATCTTGAACTTTATGCATCCCCCACTCCCATGACGACGGTTATGAAGAGAGTCCATGTGGACACTTCATTAGAAGTATTGCTGGACATGGAGGATTTCTTAGCAACATGCAGAACATTGACAGATGTGGAAATCTTACACAACACCAGAGAAGTTTTTGACGCAGATGATAATGAAAAAGAAGTAGAGTATGGGTAGTTTCTACAAAAGAAGTGCAGAAAGCTATTGAAATGTCAAGAACTTTCACTGAACCTCATAAAGATGTTAGGATGGATTTGCAACTATCGCTACCCTTTAGAAAATTGTCCAATCAAAGAAAGTCAGGCCTTCAAAAGTGTGAGCAGACTACTTTTTTTTTTTGTAAAAGTATGTCAAAAATGTTTTACTCACATATATACTGATTATTATGTATTAATAAAATACCTTCAATCAAACTTTTATACACTGTATATAAGAATTACTATATTTCAAATTTTTTCTTTTCTTGATCCAAAGGGATTCAAAATAGACAGATTCTACTATTTATTTTTTAATTTCTTCCTTGGAAAAAAAAATCTCTTTGACTTCCACCCCTGATAGGCTTGATAAAATAAAGGAAATAACGAATTTCAAGATGATCCATGAGCGATCAAACTCTGAAAAACATTGCTATAGCCAGGGTTGTCCAACATATGGCTCACAGGCCAGATTGTGGCCCACCACCAACTGTTGGGGGGGTTTTCAGAAATCGAGAAAAACTGCATGGGTAACTCCTTTCCATATCGCCAGTTAACAAATAATCAGAAGAAACTCTTAAAGAGGGTTTTTTTTACAAAACTTCGCTGAAACCACTAGCCCAAGAGATCTGTGAAAAATTTTTAAGTTGCCTGTTGATCAAAAAGGTTGGACAACCCTGCTAAAGACAATAATACAGTCAAACTTCTATTTAACAAAGTGCAAAAAGAGGCCAAAAAACTTCGTTAAACGGAAAATATGTTGACTGCATAAATGATTCAGTGTCCAAAAAAAAAAAAAAAAGTTTGACTACATATCAATCCATAAACAACAAGAAAAAAAAAATCTGTAATGCTTACAATTTGTCTTTACTAACTGGAGTTCTTGCTTCCACGACACCATCTTTATTAACAGTGAACTGTCGAAGATATAATTAACATAAAAATATTAAAAGGA
>QLNU02015270.1:96645939-96661416 GCA_006491805.2 Dysdera silvatica | reverse complement strand
AGAACAGAACTACGGGGGGGAAAAAAAAAGAGGAGACCAACAGGAAACTACATAAAAAAAAAAAAAAATCATAATTGGTCAATGCAATCACCTTCATGTTTGAAACCCAATCGCGGTACTGATTTCGAAGCCTTGTACTTGCTTTGTCTTCGTGAGCCGTTAATTCAAACTCAAACACATCACTCACACCTTGGCCAGAATTCAGCATCTTCAATCGGCTTTCAATAAACTACATTTAAAAATAACATAATCACATCATTAATATCAAACTTACAACACATCATTATTTAAGAATTCATTGAAGGGTTTCATAAATTATAGAGCTCTCGCTCACATTGAAAAAAAAAAGCCGTACCCAATCAATCAATCACAAGAAACTTTCAACCGAATTTCAGTTACAGAAAAAATGGGTTCACATTCGTGGGAGATTTAGTTAATTTGAAACAGAAGTTCAGAAGGTTTTTTCCCTGACTTTGCTAGGTTTGACCACAAATCTCATTTTCCCCCTGACCTTCAGGAACAATGTCAAATTCCCTTACAATTTCGGGGGTGCATAGAAACCCTGTTGCAAGAGTAATTTGCACATATTTTTTTTATGGTACAAGGATATTTAGTGTCATCCTGTACAAGGATTTAGTTTTCTCAGGGATTTGAACCCCTTATCAAGGGAACAAAATCTCCCTTTTATGAATCAAGGGAAAAATACGCACATTATGTTATTAACTGCGCATACAACAATAATTACATTCAAATTTTTTCACGAGATGTTTGCAGAATAACAACTAATATTGCATGGTGGTTAGAGGAGAAGAATTCATATTTCGTGGTATGTACAGGACAAAAATTTACATTGCATGACGTTTAGAGAATAAGAACTTATATTGTACAACATTTATAGAATAACAACTTATAGTGCATAATGTTTGTTTGTTTGTGGTTTTATGGCTCAAGGACTACAATGGTCATGCTGCACCAGGACCTATTGTTTTCCGAGGAATCCGAACTTCTGAACCTACAATTTTCCGAGGAATCCAAACTTCTTGAGACCTAGGGAACCAAACCCTGGACTACAGTGAGCAGTGTGATCTCCGAGTAAGCGTTCTTTGCATCCCTGGGAGTTGAACTCGAGTTAACGGGGCACTAGGCGAAAGCGTTACCACACTGTGCTACCGCAGGGTCTAACGTATAATGTTTGCAGGTTGAAAAATTGTAATGCAAGTTATTTATGGAATGTAGATTATGCAGGATAGATTTGTTTTAGAGATTAGATTGTTTATTACCACGTTTGGCATAGTATAGCCCAGATACTCTTGCGCCATAAAAAATCCAACCAAACAAATTGTTTATTGTGACCACAGAATTACCAGGGCAAATTTAAAGGATGAGATTTTTTATATTGTGGCATATTCATAGAGTGACAAATTTTGAAGTGGCATACTTGCAGGTTGAGAAATATTGTCAAGATACATACAGGAACAGACGTTTTATCGTAGAATATTTACAGAATTTTTTTTTTACAGGATGAGAAAAGTTTAATAACGCACCTGTTGAAAAATTTGAAGCTCTAGCATTTTCTCGAGAAATGGTTGCATGGGAGCAGGACGATTTTGAACAAATAACTCTGGACTGAAACTTATTTTTTCACCTGGTTTTAGCTTCAGCGCATTCCAGTATCCACCAATGAGCTTTACCGAGGCCCTCAAAAATGCTCGAGCGACACAATCACCTATCATTTCGTGAGGGTGCTTCAAATCATGACGTAATGACTGCAGCTAAAAGTTGATTAATATAACATAAACTCATTTATTTATCCATTATGCTGTTTGCCATACGTTGTCACATCAGATAATTTGAAATAAATAGAAATGTGAATTTCAAAACATACGACTTCAGAAGGGAGAGCATCCGTGTCAGCATATGGTGAAAGAACAACGTTTTCATCGGCCTGCAGGATCACAGCATCACCCACATCCGACTGCTTCATACGCTAAAAAAGAGAACGATCTTTAGATGCAACATGATAGTTCACAATAACCTTGTCATAACACATTACAATAAACAGGATGTCCACCCAAATTCTGTTTCAAACTTCCCTGACTTTTCCAAGTTTTGCAGACCAAATCTTAATCGATTTCCAGTCGCTAATTATAGTAAACAACACACAATGCATTAAAATTTGTGTAATCAGAACAAGTTTAAAGACAATAAAATCTACTAATGCAAACCCCAAAACCATTTATAACTCAATTACAGTGAATTTACAAATACAAAAACTGCATTAAAAAATGTATTTCTTTACACTAAAAACTTGCATTAATTAAATATTTATAACACTTTCATCCAGCCCTTTTTGTATTTATTATAAAAGCATTTAACTATATAATCGCAAAGCTGATGCTTCATCTTCTATTTCATTTAAAAGGTGTATGACTATATATAAGGGAAAGGAGATTGGTATGATCAAAATCCCTTACAGATTAGAAAATTTAGCTAAAAAACTTTTTAAGTTATTATATGCTAAATTAATTAAGTAAGTTAGTATATTTGGCAAACATTTTCTCCGAAGAAATATACGGGCTTAATAATTTTATATAAATTATATTAGTTTTGATGCAAAAGGGTAATTTCTGGAAGAAGTTTAGTTAAAAGTATAAGTTTTTCAAAATTTTTAGTATGCAATTTGATACGAAAAGCACAGTTCAAGAAAATTATTTTAATAAGCTATTTATTATAACAATGAATTTCAAATTTTCCTGACTTTTCCAGTCAGAAAACACTTCCCTGACTTTTCCAGGTTTTCTAAATCCATAGACACCCCGAAAAAAGCAACCACAAAAAATCAATTGTTTGCGTTTTACTGTGTAAAGACAACTACTAAGGTTGTAATGCGCTGAGACCTATAGTATTATGGTTAAATTGAACCCCTGTTGCCTACGAATCGAATCACGGGCTGGGGGCAGAAAAAATGGCATACATGCCATGATAACTTGATTAATGGCTTAATAGATGAATGCATTACAACTACACAATCTCCAGGTTAAATAAAGCTATCAAAAAACAGATCAGTATAATTAGAATAATTCTAGCATAACTAATACTTCATAATCACAGTCAATTCAATGGCCTAACGCGAGAAAAGATTTAAAAAGAAAGCGAATATCGATCTCTTTACTGGTCCAGTGTATTAATGATGCAATCACCTTCTTTTAGGGCAGAAAAATATACGGGCAAAGCTTGTTTTCTGACTCTGTTCTGAATTGAAAGTTTGTAGCAATTGCTCATTGAGTAAGCATATCAGCATCCAACAACCCATTGAAAACTCAAATGACAACGGTAAACATTTTCCAGCGAAGTAGTTTTGAATTAAGGCATGTCCATCACTTTATAGACATAACACATTTGCACACAATAGACTAAGGTACAGGTGTAACCTCAAATACCGCTACCTTCGCATACAGCTTAAATGCATTCACTTAGAATCTAAAGAATTCAAGTGGTCTGAAGCAAACCCTGCAGTACTACATAAGTATAACTGTATATCTTGCATACAGTCCTAGTTAATCTATGCATGGAGTTGTTTACAAACATTGTCACTACTTTAAATTCCTTATTTAGTGATTTAGTTTTAAAATATCGTCTTTGACATGAATTTACATGTTTTTCCACAGCACCCAATGTAACAATGATTTATATGAAAAAATGACGATGACATTGAAAAGACAGTAAACTCGCGTTTTTAAAAACCCGTAGGGACTCTAAAAAAAGTTCATAAAACTCAGTTTTTTAATGGGACTGACATATCCCCCCAAAACCCCATAATTCTAATTATAAAGGTAAATTTACAAATCATTTGTGTGTTTTTCTCATGGCAACTACGCTATGTACAAGACCCAGGCATTCTCTCTCGTTCACTTCCTGTTACTAATGACAGCTGAAGTTATACACAGACGGTGAACAGTTTTAACTTATAACGATCAACATTTAACATTCAAACAACCCAATGAAGTCCAGTGTCAAAACTGCAATGAGCCCCCTAAATTCAAAACTTATATTTGTCAAATTAATTCCCACTTTCAGTTTGAAACATTGACACATTGAGTTTACAAAAAAGAGAGAATGTGCAATTCTAGTTTGTAAAAAGTGCAGAAATTTCATTAGCTGAGGACGCCTTTCAAAACCAACATAATGGTTCGTAAAAACGTGAAATTTGTAAATTGGATGCTCAAAGATGAATCTACTATAGCACCTATAGATAATTAAACATTGTTGGAGGGAAGTGACAAATAAGACACACACACACACATCTTTTTAAAATGCTCCACTAATAGCAACACTTATTATGGAGATATATGTGTAATACATAGTCTATATATATGACATATAATCATATTTATATAAGCCTAACACACTAAGCAGATTAATAACAATTTTTACAATTTAATAATTGTTGTTTCATGCAAAATAATTATATGTATTGTGCATATTAGGGAGATACATGTTTGCATAATGTAACTTTACAGAGAAGGTGGATGCAGGCACTCCAATCAGAAATGGCATCGGAGCACTAGAGTCCCGATAGAATAGAAAATACATTTTACTAACCAGTAAAATTATAGTTAATGTAATGAATGAACACAAAATTGCTATAATTGGAAGATAAAACAGAAGAAAAAAACAACACCCAAAACAGTATAAATAAAATGCATACCTCAGTAGTCAAGTAAATGCTTTGGAAGAACGGGATGAAGATATGTTGCCTAAATGAAAATGCTAAGTAACAATATATCTCCACATAATTTGCATAATAATACACATAAATAAATAAATATATATAAAGCCAAACTCGGTTCTAATGACAACTTGATTATTACATCAAAATGCTGGTCTCCTCTTTGTGTTTATTTGTACACGCTTTTATCAGCTATATTTGTTTTAAGGTGCAAGGACAGCACAAGTCATGCTGTGCTGGGACCTTACAGTTTCCAAGAGAACCTCCTATAGGACTAGGAACCAACCCCTGACCACACTGAGCAGTTTGTCGGGAAGCGTTCCATTTGGTATCTTTGGGAGTCAACGCCTGCTAATGGCACACTACATGAATACGCTACTCACGCAAAGCTTACCAGTTATAAATCTGTAAAATTTCGCTATTCCTTGAATGTCATAATAACCGCGCTTTCACTGTAGTTAACTATTGGTTAATTGTACAAAATTGGGTATTTGCAGTGCAGAAGCAAAATTTTCGTCCTTCAATTGTGAGAACATCTAATTTTTTTAAAGAAAACTACTAAAATATGCACTTGTTGATCGGCTCAAACAGAATTTCTAGTTCTCTGACTATATTCGAAAAGCAAACCCCATGGTTCCCACTCTTTTATCCTGATGAAATTCAAGGACTTTTTAAGGAATTTTCAAGGACCAAATAACGTTTTTCAAAGACCTTACATTGTCAATCGCAATATACATAAAAATTAAAAATGCAAGACATTATAAGCATAATACTGAAATTAGTGTTTAATTATGTTTCTCCTGGCTTCAACTTGGCACCCTGTTAACAAAAGCTACCTTTTTAATTGCATCCCTTGTATCGGGCTGCACTCAGTGGGTGGGGAGGAACAGGCATGTCAGAAACACTATTCTTTATTCGAAATGAGGCAAAATACCTTTTTTTTTTTCCTTTTGCCAAAACTTGAAAAAAGGTTTTGGGAAAAATTCAAGGACTTTTCAAAGACCAACCACATTTTTGGCAGTTTTCAAGTACTTTTCAAGAGACTCGACTAGGCAAAAAAAAAAAATTCAAGGATTATGGGAACCATGAATCTCAATAACAGGGATTCTATGCAGTCTATAATGAAAACTAGAACCCTCGAGGTTGAAAAAGCTGGATATGTTTGAGCCTTTTTGCAATGTGATTCTATCCATGATCACCTGCTCCATTTTACTTAAAACTTTCTGAATTTAATTTAGTGCTTCGACAGTCCTTTCATCAAGATCAACAACACTTGTTCCTAACGGTTCATTTAGGCTATGGCAGCACCAGACGATCTGAGGGCCATATTAATATATACTACAGTGATTCTTGAAGACTGTCTTATGAATTTATTATAATATATTTATGTAATTTTGTTTTCATCTCACCAATGCATTGGATATATAAGTGAATTTGCTGCTTGAACACAGGCACTTAATCTGCTTAATTTCTTGGATATAATTAGAATTCTCCTCTCATGCAGCATACTGAAAAATTAGAACGAATGAACAATAAATACCTCACAACGCAAGTTATAAAATAACAACATAGAATATTAATAACAAAATACAAAACCGTTACGAAAACACATCATGATTAAATAGATAGCTGCATATATTAAAGATGTCATGAGTGAAAGAGCAGCGAGTTGCCATTTAAAACTGAGAATGCAGCCTAAATTCAAATGCAGGTGGTGTAAGGAAAAAATGCTCACCTGGCGAAAATGGCAATCATGTTAAAGGCATCAATTGCATTAAAGTATTCTGTTATGTTCCTCTACACAGACAAACAACAAAAATGAGTCATTATAAATAATTATTAATATAAAATATTATTAATAATGACTATATATAAATTATGTGAAACATAATGGATCTATAACCTTATTTATATAAGGAAGATTTTTCCAATCTGTCCACATACACATTAATAGGTAATCATGGTTGGGAATATACGAGTATAAAAGGTTTTATACATTTATTACGTATAAAACCAGAAAAAACGTATAAAAGACTAAGATTACAATTAAATTCTATAATTGCCATCTATAAGGTTCAAAGCTGTCTTATGATAACTATGTTCTTTTCAAAATTAAGAAATCCCAAAATTAAATTATCACTTCGTTCGTTGATTTTTTTTTTAACATGTGGTTTTCGTTTGTTTGGTGGTTTTACGACTCAAGGACTAGAATGCTCATGCTGCGCTGGGACCAACTGTTTTCCGAGGAATTTGAACATCTGGACCTATGATTTTCCGAGGAATCCAAACCTCTTAAGGCCTAGGGAACCAAACCCAGTGAGCAGTGTGATCTTTATGAGATCTCTGAGTAAGCGTTCTTTGCACTATTGGGAGTCGAACCCGGGTTAACGGCACATTAGGTGAATGCGTTATTACACTGCACTACCTAAGGTGTAAAGACTACTAAGATCATACTCCACCAAACATGGTATTACCAACCAAGGAACGGGGCAGGGGGATAAATGCCTTACATAGGACTTTCATGGGCAGCTAATCTGAATTCTCGTAAGCATGACAGGAAAATCTGTTACAATTAGGCTGACAGAAAAGTGCCAGCTCAAAGTGGCCCTTGCGGATCTGAATATTTTGATTTAGAACGTTATATTATAACCACATGCCTAGGTTAGCCCAAATTATTATATTTGTTTAATAACAGATAATGCATAATGTTTTTGAGTTATTTTTTGTTTTAAATTCTTGAATTAAAAAACAATATAGATAGTATAGTTCTAATTATAAACGTTCAAAATTTTACTTATAATTACTTGAGTGATTTTTTTTTAAATTCTATATAATGCTTAGAATAGTTTGAAATAAAAAATGACAATTAAAAAAAAGTTAACAAATTATACAAGAAAATAAAATTTCTTTTCACGTGTCATATTATATCAACACTTGAGTGGTGGTTTTTAAATCACAAAATTAATCCTTTATTATTGTACAGATTAATTATGCTGTGATGCATAATTTAAACTCGGGAATTATTTTATTGGCAGTATGCCAATTGGAAAAACGATTTTTAATATTTGAAAATCTTTTGCATACAGCTTTGCTGCAATTTTTAACAATGGATTTCGTGCTAATTTAAGTTTTTTACTCCAAATTTCGGAATTTTGTTCGCACAGAATGTGTTTAGTTTTTGAATATTAGAACATGTATAAAACCCTACACATATTATACGTTCCAACCCTGTATGTAATGTATTTAATTATAATGCATTAAATCATACACTTTAAAATACTGACTTACATTTTCAGGAATACTTGGTAACTTATTGCAGTCAGGAGTGGCAACAGAAAGGGACTAAAATACAAATTAATATATATAATATATATATATTACAACCACAATGTTAATACACGTTTTTATAAATTTAATTAATCAGTTTTTCTAAATTAGTACACGATGTTTTAAATCGCTCACCGTATCGGAATACTCAATGTTAAGCTCCAGTCCAGGGTCTGGAATTTTTGACTTGTGTAAAGCTTCTAAAAACAGTTTTACATCTTTGGAACTTTCCAACTGGAAAAAAAAAGCATGTATTTATCATTGGTCTTAAATGAGTTTTTATGGTCCCAAGCATCCTTTGCAAACATTTCTTCACAAGACAAAATGACAGCAGCAGCTGTTATTTTCTTAGAAACGTTTTTACATCGAGCTTCGCATGGTCATAGAGAAATCAAATTGAAATATAAATGGACAACATAAATACAGAGTGCAAAATTTCTTGTCGCCAGCTCAGCATAGGTGAGCGAAAACTTTTCTCATTGAATTGCCATAAAAGAAAGTTAAAAAGAATAACGAATTTGCATTTTGGCTTAAAATGATTTTTGTTACAGTATAAATAAACAGAGGCGTGAAACGATCAAGAATTCCGAACATTAAACATCCCTTTCTCAGGGTGTGTTGTGCGAGAACGAATATGTGATGTAGGTCGTGATTAATTTGAATACTGGTTCTTGTTCGCACCTTCTGCAATCCTGGGACATGCAGAAAAACAGAAGGGATTAGAACCAGTATACACACTAGTGCCGGGGTTCGAAATTAGCAATCGCTAGTCATATTTTGCACCTATAAATTTTGTTTTGACGACCAAGATTTTAGACCTTGTCGTTATTTTTGGCACCTAACTTTATTTTTATTGTTTATATAATGCAAATTTCGATTGCTCAATCCTTTATTTTTCCTTCTACCGATCTCACCGACGCACGTTGCAAGATCAGAATCACTGTTGCTCTTGTTAAGAGGCAACCCATGGTCTGTAATCTAATTAGCTGTGGCAAACTATGATCCTTGATTTCTTCCACTAGTGTCTTGATGTAGCCTTTTCTACCTATAAGGATGTTCTTTGGAGATAACTTGCGTTTAGCGATATTCTTTGGCTTTGCACTTATTTCCAACTTTTAAGTTTGCTATCAATTTTCGATCACGAAGACTACACAAAACGAAATCAGTAGTAAAGCTTCTTTGGCGAAGTGTCCACATGTTGCACCCTTGTGACAAAGTGTTACAACTCAAAATTGGGTGAAAATTACAATGATACAAACCGATGTAGAAAACAGTGCTGCATTTTGCCATGCAAAATGTTAGGTCATAAGTTATTTGGGTTTCTGCTAGTTGGCACATGTCATTAGATGAACACAACGTCCCTCAATTCAGCCAGAAACAGTTTTTTGCATTTTCTGAAAATTGGGATTTTTTGAGTTGTAATACTTTCATCTCAAAGGTGAGATGTGCATAATATTTTAAATTGTGATTATGTGCGATTGAAACCGAATTTATAAATAGGCATGCTGGGCAAATACCCAAAGAACTAAATATTAGAGGTGCAAAATTTCAAAAGATGGATGCGTTTTTGTTTTTTTTTAAATTGCAATCTATCGTTGGACTTCTGTCAATTCACTTTCACTGGAAAAGTGCCCATCCTCGCCCAACCCACAAATGTCAGGGGAAAAATTTCTTCATATAAAATAAACTTATTCATAAAAGTATTGTTATACCTATTATAATAATGCACACAAGGTAATCTCAGACCACCCCCTCCCCCATCCGTGATTTTCTGTCGCAGTCACATTTGAAGGCGGATAAAATTTTTATTTCTATCAGATAATTCCTAGTAAGTGCCCCTACATTTTCTAGGATTTTTCATTACATTTGGGTGAGAGAATCTCTGAGCTATATACGAGCAAGTGTTCAAAGCAAAAAATTTTAAAAGACAGCAGATTTTTTTTTTTTAATTGTAATCTAGTCCATAGAATTCCACCTTCTCCCCGAAAGCTTATCTCCCGTTTCTCTCTCTCGGCTTGAAATTCCGAAAACTTTTGTGAAACAGCCTCCCCCCTCCCCACACACAAAGACAACTAAGACTTATACTATTACTTCCTACAGTTACTTTAATAGGATTAAAATTTCATACTGGAACTTTTTAAAAACAGATACAATCGATGATTTTCTCATGGTTGTTGTGAATGAATTACCGCTACTAAATTTCAATGGACACCGTTGATATGTGATATTTCAGTACAGACAGGTAGAGATATACCAACCTTCATTAATACACAACAGATAAATACTATACAATGGATAACAAAAAATTCTTTACATGCTAAAGAGCGGCGAGTGGATTTTGCTTTGGGCTAGTTCACCAGGACCTGAAATTTCTCCCCATGGTAAATGTATTTGGCTTTCGTAGTACAGGAGTAGCTAAGGCCGTTCTGCATCAAGACCCAGAGCTTTTCCGAGGAATACAAACCATTCTCACATAGGGAATCCGAAATGGGGAACTGAAACGAAACAAACCCAACCAGAGCTGGATACCTGTTGGAATCGAACCCAGAATATTCACGTGGTGGCCAAACATTCTACAATTTTGAGACTACAAGACTTCTTTAGTAGCAATTCAGGAGTAGTAAGTATATCGTACAGGTGTTTTAAAACTAAATGTCACAGGTTTTAATCAAGGGCATGAAACATTGACTAACATTTCATGTAATGTGCTATATGAAAATATGACACGTGTTCTGAACATTTTTAGCAGGTTTCAATAGATATTGAACCCGCTATTGCTGTTGGTTTTTCTGTCTGTCTATACGCAATAAAAAGGGTAAGGCAAAGGTCTTCCGTAAATGCAATAATGATGGCTATTGTTAACGCTGAAAACCTACCGAGTTACTTGAGAATTAAAGAGTTGCGAATTAATGTTAATTGAAACCCGCTAAATTTAAATATCGACTTTTACTTGCTTGTTTTCTATGTTTAGGAGCTGTTGATGGTCCAAAGAATTTGAAAACTCGTGGTATATAGTAACTCAGTAGTAAGGACAGTTTGCTAGTTACATCGCCAGTAGTAATTACATTTGTAAGGTGTTTGACTAGGTAGAAAGCTGTAAAACACGATACCTGAAAACTTAAAAATTATATAGTAATTATATTACTAATTACAATTAATAACTAAACATACCTTATTGTTGTTGCATAGGTCAGCAATGTGGTTTAAGATTCGATAAAAAGCTTCATGCCATGGAAGGTAGCTATAAGGAGTAAAATGTATGAGAATTGAATTTAAAAACGTGCCTAAAGGTTTCACATACAACTAGTAAAGAATTAAATATTAACAGTTCGCAATAATTCGATATATAAGGTAATGGATACTTGTAATATTCTAGCGCTGTAATCACAAAAACTAGTCTTCAATTAAGCTTTAAACTACATAATCTTTTTCTATACCGCAACATTGCCTTACACATATAAGTGCCAGTGAATTAGGGATAGCGGATGTTATATATAGATAGGGAGAGGTATTTCGAGGTGTTCATGCTTTACGACATAGGGATAGTTAAGATCATGCACTGGCACACAGTTTGGTCCTACATTGGAATTGAATCAGTGTTTACAATACGCTAAACCAGTGGTTCCCAACCCTTTTCAAGCTGCGACCCACTTTTATAGTAACTAAAAGATCCGCAACCCCCACAATTATTTATGACCTCCAAAACACATTGAATACAAAATTTATTATATATACAATATACATTAAATTCTGTACATTATATTAATTATACATATTGCAGTAATTATGTACAGTGAAGTCCATTTTCGAATTGCCCCCTGTGGGGCATGGACCCCATGTTGGGAAACATCGCACTAAATGAATGTGTTATCTCTGCGTCACTGAAGAGACAATTTCTAATTCAATGGCACTTTAGTGTATAAAGGGTTACTAAACTAGTGCACACACAAGTAAGATGTAATCGCATGCAGACAAGATATAACGACATGCAGATATATCAGTATGCAAACAAGATGTAACCTATACAGACACGATATAATGGTGTACAGATAGGACAACAGTATAACAGTGAATAAAACTATCAATTTAGAACTGCTTCCTTGAAGTATAGACATGCTTAGTATGTGCTTTTTTTTTTCTTTTTTTTTAAAGAATAAAAAGTTCCTAAACTTGAAAATTCATTGCAAAAATCAAATGCAGTGATGTATTTCCAAAACTTCAGTAAACGATAAAGCATAAACATAATGTAATTCAACATTAAAAATTTTGCTCTTGGGGTTGAAAAGAAATTTTTGTGACCAAAAGCAAAAATGGCGCTTCTTTTTAATTTTACATGAAATTAATTTAAAAAGTTTAGTGTATTACAATGGACATTTCATCTTACAACTACTAAACGATATTACAAACCTTAGGAGGACTAAACACGATGAAGCACTTGGAGCATGGCGACAAAACCCAAATGTCCATTTGCTGTCAATGTTCGTCAATACAAACGAAAAATGATGGACATTATTCCTGCAAATGATAAATCAGTCATATGAAAATATTCCTTTAAAACCGAAAAGGAAAAAAAGTTAGCTCTTCACATTGGAAAAATCTCCCATACTTCTGACTACATTAATCTGAAAATATATAGTCTATATATCATAAATACATAACTTGTAAGTCCCAAAGCAGAATGTTTTGCAATGTTCTGCAACAAGCCTTCAGCTGATCAAAAATGTTCTGCAGGAGATGCATGTATGTATATATATATTCGTATTATATACATTTTTAAATTCTATAAAACATAAATTCCTTTTTTAATAGAAATGTAGAAAACAGTTGTTGGACTGATGTATTTATTTAAGGAAAAACAAACACTGATTCATCCAGCAATTGCTATGAAGTGAAGCTGTTTTGCGACGTGCGTTGCACATTTTAGCACATTCTGTTTTGGATCTTGTAAAACCACTGCATGAGGTAAGCTGATGATAATATTTAAATAGAAAATTAATGACTTTTCAAACAAATGAAAGAAAAAACTATCATCCTGTTTTTACAATACACTATCTAAAAAATAGTTTAACTGCAATAGTACAACTATGACACTTCACTTAGAAATACCGTAGTGTTTTAGTCTCCCTTCACCTTACACAAACTTTTCTCATATAAAGAATGTAACGTAATACTGCATACTTACTCATCAAATTCCACAGGATAAGAAAATTCTGGTACCGATTTCAGTGTTTCCTACAAAAAAATAAATAACGTCCAACTTTTAGGCACATGATGCACAAAACTGTGTAAATGTGTTCAAGTACATTCATACAGAAAAATGTACAAAAATATTAAAACTCAGAAAAAAAAAAAAAATCAGACATTTAAGAAGGATGTGTATGTCTGTTTTTCCCTAAATACACACACACACACATGGTATACAGGGTGATCACAAAATACCCTCCACTACGTAAGATATCCTAGGGACTGGAATTTACAAGGTAATAATTTGAAACTTTAAATGTGGATATTTTCAGGTACATGCTCGAGAATTACGCACATAAAAATAATTAAGCTAGCATGGTTACAGTTACTAAATTTAGGAAATTTCAAATGGCAACGTCATTTTTTTATTATCATAATATGATCAGTACTGTGGAAAAAACCCAAATGCCGTTGAATGTTTTCCTGTAATTATAAAAATGGTTGTGTAAGAGCAGAACCAAAGAAGAAGTGAGCTTGACAGGATAAGAAAGACAACAAGAAACTATGCCATTTGATGTTTATTTAACAGTGCTTGATGTGGCCACTTTCACAGACAATGAGACACTGCAGGTTTTGAAAATTTTGCTGTTCACTTCATCTTATTTCATACTGATCTTGCACAGCCATTTTTTACAGTTAAAGGGAAAGCTTTCAATGGTATTTGGGGTTTTTCGCAGTGCTGATCGTATTGCGACAATAGAGGTTTGTTTGTTTTACGGCTCAAAGACTACAGTGGTCATGCTGCGCCGGGACCTACTGTTTTCCGAGGAATCCGAACCTCTTAAGGCCTAGGGAACCAAACCCCGGACTACAGTGAGCAGTGCGATCTTTATGAGATCTCTGAGTAAGCGTTCTTTTTGCACTGCTGGGAGTCGAACCCGGATTAGCCGCGCAATAGGAGAACGCGTTACCACACTGCGCCACCGCAGGGCCGCAACAATAAAAGGACATTGCCCTTCAAAATTTGGCAACTGTAACCGTGATGGCTAATTTTTTTTACACACATAACTCTTGAGCACATACTTTGAAATTTCTACATCTCAAGTCTCATTCTGATATCTTGAGAATTTGGGTCCCTAGAGTCTCTTACATAGGGTAAGTTACTTTATGACCACCCTGTATATGTAAAGATAAAAAAAAAACAATCTACATACAGCAATACGTAACTGAACGAAGTGTTTGAAAAGTTTTTCACACATGCATTGCTTCCTTCTCGCTTCTGTCAAAATTACGGGGCGAGGTTTCACCCTCTACTTCTTGTGGCCGTGATATTTCCAGACTGCAGTGTTCAAAAGTAATGCACCAAACAGATTAAAAACAATCCATTTCTTATACCCAGAAAATATATTTATATAATGTACTTACTTTTATTTTAGATTTCAAGCTAAAAAGAATTCCAAAAATTAAAAATGAATACATATATTTTTCGTACACTTACTTTTATACAATTTTCTTGAACAAAGAAGTAGGCACTTTTTTTACTGTTTTCTTGAAAATTATGCGATCGTTGAGGGGTTAAAAGATTTTTCAGAATCTAAAACTCGCTTCACCAAAAGGGTTGTTTTTTGTCCAATGGTTTGAAGAAGTGGTTCTCTCTGGTGCCTTCTATTAAAAATGAATTTTCATACTGTTTTTTCTGGAAGTCTTCGTTTGCAAGTATCTCAGCTGATGTTCGAACATATGTTTGAAGATATCTCAGCTGATGATGTGAAAAATACTTGTATTCTTCCCTTTATGTGTTTTGAAGCAAATTCAAATAAATCTTGTTTACTCAAGATTTGCCCTTCAATAGTCCTTTGAAGACTTGCTCTTGTTTCAAAATAATTTGAATTCTATTATAATACTTAAACACAACCTTCCTCAAACAGGTCTGGAATGAGATGCAATGTAACATGTCTTGACACGAATTTTCTTGTTAAGACATGTTCACTCATAAAAACTTTGGCATCCAATCCAACTTGTTCTAGTTTTTTCTTGTTAAGATATTAAGTAAACTCAATGTAAATATAGGTAGGGCCTACCCTACGGTGTTTTTGTATATACAGGGTGTTTGGAAAATATCTGGCAAAACTTTAAGGGGTGGTAGGGGACACCAAATAAGGCATGTTTGACCATATCCCAATGTCCGCAAAGGGGCCGGTTTGGCTGTAGAGCGTAACTACTGTTTACGTCCATCA
>QLNU02015270.1:96611905-96642355 GCA_006491805.2 Dysdera silvatica | reverse complement strand
GGGGAGACAAGAAAGGCTTAGAATTGCTGGTAAATATGAAGTGTACAAACAAAAAGCTACTGACCAGAAACAACTGCAGTGGAAAAAACAACGTAATAGTAATACGATAAGAAAAATTTAACCATAGACTACATAAATTAAAGAAGAAAAAAATTGTACAAGCAATGCTTAGTCATGAAAAAGCATTTAGAAGCAAACAAGAATTAGGAAAAGCTATTTCAAGAGTAAAGTAATGTCTTCCCAATAGTGCTCGAAAGTGCATAGCAGTAATCTAACAGCTAGTCAATGTGATGATGAATATAGAGGTGTAATAACAGAAACTGAAAAGCAACAATAATATCGCATGAAATGCTTAGGACCAACAAAAATTAAAAATACTTTTAAATTCGAGCAAGGTGCTCATACTGTGTGATATATGAGAACTAACATTTTAAAAATCATAGTTGCACCAGTCTTAATTAACACTCGTGAATGTTATAAATTCCAAGATTAATTGTAGTTTTTCATCAGATTATAACACATTTGCAGCAGAATAACGATTTCATATGCTTTTTATTAATCCTATAAAAAATTATATATATTCAGATGGACTTACAACTTTGGGTTTAAAATCATTACATGGATCATGTCGGTTGCAAACTCCCTGTCTGCCACGCTATTTCATGTTAAATAAAAATAAGTTGAATCTATATTACACTTTAAAACTTTTGCAGAATGATGTTATTTTCCTATAAAAATTTACCCTTAATGTTTATATTGAAGTAAATCAGATATTTAGGATTTAACCTGAAAAGTTTTGTCCATTTTTTGTCATGTCACATGAAGTTTTTAATTTATTAATATTTAAAATATGCAGTTATTACAGATATTGTTTTCCAGAATGATAAAACGGCTACAAGCAAATATATGAACACCTATTTCTTTTTAATATATACTAATATAATATGAAAAATATATTAAGAATTTGTCTGATGTCATGTCTGTCACAAACAAAATTGACCATTTAGAAGCAGGGGGGGGGCCTCAAAATGTGATTGCACCTGTAGCCTCTGAAGTGCTAAAACTGCCACTACTTAGATATTATAATTCCTGATTATAAACTGCAATCAAAATTGTACAAAACCATGGAAAAAAAAAAGTTTAAGTAACAATATGCTAAGTTTTGTTAAAAAAAAATCAGACATGTCATGTCTGTCACACTGTAAAATTTTTTTTTTTTGAATTAAATTCTTTCAAAAATTCAATTTTTTTATTTACTTAACTGTTATCTTCATGAAAGAAAAAAAAATTCACTTGTAATGCGAGTAAATTCAGAGATTTTTAGTGTAATATAAACACACTGTAAAATGGCGTCCGTTTCTTGTCATGTTTGGTGCTAGTTTTTTCCCATAAATTCCTAATAAAAAAAAATTTTATCCCAGTTTTTTTCCTGCATTTATAACTAAGGCCCATGTGTATCAGTGGATGAAATTTTGGAACAATACAAAAATATTTAATACTAAATAATGGACTGTCTGATGTTTTAATATGAAATGATGTTTAATTTGAAATATGAAACTGTCTGATGTCATATCTGTCACAAATGAAATTGACCCTAAATTACTTCCCCCAGAATACTTTTTCTACGATAGCTCTTCTAAAATATCTTCTCTAAAATACCTTTTTTAAATATCTTCTCTAAAATACCTCTTTTAAATATCTTCTCTAAAATACCCCTTCTACGTTATTTTATCTTCTCGTCAGATGTTAGTTTTCCAGTCAATAACTATTTTTTGATGGAAACACTGATAGGAATTTTTGGAAAGTCCACGCATATGCGCAGAAGGATTGCACATTGGGCGTTTTGGTCTTCTGCTACGGGCTAGTGTGCATACACTGGGATTTACATGCAGGTGCAGTGTTTACAGCTCTCGGATTCAGTTCTAAGAGTATAGGTTCAGTTTTGGTAACGAAAGGAGCTTGGCGAACGGAATTTATTGCACACATATACCAAAAATTGCTAAAACGGAAGTGGTTACTGTGTTGTTTATTAGCGCTTAAATATTTTTCATTTTCCAGTTACTACTACACTAAAACACCTCTTCACTAATTAAATAATGAGTTTTCCCAAAATGATGAGATGTGTCCCCGGCCGTAATGACAACATTTTAAAAAAAAGGGCGCTAGTACAGATACCGTCCCAATTTGTTTTTTGTGGGAAGTGTTTCCAGGATGCATAGCAACTTTGTCTTGGCTTGCCGCCATGTTGCTTACGTCTCAATACAGGCTCCGCCCCTTTCCTTCCTCCATCCTACACCCAGCCCTCAACCCTACCCCTGTTCTCTATCTCTTTCCACCTCCCAACCCCTGTTTTCTTGGCGGTCTCTTCCTACTCCCCCCTAACCCTCTAATCCCTTTCTCCTGTTCCCTTTCCACTCCCTTCGCCTCTTAACCCTTTCTCCTCCTTTTTCTCAGTGCAGCGAACAAAATAAAAACGGCATACTAACTTTTATTCCTTTTATCTGTCGGATAACTTCACCCCTTCAACTACACAGTTATCCACGTTAGGCCTAGTGTACAAGCGCACCTTGCAAACTGGCCCTTCTACTCTGAACCAAACAAATCTTCTCCCAGAAACCAAGCCAACATCATTCTTCTTGCCTTTCAACCGCAATTGAACAAAAAAAACCCACATTAAAAGGTTCCGGCATCTTTCCAACCGTGGCAACATTCCCATAACACTCAAAACAACAATGAAGCATGCTTTAAGTGAGCGATTCTTGCCACACCCGCATGGGTGATATCACGCATCATATACTCTGACCTCAAAACCCAACCTACAATGACTTTTCTACATTTCTCTAGGGGAGAAATGCGCTATTGGGATGGTATCTCTACTTTCACCCAGAAAAGTCGCTAACATTTACCGTATTCTGTACTATCGCCTAGGGTTTCAAACCCCAGAAGAGAGTTGGCGCGATTGGCGACAGAAACAAGAAGTAATACACAGTCATGCCTCTGGTTTTAATGCCACTTCTCATAAACGATTCTTATATTTCATCATTAATAATAATAATATGAAGAAAAGGTATCAATTTCATGTGTATCATGTTCCAATTCCCTATTCTTTTAAAATGATCTATGATTGCTTTAACATACTCACTTTTGTTAGAGGTGGGTGGGATTCCAATTTCGCAGAATAATTCGAATACATGATCAGGGCTACTTCTACAAACGAGAAAAAAGGGTAAACAATTAGTAAAATTCTGCAATATGAAACCGAGGTCACCAGGAGTAAAATACAGGGTGACGAAATCGTAGAACGAAATGTAAGCAAAAATACTTAAATTAATTAAAGTTAATATTGACTCTGGCTTACTTGATTCTAGTTCCCATTGCGCCAAAATTTAATTAGACATCACAAATCACACTCCTGACCTTACTTCCCTTCCAATTCGTTAATTTCTACAAACTGGAGCGGTTGTCTGTTGAAGACATTTAATATTTCGTGATGACATTTAATGCTTCATGAAGACATACAATGCCACTGATAAGTTGACCCCAACGGTCCAGCCAAAGTAATGTCATTGTTCCAGAAATTAATTGGCAAATTGAGTCATCCTACAACTAAAAAAATAACAGTAATCAAAACAACAATAAAACCGGACCAATGACATGATGCCATTACTTTACTACGAATAAGACATTGACTTTACTCATGGAGGTAGGAAACCTCAGAGAAGACACGAAGGTCACAGAATTATTACTGCTCCTGTGCATGCTATTATTAAGTGCTTTTAATCAAAGAATATAGATATTTCCTTCTATGTCCTTTGTTTTAATGCTACAGGGCCACTACTGCCGCGTTCGTTTCCCGTACTCCCCACTTACCAGAATACGCCCAAGAACCCAACAACAAAAAATCAGTTTCAGGGATTTTGATGAAATAAAGCAAAATCGCTTTCATATTTGCGCCATTCTGTTTATACTGATTTTTGTAAAAGTTAAAATGCATCTTTTTTCACAAATAATCTTAAAAACTCCATAAAATATTTATCGTGATAGTTCAAATTAAATGAATGAATATTTGCTCTGTATAAAAAGTTCGTGAAAGGTGGCTGTATTAGCAGCCTATATTCCAAAAAAAAACCAACGCTGGGTTGCATTCAGATTAATTACGCCATATTAAATAAATTATATTTCGTAAAAATCTATATAAATATTAAATTAATTATCTACAATTGAATAAATCATATCTGTATTTATACCCCAAAGGCAGTGAGTAAGCGTATCTGGCAGTTCGTCAAACCATCAACATTGCAAAATGCAAAAATCCCAAATTGGTTGGATGTAGACGAAGTGGGAGTATTCAAATATTTATAAAAAAATACGTTGTTTCATTCAATATCTGTTTCAAACACATAGGTAATTAAACATTTAGTTATTTCATGGCAGATCGCGTGTCTATAGCTTTCAGATAAATCCCACCAATGTTTTGGATTTCGCTGTTATTATTTTAATGGTTGTCTGTCCTGATTGGCTGTGACGGCTATTCATGGTCTATTTCACGTCAGGGCCGTAGTAATGTATTTATTGGGGGTCCTGGACTCTTATTATTTTTATGGCCCCTTTTGAACTAGCTCTTACATTTCTATATTTTTACGATGTGAAAATTATTACAAATGCCAGGCTTTGAAATATATGAAAAATACAATATAAACATTGACAACTTGGAGGTACCGTTGGCTCATCCTTTAAGACTGCCTATTGTGTGTTATCAAATTTCTATTGTACCTTGCAGTGAATTAGGCTGCATGCATATATATATATATTTATATTCTTTTTTTTTTTCAAAAATCTTTGAAATTACTTTGTAGCTGTATAGAAATGTGATGCTGTAATAAAATACATAATGTGGAACATAACATAGTTTGGAGGCAAAATTGATATGTTTTCCATGTTTTTATTTCCGGGGCAATAGTACAGATACTGTCCCATTTCGTTTTTTAGTGGGACGTGTTTCCAACACACTTGGCAACTTTGTCCTGGCTTGCCGCCATGTTGCTTATGTCACATTACAGACTCTGCCCCTTTCCCTCCATCCTGCTTCCAGCCTTCACCCCTACCCTCTCCCCCCCTTTTAACCTCTCTCTCCTTCACCCCTCCCCTCTAACCTCTTCATGTTCTTTCTCCTCCCCCTTCCCCTCTCCACCTCCCAATCCCTGTTTTCTTGGCAGTCTTTTCCTACTCCCTCCTACACATCTAATCTCTTTCTCCTGTTCTGTTTCCACTCCCAACCTTCACGCCACTTCACCTCTTAACCTTTCCCGCTGTTGGCTTTCTCCTCTTTTCCTCCATCTCTTCCCCTCCCCCTGCTCCTTTTTCTCAGTGCAGCAAACAAAATAAAAATGGCATACTAACTTTTATCTGCCGGATAACTTCACCACTTTAACTACACAGTCATCCACGTTAGGCCTAGCATACCAGCACACTTTGCAAATCGGGTCCTTCTACTCCAAACCAAACAAACCTTCTCCCACAAACCAATCCAACAACATTCCTCTTCCCTTTCAACCGCAATTGAACAAAAAAATCCATATTGAAATGTTCCGACATCTTTCCAATCGCTGCAACACTTCCATGACGCTCAAAAGAATAACGAAGCAGCTTCAAAACGGCTTACCACCGCCACAGAGAAACACTGTATGCTGCTCCACCCTGTGGGACATCACGTGTTAAAATTTCTGACGTCAAAACCCGGCCTACAGCGACTTTCCTTCATGTTTCTAGGGGAAAATTGATCTTGTGGGACAGTATCTGTACTACTACCTTATTTCCACTTGAGTTTGTAATACAAAAAAGTGTGTATTTTGGAATTTATTCCAACTGTACTCCATTATGATAATTGAAAAATAATATACTCTTAAAATTGTGTGATTAGACTTAAAACTAACATATTTCTTTTATTAAGATCATGTGTAAATATTGGAAATGGATAAAAATCATTTGGTGCTGTTACACACTATGTTACCCTCCTAAATCTAGCTGTATTTTAGCAGAATCTAGTGCAGTGTTTCCAAGAACTCAAAACCTGGCAATTCACACATTGACTAGCCACCATTGCTTCTTACGGCGGGAGAGTACTACTCCGTGCTTTACTGATGTTTTTTTGGAGGATGTGGGAGGCCCCCCACCCCACTAGGCTTTCACTGATTTGGGAAAAATACTGGTTCACAAAAAAAACCAAAAACAAAACCTTGCATCCGGAAAAAACACGGTACACTCATTCACAGTGCTTGTTTTGGCTTTGTACACACCTATGTGATGTCACACTCTCTCTCATGACACTGCAGTCTTACAGAATTTTTAACGATTTCAAGAGGATAGAGTGAGTTTTGGGTAACGTAGTCTGTACTGTCCACAATCGTTTAGAATACTGACATTAAAAAGCATAGGTGTTGTTTTTGTTATAATGATGACAGTCATTTTCTTACCAATAAGAATAGGTTTACTAATCAGTGTTCTATCACTATGGGTGTATGCAGGGGAGGGTTGATAGAGCATATGACCTCCCATTCGATATGAACAGATATGTGTTACAATTTTATATGCAGTGAAATCTCTATAATGATACTGCCTGTATGGCTAACCTGTCTATAATAATATTTTTTCTAGACCTGACAGGCATATTGTATATTAGATTCAACCTTGTTGATAATGATATCTTTGCCTGGATGAGTAGGCTATCATTATAGAGACAGATTACATTATACAGGGTGTACTGTCAACAGCGCCACAGCTAGATGACTTTGCACTCCTGATAGAACCGTCTAGAATGCATCCCCCATCACGGACATATTCTTCCCTATGAATTATTTCAGCCGATTTTATATCCCTCCTTGCCTTCATCCCTTGTGTGGGTGTTCCACATCACCTTTAGATGCGGCTTTGCCCGTTAATGCCACATAAACTGCACAGTGAAAATCCTCACTCGGAGTACATAAAAATGACTCGAGAACCATATTTCAATAACCCATAGTTTTTGAGAAAAATTGTGAAAGAAGAAATATTACCATCACATCTGGCACATAGAAAATAAGCTATACTGGAAACATGAACATCAGTAGTTGCATATGACATTATGTTTACATAAGAAGATGCTCTAACTGACCACCATGCCTGTGCCATGTGATGGCTGACTGCAATTTTATGTTCATGCATTGTGTAGTTACTAATGTTTCCAATACAGTTTATTTTGTATTCATCGCATGTAACGTCATATTTTGTATTCATCGCATGTAACGTCATATTTTGTATTCATCGCATGTAACGTCATATTTTGTCTTTCTCATTTTTCTTGAAAACTGTCTTAGAGATATGGTTCTTGGGTCATTTTGTATGTACTCTGAGGATTTTTGCTGTGCCGAGTTTATGTGGTCTTAATGGGGCAATCTGTATATTTACAATGAACTCTTAACAACAACGTTCTAATTAACTGTTTGTTTAACAACAGTATTTTGCAATACTTCATGAAATTACACACATTTTGATTAACATCTTTGTTTATTTAACGGGTTTTCTCCGTCCCTCAAAAGTCATTGATGAAAGGGAGATTACTATATGTATAACGTTGTAGCCCTATGACCCTCTGCTACGTATAGATTTTATGTATAAGCCATTTACATAAGTGTGTCTTTCACACAAGCCTAGATAAATCTTAGAGATCATGTGGTTGTATTGCAGTTCTGTACAGTTTCTGACAATTATTTTATAACTTGAGTTAGCTACCTGGAAGATAACAGGATGAGAGGGCAGAGTGAGGATAGGATAGTTATTTAATGGGGGACAAACCCTGGAAATTAGTTAAAAAAAAAAAGGAATTAAAAATCAGACATTGCTTGATGGCAAGTATTTGGTAACTGTTGATAATACAGTGTTTCAGCTAAGCTTGCCAAATGTAAAGGATAGAAAAGTGTTGATGAGGGTGATAACCTTCATTTTTAAATAACCATTAAATAAATTTTCATTGTATGCTGTTGTATATTACAGCCATGATGTAATTCTAAATTTCAGATTTCAACATGCCTTCTCAAATGGGTTTAATGGATTTGGCTCGTCATCTGAGACAAGAATTTCTATTTGTTTCTTCTGAAAGACAAAATATACAAAATTTGAATGAAAAGGTGAGTTTTAGAAAAATTATAATTTTTTATGGGAGATGTCAACGCCAATTCATTTTATCCTGCTACTTATGTTTGGTTAATGTATTTTCCAGGTTCTAAAAACTGTGGAGCATTTGTACCACCTTTCATGGATTGCACGCCAACAAAGGGCGAATTTAGACAACTTGATGCTATCCCACAAAGATGATAATCCTGCAGGTTATTGCCAACGCGCTTCCGTGTTAGAAACTGTTAATTTTGTTGACTCCTACAAGCAGCTTGGTGTGAATGACACACTATACGCTGATTTCTTGCAACAGGTGAGGGAAAATCCAAAGTTGCTTGCTGCATGTCTCAATACAGGTGAGCACATTAACATCGCCACGATGCACAATGCAGTTAACATCATCATGGCAGCTCTTTATGGGAACTGCATCTTACCCGAGGATGAGATCTTTGTTTTGAATTTGCTGAAGGAGCTGATGTCCCTGCAGCTCACTGTTAGCGATAATCCTCGTAGGCTCTTGCGTCACGGCTCATGTGCTTTCAGTCGAGTGTATAAATCATTCAATGAATGTTTGTTTAGTGCAAAGATTTTTCTGACGGCTGCATTATATGAACCCATAATGCATGTCTTGATGGAGGATGACCTGTTCCTCGACATCGACCCCAGCAAAGCTGCTGTTAGATTCCATCCCCATGAAAGGCTGCGACATTTCGGAAAAGAAGGTACCCAGGAATATGCTGCAAATCTTCAACGACATCGTACATGGATAATCAATAAACTGTTCAATCTAACCATGCGCTTTATCGATGGCATCCGTAACAATTTATGTTGCTTCCCCCAAAGTTTATCTTGGCTTGCTCGGCAGATGTACAATTCTGTCATGAAAGCGAAACGTGTCGAAGTTCGTGAAGTTGGAGCAATGTGTGCAGATCTAGTATTTGCATTCTTCATTTGTCCCGCCATTGTCAACCCTGTACCATATGGCATCACAGACATCCATATTAGTGACATTGCCCGCTTCAATCTTATGCAAGTGGCACAGATACTGCAAGTGTTAGCAATGTCGAAATGGGAGGAAATTGATCCAAAGCTTATGGACCTCTATGGCAAATTTGAAAAGGTAAGTATATTTAATTGGCAAGAATGCTGTACAAATTCAATTGCTAATTTCTTTGTTCAGGTATGAACTTTACATGTGTGCTTTCAAGAGTAGAAATGCATGTGTAAAATGTATCTGATTTAATAACATGTAATGGCTCTGAAACAAGCAAGAGAGCGCGTTGCAGCTCGTACGAAGGATATTGAACTGCTTTGATATTTGTGTAAAGCTCATAAACACATCTCAAGCTAACCGGCTGTTCTTTGTTTCATCTCCTCACAGCAGTACGATAGAATTGTGGAAAGCTTCTGTATCTTAATATCTCCCTCCCCCTCCTTTCCTACATGTGCAGTACTACTCGTGGAAAGCTCACATGTGTAGTACCATTTTTACATTTATTTATGCCATGGCTTTTTTTTTACAGGATTCAATGTCGTCTCTACTGGATCTAATATTGGAAGGCAGTACAACAGACAGTGAAACAAGCTGGACCATTCAATCTCAGGAGTTTAATCGATCAGCGATATTGATTACTGAATCTGAACTTATGACCCTGGTACTCTACTTTCTGTAATATTTGATATTCAGAAATAGATCAGAGATATAGTGATAACAGAATGATGTCCCAAAGCTTACAAGGAAACCTCTCATAGTTCACACGCCGAATCTAATGAGCTTAATGTGCACACCATACAAAACCTTAATATGTAAAAATTAGCAGCTATCTCCCTCTAGAAATTGAGAAATTAAAAAGTAATTAAAATAGTGCTAATTGCAACCCTTTTGGCAAGATAGCTAGTCGCTCGAAAAAGGTGAAAAGTGAACTAGAGAATGTATTCTAAAAGTTTAGAATACGTCCAGTAATACAGAGCTAGCGTTAACTTGTTAAATTTAAACATATTTGATTTTGAAGTAGCTGTAAAGTTATTTTTTTCTCTATTTGTTAAATTGAAGTTCTATATTCCTTTCATTTTATTTCTGAAAGTCGCAGCAGAAAACAAATTACTTTAATTTTTATAATCACATTGCAAGTTACAATTCAATTCGTGCATAAGAGAAGCATTTATTTAGAAAATTCTGTCACAAAGTATCGCTTGCATTCTGTTCATCCATGTGAGGATAACGTGGATTTTCTTTAAAATTCTAGTTAGAGTCCATTCATGCCATTTTCAGTTATTGTAATTATATATTTTATTCCAGCATCCGTACTATCAGAAATCCAATGAATCACTGTTGTAAGGAAACCGTGAAAGTACATATGTTAAAATGCCTATTACACATATCTTTTAAAAATTTATTTATGAAAGAAATTAAAAAGTGCCAAATGGCGATAAAGTCTCTCTTCTGTTAACTCAAACTTACTTTTTATTAATTACCTTTAGTGTTAATCTGAGGAGATGGATGATAATTTTCACGTATTAGGTTTCTTATAGTATGTACGTATAATTAAA
The DNA here is from genome assembly GCA_006491805.2 of Dysdera silvatica. NCBI lineage: Eukaryota > Metazoa > Arthropoda > Arachnida > Araneae > Dysderidae > Dysdera > Dysdera silvatica. The sequence goes on along the minus strand of QLNU02015270.1, from coordinate 96,631,657 downwards.
TTCGTTAGATTCAGTGCGTGGGGGGGATTCCTTGTTAGTAAACCTATTGCAGGTTCATACAGATATCACACTTGCAAAAAAAATATTGTTTTGCTCTACCGGTCTGATTCATTGACAATATTGCCTTCTTACATCAAGGTTTAAGTGTAGGGCAACGACTCTCTGCTTCCAATACATGCAGATATATATATATTCCACATATTGTCCTAGTATGTCTACATGTTGTCCTAGTATGTCTACACGTTGTCCTAGTATGTCTACACGTTGTCCTAGTATGTCTACATGTTGTCCTAGTATGTCTACATGTTGTCCTAGTATGTCTACATATTGCCCTAGTATGTCTGCATATTGTCCTAGTGTGTCTGGGGTTACGTATATATGTTCAGGGCTTGTCCAATCATGGCGTACGACACTTGCCAGACAAGAATGGTACTTGCTCTCCTGAATGTGAAAACTTAGGAACCTAATGCACTTGGTTACCTAATGCAGGTTTATTATGCATGTTTTATTCTAACAGGTGTCAGTTCTTTTCAGGTTCCTAAGCAAAAGAAGTTTGTATTTCGCGGGAAACTATAGGTCCTAGCACAATATGACCCTTGCTATCCTTGTGACATAGAACTCAAGCAAACAAAGGAAATAAACGTCGTTTAAAAATAAGTTTACTAGATAATGTCATGTGTAATAATGTCTATCATAGGTCACTATGTATGACTTAAATTTTCTTTACTTCTTTTGCAAAATTTACATTTTTCAAGTTCTTTCACTTCTGTTCTGTGGGTGTGCGATATAATTACATTCTTTTACGGCGTCTTGTAGTATGTTTGCTATATTTGGTACTTTGCGGGATATTCTGCTATGTCAATTCCATTGAATTTAACGTTTCAGTGCAAACTGTGTGCATTGTTGTCAGAAGCAAAAAATTTAAATTTAAAAAACAACCAATGAGGGGTCCCTCTGTGAACAGACTTCTTACCTGGTTGCTCATTAATAAAAACAGTTTCATATATGTACCAACCTGATGGGTCCAAAGAACTGGATTTTAATAGATCAAAGCAAGTGTTTCGTATTATCATTGGTTGATGTTGCCTGCCCTTCATTTTTATTTTTTTACTTCTGATGATGATGCACACAGTTTGCAGTGAAACGTTAAGTTCAATAGAATTGACACGTCGGAATATCACGCAAAGTAATGAATATAGTGAAAACATTGATACATGTTGTCTAAAAATGTATTTTTCTAAACATCAAGCTAATCTCTATAAAAATACCTTTCTATGTATCTTACATTTTAGAATATATCCATAGCAATATTAATTTTCTACAGTAATAGTTTCCCAATGAATAATGGTTGAATGCGTGGTGTTTTTTTAGATTACATTTTTAAAAAGCATTGAGCAAAACACTGAGGATAACGTATTAAAGAAATTGCTGTTTTCACTAATCGGCCATTTGCCGACACCGGCAATCAACATTCCGTCTGTGATGCAAAATGGCGACATGCTGACAAGTACCCCAAGTGTTCATCTGAATGAGAACCATCAATCACTGGCCTCTAAAAAAAGTTTTCTGGGCAAAGGTAAGCGTTTGTACTTACTCCACCCTGATTACTAGGGCTCGGATCGTGATGACCTAAAAATTCCAAAAAACTGCCCTTAAATAAATGAAAAAATGACCTAAAAAGTCGAAAAAATGCCCTTAAGATTAAAAAATCCTCCCCAAATCAATTTTCATTATACAGGACCATCGAGGTAAATCCGGAAAACTGAGTTTAATAACTAAAATCCTTACAACACAAGACAAATTTATTTATCTTGTACATAACTTTGGATGGTTGTAGTAAATATGTTGGACATTAAAATTACTCGATGTAACCGCCATCAGCTTCCACGACTTGCTCAAGCCTGGACCTGAACCGACTGCATATACGTTTTCCCTCCTCCTTGTCCATGTCAGTCATCACCTCAGTAATGGCAGCCTTCAGGGCATCATTGATGTTGTAGGATTTCGTGTTTACCTTATCTTTAATTACACTCCATACTTAATAATCAAGGAGATTGCAGTCTGGGCTAGATGGTGGCTACAAATCGAGTGACCGGTGGTAAGGCACACTACTTTGAAACCACGCCTGGGTTTTCCTCCCCTTATGGTGGGCGGATGCTGAGTCCTGCTGGAAGACGTAATCTTTCCCACGTCCACTTCGTCCACCCAGGGCTTCACCACTGTCTCCAAGATGGGAATGTAAACATCGGCATTAATTTTTAGGCCCCTCGTCAAAGAAATGAGGTGGCATAACATCCCCCTTCGCTGATTATGATTCCAAAAACCATGACTGAGGTGGGAAAGTTTGTGTGCATGACGATGGGCACTTCTGAAGCATCTTGACATATTCACCCGTTATTTTGGCAATTCACTTTTCTGTCCTGAATGAAATTTTTTTCATCCGAAAAGAACCTCAGATAGGCCAGCGCTGTTGTTCTTGATGTCATTCAACGATGTTTGACACTTCAGTTTCCGATCAGCTTTGTTTCTGTCTGTCAACAATTGCTTCTCATATCACTGATAGAGCCAGGATTTGATTTTTTTGGGGGTGGGGGTGATTCGGTAAGGCTCTTCCGCTATTTTTCTAACAACGAGCCGCCGCTGATTTTCAGATGATCCACACTCAGCAGTCCGAAATAAAAGAAACATAAACGTGCACTGGCACACACAGGGGGGTGTTGATGGGGGTTGTAACCCCCCATTGCAATGAAATTTTGTATATTTAACATAGAAATATGTGAGTTGTAGCTTGTAACCCCCCCCTATTGAACCCATAACCTCCCCCATACGAACTTTATGTGTATGCCTATGTGAGTGCATATATAGTAATAGTATTTCTAATAAATAAGAAATGAATGACAACAAGCAACACTTGACAAGCAGCTCTAAATTTTATTGGAAACAGTTTAGGAAACCTCTTTTGTTTTTTAAAAAGCAGAAAGAAAAAAACGAAAATTAACAATTTTTTTTTAGAATTCAGTAGTATTGTGAATATAATGAATAAAAAATATTGTGTGATCTCCTTCTTACTGAAATAAATAAATTTTTACATAAATTTTTATTAGTCACTTGTTTTACTATATTATATACGTCAATATTTTCTGCAATTTTTTTCAGTTAAAAATTGTATTATACAGTGGGGAGCGAAAGTATGTTTACATTGGAACGTTGACACTTCTCACCCATATAACAAAAAAACTATTCACAGTAGAATTTTTCAAATTTAATGGAATAACTACAAGTCGTATGTCTTTATTTCTTGAAAGTTGCAGACTTGTATTGTTTTATGTATTTAAACAAAATTTGAACTCCCTCCAGAATAGTGAAGGGCAAAATTACAAATAAATAAACCATAAAAAAAGTAAAATTAAAAGCAAATTTCTGTGTCCATGTAATTCGCATATAATCTAATTCGCATAATCAATGATTCATGAGAATGTGTAAGTCATGGGCTGATAAAGGGTAGAGTGAAAATGGTGAAAACACGGGAACTATCGGTGATTGAAAGAACAGCCTTAACTAAAGACAGAGTGGATGGCAAATTATCCTACAGACAGTTAGGAGAAAAGTATGAAATAAGTGCAATGGGAGCTCAGAAAATAGTGAAAAGATATGAAATCAATGGACACGTTGTAAGCACCCAAAGGACAGGTCGAAAACCAAAGTTCACAGAAAGGGAGCGCAAGACGATTATGAGAACCATAAACAAAAACCCATTTACATCGAGAAGGGAAATCCAAGAAGAATTTCAAGATCAATTCAAAAAGACAATATCACGGAGACAAATTTCAAGGGTGTTAAACAAGGTGGGATATAAAGAAAGAATTACACGTAAGAAACCTTATATCTCTTCCAAAAATAAACAAAGGAGTTCAAAATTTGCAATTCAACATGCTGATAAGCAGTCAAGCGAAGGTATAATCTGCCTTCACTTGACAAAGGGAGCAGTTGGCTCCCGAAACGTCGTGTTTTTAAACCTTACGCCAGTGTCAAAATAACTGTTTGTTATGCTGATAAGACCCTCAAATTTTGGGAAAATGTGGAGCGATGAAAGCAAGTTTGAACCTTTAAAACAACAGAAGAAAATAGTGTTTAGAAAAGATGGAACAGCGTTTAATGTCAAGAATTTGCAGCCAACAATCAAACACCCATCATCAGTTATGGTTTGGGGTTGTTTTACCAATAATGCAACGGGGAATCTGGTATTCATTGATGGCCTTATGAACTCCCACAAGTATAAGGAGATTTTGGAATCAAATTTGGCTCAATGAAAGATGAAGTTGGGATTGAAAAGGGGTTGGTCTTTCCAACAAGACAATGACCCCAAACATAAATCTCGTATTTTAGTTGCTTATTTTGCCTCCAAGGAGATAAAGGTTCCCGAATAGCCATCTGTCACCTGATTTGAACCCCATTGAGCATCTTTGGGGGATTTTAGACAACCGTGTGCCATTATCATGTCGCACAAACATTCCTGCATTCAAGACTGCATTGCAGGAAGCTTGGAGCAGCATCCCACCAAATGTTATGACTAACTTGGTCCACAGCATGCCTCAACGGCTCCGTGAAGTCATTCGGGCCAAGGGAGGCCCTACCAAGTACTAGATTTTTACTTTTTTTGATGTTTTATTTATTATAAACTTAATTTTGCTCTTCAAATTCTGGAGGGGGTTCAAATGTTGTTTAAATACATGAAACCAATTTGTGTTACAAGTCTGTAACTTTCAAGAAATAAAGACATATGATTTGTACTTATTCCATTAAATTTGAAAAATTCTACTGTTATAGTTTTTTGTTAAACGGGTGAGAAGGGTCAACATTCCAGTGTAAACATACTTTTGCCCCCCCACTGTATATTTAATTTAGCTATCAATATTAACATATACAGCAATTTAACTCATTTTAATTATTTTTTATTTAATTTTGAAACCAAAACGTTTAATACTTTTTACTATCAAAACAATTTATAAAACTCTAACATGTATTACTGTACTATGATTTTAAAAAATATCGTTTGATAATAACATTAAATAATGGTTATAAGAACCGAATTTGTACTGTCCCTTGAAGATCATAACTAATTTTCACTATATTTACACTTGTGAATGTATTTACACCAACTCTACTATTTGCGTGGGTTCCATCATTAATGTAATAAAATGCATGTCTTCCTCAACAAATTAAATTGCTTTATATGTATAGAGAGAGAGAGAAAGAATGAGCAATAAACAACATAGCAATAAATAACTAATAAAATTGCTTAATATATATATATATTAAACAATTTTAATTGTTGTAGATGACAAACACATATTTTATTTACATCCATGATGGGACACATACAAATTCGTTATAGTAATTTTAATTGTCTGATGTTTGAGGTCATATTTAAAGTTATGATGCACTTTTTAAATGGTCCCTGGGTCATTGCGTGTCAAGTAAACCAAAATTCTAGCACTTTTGAACCTCACCCTCTTAAATTTTTTCAAATTTGACTCATTATCCAGAGATAGTATAAAATCCAAATTTTCAGATTTTTAACTGCAGTATTTTTTAAATTATAGGCCTCTGAAATCCAGAAAAAAGCATGATTTTATACTTACACACACTTACAAAAACTATTACTAATCAAGCTAGAAATGAGATAGATGAAATAAAAATAATGTTGTAGATTATAAGCTTTCATATGATATCCAACATGAGTAGTTTTAGGTAGCTTGGGATTTCAAGTTCGTGCCATGAACTCTTTGACCTTGAATTTCTCAAAAAGTGCTATTTTTAAAATTATGAAAAAATCATACATAAACTTGCCTATCTTAGCATCATTTCTGAGAAGTTTCATCTTGGGGCGGGAATGGAGTCATATTTTGGTCATTTAAAAAAAAAACTATGCCAAGGAAAGACCATCTGCATAAATGGAAATTTTTAATTTTAATCCACAATTATTAATTCTGTTGGGAAATAACCACTATCATTATTATAAGTTAAGAACAGTGTTATTATACGAGCAAAAGCGTAGCCGGGGGCAGTGCCGTATTTCCCAATAGGCCATAGACTAGCTCGAAAAAATTTTGGGTATTGAGTCTGATATAACAAAATCAATACCATACGATGATATAATCAGATGTTTTGCCGAGAAGAAAGCTAGACGTCATGCTTTCCATTTAAATACCAGTGTTCAATATATTTTTTTTTTTTTCTAAAATTAAAATTTATTTCAATAAAATTGAATTTGATTTATTATGTACAGAAAAGAAACAGTACTTAAATACAAGTATGCATTCATTCTCACTGTATCACTGATAACTTTTTAAATTTTTACGATATTCAGCTAAAATTTTCATGCAAGTCCTATATAATTGGTTATCGAATTATGAAGAAAATTTTTTTATCTTTTGATCCTGCACAGTTATAAATACTCATATCTCTTTGAATATTTAATCTATTCATTTCAAATTTCAGTATGATATTTTTCTTTTACGTTGCCGTGTTTTATGTAAGTTTCGTGAAATTTAGTTGAAAACTCTGTTTCCCATAAACAAAATACGTGCAAAAAAAAAAGGAATTTTCCAAAGAAACGTACATATCTTCGTGAATATACATATTATTTTTACGAAAATGCACAGAAGTGTTGCACATAGGAAGTAAAATCTTTTTTTGAAAGTTATGAATTATTTCCACTTTTTGTGATACAGGGTGATCACAATTTTTTTTTTCCTTTGATTTTTTGTCGGTGCTCTAAATGCACTCTTGACTGAATGTTTACTGGAAAGTACGAGTCCAAGCATGTCCTTTACGTAACCGAAGAAAATTCATTTAGTATTTCTCGAGAAATTCGAAAAAATGTCTAAAATTGAAAGTGTTTGGTGACTTTTTTTTTGGGTATATAGTGTGTGTGTGTGTTTTTATTTTTCACCAACGATTGCAGAGACCATCTGTAAAGTGCATTTTAATGTTATTCCTCAACTTTAACTGTACCCTTTAACACATGCTAATATTTTGTTAACCATATACAACCAATGTAATGTTAGAATGTAACCATGAATTATGACACCGTAGTGTCCAAGCGAGGTGCCAGACCCCACAGTAATTCCGTTACAACTTCCGAGAGCACCTTAGAAGATTCCTGCAGTTTGCATGAGTGTGACAATTTATCTGCTTCAAAGGCTCCATTGGAAGATGTACTGGTTGTGCCTATTCCTGGAATGGAAATCGATTCTCTTGGACTATTAAATGAAGATAAGGTACAAGAAATTTCCTTATATTGCTATCAGTTTACATATGTATATTCAATATGTAAGCTTGCATTTTTTTTTTAAATTACATTAGTAATCAAAGCTCGATAAATTGTGGTGAACCAAACTCGCCATACATAGAATGTACTCATCTACCTCAATAAGAAAGCTAAGATGATTTCTCATTCGCCAACTTAAAAAACCTAGTTGTCAGTGGTAACCAGAATTTGTGGTAACCAGGATAACTGTGGTAACCAGAATAACTGAATTTGTTCAGCCCTGTTAATGACTATAAGCTAATTGCGCTGCGTTTGAGAAATGGGATAATTTCAGAATATCACCCACACCCACACATTTTCTGATGTTTGGAAATAAAAAGTTGAAATGAGGTTTTGAAGGATTTTTGCCTTTATCATGAGTCACAATGTCATCTAACGCTGAGGCACAAATGTTGTCTGCTACGTCAACATGTGAATTAGCTTTAAAAAACGACAACAGTAAAATATATAGTATATAAAAATAATGTACAAATTATATTTTACATTAGATGATACATTTTTTTTATACCCTTCACAGGGTTAGCACAATTGCCAAATGGTTGGCACACGGAGACACCGGGGCGTATTTTTTGTAAACGGCTCGCAAAGCGAAGAATAATTTTATTGTGACTGATGGGAACCGAACCCATAGTCTCTTGTAGCTGGCCAAGGGCTCTTCGAACTGAATTGCAGACTACCTGTCATCCTCTGCTCTGCACATATAAAGCTTCACCATAAACGAGTTTACTTTATGTAACAATTTATTGTTAAAAAACTGACATGTGAAATATATTTCTGACAAAATTATTATATAAAAATACATATGGCTATGGTTTTTTTTTTTATGTAGTTTCATTTTTTTGCAGTGTTGACATTTTTTCGACATTTCATTCATCTTTATGATGTTTTATTCACTCTTTTGCAATATCAACATTTTGTTCTGTTTTCATCGTTTTAAATTTAGAGTATAAACATTGAAGTACTATGTATTAAATTTTGATCTGATGTTGTAGTAATTAACTTTTGTATTATGACAAGTAAATCAGAACTAAATAACGATCCTCACCATGCAATCTTTTAGTCACATGTCCGGGCGTTTCACAATGCATTTTTGGATGTGTTAGTTTTGTGAACTAGATTGCAGCCTGTGGTAAAACAAGGCACAATGAATCATAACAACCTCTACTCGCCAGACAAGAAAGAGATACCCGCCTGTCTCAATAATAAAAAATCTAGGAGAAAAGATTTCTTACTTGCCAACTGCAAAAATCACCAATGCAAAATGCACGAATGGCAACCGGATTTGTGGGCAAAAATCTCATCACCAATGGAAACCGGATTTTTCAGCAAAAATCTTGTCACCAATGCCAGCCGGATTTGTCGGGCCTTGGGTGTGTACATTGAGTTGCAACTTCAAAAGAAAAAAAACATTTCTTCACAAATAGACATGTGTTTACACTGATGAAAACTGCTGCTAAGGCCCTTCAATGTTAATGCATTTACATAACGTGCTGTTACCCTGAGGTTGATTCCCATCAGTACGAAAAATATTTTTTTACGAACTAACTACTCACTGTAGTTCAGGAGCTGGTTCCCTAGTCCTCAAGAAGTTCCGATTCCTCGGAAAACTGTGGGTCCCAATGCAACGTTGTACCCTTATTGTCTTTGCACCAATAGAACTCGTGAGCAGTTGATTGTACTGCTAAGGTCAGGGCTCTTGGAATTGAGAGAGGTGCATGTGTTGCCTCCATATTTACTCCCCACCTTCTCCTTGAAAATTCTTCCCTTTGTCAGCCCATTATCTAACTCCTTCTCCCTTCTCCTTATTTCCTAGGATTTGAATGAGATTTGGAAATGTTAGTTATAACACTCTGTCCTTCTTTGGTGGTCACCTTTCCCAATTCCCCACTCCACAATCAATCAATGCACCGTTCTGAGGTTGTGTGTGTAGGTGTGGTGGGTGTAGTTACTTCATGGCTATTTTATCGATTCTTCTTCTATAACCATATCACCAGTGACCGCACATATAATTTTTTTACATTTTATTTTGCCTTCTCTTCAGGTTTTGGCATCGGAAAACCAAAAGCAGAACCAGTCATGTAAAACGGACAGTGTCAATGGAGATGAAAGCGATTCCATGGCATGTGGCACCGAGATTGTGGAAAAACGAACCAGATTTTCTTTATCTCAAGATCAAGAGTCTGTTGGTAGGTTAAATTTTTTTCTTTAACATGCAATAATTATGAGACATTTGCATTTCTAAGCATGGGCTTAATTTGGTTTGCATATATACTTTTTTTTTATGGGACTTTAACCTGTACTAAAAATTTGCAAAATATGTTAAGGTTTTCCCAGAATATCCCAAGGTATGTTCGGATCTGGAAAATATGGAAAAGTCAGGGAAATTTGAAATACAAAGGCCCAAGTCAGGGAAATTTGAAATTCATTGTTATAATAAATAACTTATTAAAATAATTTTCCTGAACTGTGCTTTTCATACCACATTACCTACTGAAAAATTTGAAAAACTTGTACTTTTGACTAAACTTCTTCCAAAAGTTACCATTTTGCACCAAAACTAATATAATTTATATAAAATTATTAAGCCTATATATTTCTCAGGAGAAAGTGCTTTTAGCTAAATTATCTAATCTGTAAGGGATTTTGATCATACAAATCTCTTTTGCCTTATATATAGTCATACATACTTTAAATGGAATAGAAGATGAAGCACCAGCTTTGCGAGTATATAGTTAAACTCTTCTATAATGAACCCAAAAAGGGCCGAATGAAAACGTTGCTGTAAATATTTAATTCAAGTTTTTAGTGTAAAGAAATATTCTTTTTAATACAGCTTTTGAATTTGTAAATTCACTTTAATTGAGTTATAAATGGCTTTGGGTTTGCGTTAATGGATTTTGTGTTCTTAAAACGTATTTTGATTATGCAAATTTTGATGGGTTTGTGTTGTTTACTGTAATTAGTGACTGGAAATCGATTAAGATTTGGTCTGGAAACCTGGAAAAGTCAGGGAAGTTTGAAATAGAATTTGGGTAGAACACCTGACATCCCAAAGTCCCGTCTCAAGATCATCATTGTCTTTACTGTATAATTGTGTATTGATTTATTATTACATATTTCTTCAGAGTGACCATCGAAAAGAGGTCACTCCGTCTAGACTTTAACGCGTTCTCCTATTGCGCGGCTAATCCGGGTTCGACTCCCAGCAGTGCAAAAAGAACGCTTACTCAGAGATCTCATAAAGATCGCACTGCTCACTGTAGTCCGGGGTTTGGTTCCCTAGGCCTTAAGAGGTTCGGATTCCTCGGAAAACAGTAGGTCCCGGCGCAGCATGACCACTGTAGTCTTTGAGCCGTAAAACCAAAAAACAAACAAACCGGCTAGACTTTGCATCGGCCACATATGTTTCTCTCATTAACATCTATTAAAGGGAGAAGAAGATATAATAATATAATATATATAATAATAAATAGGCCGAGTTGAAGCAGTGATAGACTAAAATGGGACTGGTTCAAAGGGAGTCAAATTGTATATACGAAAAAGGAACTGTATGACGCTGCTGAGTTTTAACTGTCATGGAAACAAACTAGATCCTATCTAGTTTAGTCCTGGACATAAATTGAGAAATAAAAAGTTATTTGGCACATTTCTAATAACCAATTGTGTAATCTTGAAAATGAAACTAAAGTTAAATGAACCTTATTTCTAACTTTAATGAATGAGCAGTAATTCGTGTTATGTTTTGGTTTTAAGGAACCAGTGACAACTTGGAAGCAATATCGGAAGCTGCCTCAAATCACTCTGTGGCATCCTCAGTCGATCTGGAAAACGAGAATGATGAGAATGAAAACGACAACCTTTCAGATATGGTATCAGCAAATGTTAGGTACATTAACTTCAATGATTACTGAATCCTTATGAATTCTATTTAATGTTTGCTATATTAGAAGTTGTGGATGGTTTTATCATTTTGTGTAATAAACTTTACCTTACTTTTTTTTCTTTTCTTTTTTTTTTGGTAGCGGGCGGGGAACGCCCAATGTTAGTGGACGTGACACACCTTCCTCCCAGTTGGAGGGTGAGGAGCGGGAGCAGCGCCCCCTGGATCTAGTGAATGGCCCTCGAAAGCAAAACCAAGAAAACATCGAAGACAAGTTTGGAAAGTTTGAAATTCAGCCTTCGATGGAAGGTATTAAACTTCGTGCGATAATTAATCTTTAATGACATGTCAATACTGGTTTTTTCTTTCTTCCCTGATTATATATTTGGAAGCAAGCAGTGTTTTTTCCCTCATCTGGGATTTGCTTCGGGCGTTCACTTATTTTGGAGATTTTAAAATCTACCTTGAAGAAAATCTGTCTGAAGATTGTAAAAAGCCTTGTTTGTGTCATATTTTTTCCCCACAATCGGAGCTTATCAACCGACTTCTGCTATTGACCATCAATCTCCCGCAAATGACTTTGAATTTAAAGAGAAGGACGCTTGCTTTTGAACTAAATGTTTTTGCAAATAGTTTTTGTTTTTAAATGCATAGCTAAATGTAAGTTGCTACAAAGCATCGTTAAAAAGCAAAAACTAGTTGATCCGTCCAAGACCATCTAGATCCCTTGGAATCTATGCCACTGGCATGCAGTGTAATTGTGGTAATCGTTACTGTGGATACGCTTATGAAGATAAATAAAAACAGAGGAAAGATGGTCTAAAGATAGGTTATTGAAATATATAATAAAGAATTTAAAGTACTATGGGTGTATGTATATGATTCCAAATGCTGAACAACTAGGACTAAATATAGAATATATCAACGATGGTGGGTGATTTCAGCCTCATCCCATTTTAACAGTTTTATTGGATGTAAAATCAAATTCCTTATGAGATTTTTTTTATAACTCCTAGTTTTGAAATCCTGTACTAACATGAATTACCAGTGCAAACAAGTAGTGTAAACAGCATTACCAATGCATTGGTTCTGTAAGATAATGATTATAGTAATAGATGGATTTTTTTTATCAATGTATCGATATTTATTGATATGTAATTTCTCACGTGTATAATTTTTCTTTAATGATTTTCTTTATGATTTGATTTTGACTGATTTTATGATTTTCTTTAATGATTTTTCACGATTTTCAAATAATGCTGAGGTTCTTAAGAATTTTTAGCGTAATTCCTCACTGTTACTTTTCAGGGATTTTAATCTCATTCACGCGTCTTATTACTTTGTTCATATCACAAGTGCCTTTTCTCACTTGCCGCAAACGGGTAGCCGGTTCCAATTATCCAATCGTTTGCCAAGTGCATGCAATAGCATGAGAGCTTTCATGTATTTCAGAGCTGACAGATGGCAACAGAGTCATTGAAGAACCTCATCGCCATAGTTCCAGTGGTCGGATATTGACTGGCTGCATCTCAGCTCCAATAATGTATTAAATGCCGTTTACACGTTCATGTTAATCAGCAGTTTATCCCTCAGTTAATATCTGCAGGCCCTAGGTTTGTTGTTTTCAGTTCCAGTTTATTGGGTGTGAAACACGAGCAGTGCGAAAGTTAAAAAAAAAGTGGAGTATATGATGTCGACTATCCGGCTCTGGTAAGTGTGAAAAGGCTCCAACTCTAGTCTGTGTTAATGCTGTTTTACTTGAGTTTTTATCAATAAACTTACATGAACATAGCCATGGATTTTACATGTTTTGATTAATAAACTGCCATTGTTTCTTCTTTTACCATATTCGCATTATTTATTGTTAAGGTATCTAATGTGGTTCCATGCAAGTTAATTTACTTGGCCTTTATTGCAGGAGATGAAACCAAGTCTATGGTCAGCGATACTTGGAGCACTGATGTTTTGGCAAGTGATTCTGAAACCGTAGAGCAATCTGACATACCTTCTCAAGTAACGCTAGAATCACAGGTTTCTGTCATATTAATATTTAATTTAAATTATTCTTAAAAGTTAATATTTTGACATATAATATATATAAAACAAAAGAATTTGTGTGCGCTTTTCACCTTCGCGTGCTCCGGTGTATTTCTGACAGACAAATGTAACAAGTGTTTCCGCTCTGGCAAATGTGTAAAAGTAAGGAGTGAATCTTTCTGACAGACAAGTATAAGAAAGGAGTACATCCTTTCTAACAATCGAGTATAAGAAAGGAATACTTCCTTTCTGACAAACATGAGTAAAAGAAATAGCCTGTGCATGACAATCTTCTACCTACTGCGTTACATTTATGAAGCATGTAGCTAGCAAGAGGTTTATCTATCTCTATGCGGGATTTAAAATTCAGACTCGATTTTGAAAGAAGTGAGCCTATGAAGTATTTTATGGGTTGTGACACAGCTGAAGTATACATCAATTCCATTGTAGTGCAGTGGTAACACATTTATTTACCATGCAGGTAACTTGGGTTTGAAGTCCAGTGGTAGTGCAAATATGTCAGCTTTCCACTAAGCTGCAGCCTGTGCTTTAATTTCACAGATGATAAAGGTTTGGAACTCTCGGAATGTAGTTTGTCTTAATACAACATAATCTTCGTTATCTTCATGTCATAAAAATGAAAATAGCATGAATTATTTATAGAGAGATTACAGGGCACTGGTAAGAGAAACTTTAAATAAGTAATAGAATAAAAGATCTGAAAGGTTTTCAAGAAGATCGAGCAAACTATGCACAGGAAACTACATGGCTTGCGTAGGGGTCAGAACTGTAGCATTGGAATCTACAAGTTGTTGGTTTGAATTCAGCTCAAAGAACTATTACTCATATTGTCCCTTAATCTTTACGACTCAGTGGTAACTTCTACTCTGAACTTCAAAAGTAGAAGCTGCAAAATTAATTCTTTGTTATTAGTTCTTTTGCAACCATCCCCCATTTAATCAGTGGGCGTTTCTCCTCTGAGACACAATCAAATCTTCGATGTTACTGGGCCCTTAGCTATCAATGGTAATATGTTCACCGAGCGTGGCATTAATTTAGTTTCAGCTCCCAACAGTGCATCGAAAAAGGCTTTCTGGCTAACCACTTCACTTCAATTTTAGAGGTTTAGCTTCTCCTGGACATTAAGCTAATTCAGATACTTCAGAGAAATATTTCTCAGCCCTGTGGTGAGCATAGGAGTAATACCATTCATCTCTCGTACCAGATACCCTAGTTCAATTCCCAGCGTTTCCTTGACATCTGAGGCTTAGAATCTTCAGAAAACTGTAGGCTGTGGTGTAACATCAACTCTTCCTGTGCAGTATATAAACACAAGCCAGGGCACAATTTGATAACTTTTTGACTTTTTATTTTGTGAACTATCTCACATAACTTACGATTTTCAAAGTGATGAAAACTAATTGAGTATTTTGTTGGTTATTCAGAGTTTAAGTGTATTAGACGCTTCGGAGACTGCGAGTCAAAGTGATGCATGGAGCACAGATGTCCTGGCATCAGATACTGAACGTCTCCTCGATGTCGATACGGATGACACTGCAAGTGTTGCTCGATCTGATGATACTGGCCGTTCGGAAGCTGACGGAGAGGTTCCGCAAGTGTTGGATATTACCCCAATGGACAGCAAGGATTTCATGGATTTAGAGCATGCTGGTATTTTACTAAAATTCTTTCTTAATTTCTTCCATAAATTACAACGTTCTTGCAATACCATGGTATTCGCTATGCCTCTATGGTCGTAGTTCTTGTTGAAGTATTTTTCCAATATTTGTATAATTTTTGTTGTACTCAAATGTATCACTTTAAAAATGCAAGTATGCAAGATGGCATAACTTCTTTTAGTTGAAGTTTTTTTTTTTTTTCATTGTTATTGTTTTAGAAGCTGAAGAATATGTAGTAAGTTTTCGTTTTCTTTCTCCTTATTGCGAGCTCTTTGCAGGGCTCAGCCTGAGTCACTTTTTTCACTAAAACATAGGTGCCAATCCTTCCGATTTTTTATCGGTCTTCCGGTCAGAAAACGATTTCTTTCAATTTTCGGAGATTTCATCTAAAATCCCCAGTGTTTTTTAAAATACTGATTTTTTTTAAAAAAATTAAATACCTATTTTTCTTGATGCATGTTTATTTAAATTTTTGCGCATATGTGCATATTTAATAATAAATATGCATAAATAAATGCAAATATCGGTAAAAAAAGCCCGAAAAATTTGTCTTCTGTTGACGGTGGAAATTGCATGGCACAAGTTTGTGTGAGCGAAATTTTTAAACATTAGCTGAACAAAACATAGTATGCCCCATGATACTAAAACACATCACATATTTGTGATGCTGAGAACCATCCACAATTAAAATTTGCTCCTGGCCTAGAAATAGACATTTCTGGTAAAGAACAGAAACCGGAGAACGTTGTTTTTCACATGAAAAAGGAAGAGCCAGCTTGGCACAAGGAAGAAAAGGTTGCAAATGCACGAGCTCATAAATATGTTATCAATGCTCAGCTGTAGGAAATAAGATATGGAACGAAACCGATGCTAAATAACGGTATAATTATGGACCTAATGTGAATCGTGTACAGGACGATGTATTGGATGCTGCTTAATGTGACTGCCATCGTTCACTGTAACAGGTAAAGCCGGATGGACCGCTTGTTTAGCAGCAGATTGCAACTGATCCTCTGTGGGCATATGTAGTGTGATGGAGTCCTTCAATTTGGCTAACATAGCAACACCTCTGCGATAAGCCAAATTCTTTAAATAACCCCACAACCAGAAGTCATGCAAAGTGAGATCCGTTGAATGTGATGACTAGGATTTGTAAATAAATGACAAATAACAAGTTCATCAGTGAAATGTTGGAGGGAAAAAGCTTTGAAGGACCGTGTAACATGTGGGGAGTAACCATCTATATATATAATAACGGACGCATTAAAATGGATGATGTAAGACACTGTCTACCCATGTGACCCTGTAGTTGGAGCAAAACAAACATCTAGAGCAACTCAAAGCACCAAAGGGCTGTTATAAAACATGTGACAGGTACATGAACTGATGAAATTGAATGATTTCATCAGGGGTGGATTTAGAGGTCATTCAAGGGAAGAATAATCGTCACCCCTCACTAAATCCACCCCAGGGTGGCATCCACATTGACGAACATCCATTACATCATCCTGTACACGATTAAAATCTGCTTGATGGTCACATTTCTTTACGCGCTGTTTGCATATGTAAAATCTTTTCCCATTAAATGCCTTCATCGCTGGCTTACTGTTATTACTCACGCAATGTTCATTTGACATGTTTCGATATAATAAGTACTATTAAATGTTGAAAATGTCATTTGTGTTGCATGTAGGTCATGTCGTAATTTAATTTTAGTGTATTTGGCTAAAAAGGACCCCCTAGTGGACGTTTTCGAATTATTATTTTTTTTTCTGCATCCTTTGGATAGCCTATATACTAATTTTAGTGTGTCTGCTGAATGGTTTAATCTACAGGGTACCCTAAATAGACCAACTTTATAAGCATCTTGTATATATGTACATGGTGACGATACTTTTAACAAACGTTGAAGATAGGTATGAGTCCATTAATTTCTTTGTAACGTATTTGCTTACCTTCATAATGGTGAAAAAGTGCTTGTCAAAAAAGGTTTCTTGTCATGTAATATCACTAAATTTGTAAAATTTATTGGACAAAATAAAAATATTGCTGATTAAATGTCAATTTTGATTCTGAATCATTGTTTCAAGTGCTCTTCTGTTCTATAGAATCGGCTGCGGATTACAGGCTTGTCGTGTCCCAAATGCAGACTACTAATTATCCTGCAGAATTACCTAAGGTAAGGCTACGAGAGCTGCGCGGTGGCATTGAAGACGAAAGTGATTACAGTCTGTTTCCCGAAACGAAGGTTTCAAATGGTACTATTATAAACATTATCTTTTACTACAAAGTTATCCTTCATTTTTACATAACGAAGGGTTGACGAGAATTAATATATGTCTGACTATGGTATAGAGGTAAATGCATTCACGTATTGTGGCATTGATTTGAATTTGATTCTAATGGTACTATAGAGTGCATGCTATTTTTTTTTATGTAATGTATAATCCAAGGCTTGGTTTCTCTGTGCTAGAGAGGTTCAGTTGATTTGCCTTCAGTGTAGCATAGCCTTCATTGCTCTTGCACCATAAAATACAAGCCAACAGTCATGTTAATTATTTAAAACTTAGTCACTGAACGATTTACAATGTCTGATCTAACTTTTGTCCCCTTCGCTTACCTACAAAACTTAGTGAAGTAGATGTTGAAAGATCGATAAAAATCAATATGGAGTGGTTGTTTATTGAAGGGCAGCATGAGGATAATTAAAATTTAAAATTAGGGCCGACTAATGATTTTATTTAGCTTAATGACCTTCAGTAGCCAGGGGCGGGGGTACATGACACTGTTAACCTGTGTTCAGTTCTAACAGTGCCTTAAAGCATGTGCCATTTTTTGTGCCCCGTAATCCAGGATTTGGTTTTGTTTGCAGCGCAGCATGGATTTGGGACTTGTCTCCAACCTGCCCTCTGTCACTTCAGGGTGCCCCGCACCTGTCATATGGGGCTCAGTGGGCTCCTATAGGAGCATTGACTGGCCTCAAAGTGTTCTTCCATGCCATTCATCGGTTACTTTCAGTCTTTGGGGCAGATTGATCTACGGTTGATGTTGAGTGAAGACACCTGTGTGAGCAGTGCATCATTGTGTTCCAGTCATAATCAATTTTCCCCCATTCATCTCGGGCCATCAGGAACACAAAATATCGGAACCTGTCTGGAATTACAGCTCTGCCTATGGCAGCCACGCTTCCCATTAAATCTTTGCGCAGATTTAACAAAGATACGCATAGTTGGTTAGTTTGGTGACCACCGTGGCCCCATGTGCATGAGTGCCAATAGGATGCTCACACCAAGAGTGAAATTCGAGGTACACTAAGAATATTAAACCTGAATATAGAACCTGTAAAAAACAGAAATCCAACTGTCTAGACAGGTTTTTCAAAGCTTCAAAAGATGGATTTCCGTCCTCAGGATGGAAGATTGCCATCCATTCCCATGTGGCATAAAAATAATGCATTTGACTATTGAGTTGAGCCATTAACCCAGGTTTGGTTTTGATGGTACTGTATAATGCATGGAATTTTTCAGCCCACCGTAGCCTTGAGGTTTCGTTCCTCAAGCCACAAATGTTTGAATACTGTGAAAAATGTAGATCTCTGGACAGTGTGCTGTCCTCGTGTCTTAAAGCACAAGCAGAAAATCCAGACTATCTTTCATGTCCAGAATCTTTTGGAGAATTTATTAAATGCGTAAAAGTCACAAAATAACTATGGCATGAAAAGGGGTCTGATAAAGTGTTTTTGAATAGTCAAATTTTGCAACATGTAATAAAGGTCAGACAGTTAAATTCTCAAAGTAATTGTTAATGTGTCATGTCAATGTACTTCTGAAATATTTAAAAAAAAAAGCGTGGAAATGGACACATGTGAATTTGAACTCCGTTAAAAAGTTTTGTAAATGTATTTTGTTTTAATAGAGCTGGTTCCTACCAAACTGTGCTTAAAATTACTTACGTTGTTGCAGGAAATACGTGAATTAATATTAAATCATTTTACATGACATTGCAGAATTGAACTAATCTTATATGTAATTGTACTTTAAGTTTGGGAACGTGTATGTGCTTAGAGCGATATACAGTACACTTCATGATATGTTAGAGCACTGAGATGGGCTGTTCAGTGACGTAAAAAGGATAGCACGCTGGTCAATGTGTCGAAAATTTGCATTTAAGTCCTCTTTATACTGAGCACTTCGTCTTTTCTACTTATATTTCATCCTCACTATCTTTGGATTTAATCCCCTAGGAGCATACATGGGATATTATATGCATATAACATTTGATATATATATATATGTGTTGTATAAGCATATAATATTTTAAGTAAACTTTTTTTGCCACCCATTAAAACTGGGTTTAGGATCTACCAGTATGTTGCAACCCACGGTTTGGAAACCATTACTCTAATTGTTTGTGCTCTCTGTTTATAAATATTTTTTATTCGTATAAGTAAAACTTGTAAACTGTTTTATTTTCAAGTTGCAAACAACCAAAAGAATTTTACTTCCGGCCAAGACTCGTACAAATTATCCGATGTTTTGTGTCCTGAAGTAGGAAATCTGATACAAATGTAAGGTTTTTAAATATTCCTTCACTTTATTCTTTTGTATGAATGCATTCGAAGATCTTAGATGAAACCACAAAAAATTGTATTTTATATTTTTAGAGATTGTTCTGATAACCAGCCTTCTTTGAATGAAGATCTCAGTAGTATGCAAAGCTTAGGTATAAACAAATTGAATTAATATGTGTATTTTCTGCTAAGAATATTTTGATTATTGTCACTAAAAATCTTTAACTTTTATTTTTAAAGGTCGAGTAAGCTT
>QLNU02015270.1:96568966-96609271 GCA_006491805.2 Dysdera silvatica | reverse complement strand
AGGTTGAAAAGAACTTCGGGAAGATGTGTCTGACTTAGTGTCTACTATTCATTGATTTTTCAATCAGTGGCCCAAGCGTTGGCTGGCATACTGACAAATTCAAGAAGACTTGAAATAGGCTCGAGAAGGCGATAAAAAAACAAAAATTTTAATGGAGCAGCACTTTCTGTAAGCAATGATTGAAGGGGCAGCGAAAGTCTCAGATGCTGGTCAGCAGGGTTGATCTTTAAAAAATGCATGTTTTTCCTTTAAGAAGAAAAGGACGGAGTTAATTTTGGACTTCTTCAACAAAAAATCATTCCTGATCTTGTAAAGAAAATCGTTAAACTAATTTAAAAAATCTAATCAACTTACTTGAAGATCATGATTATCATTTCCAAAATTTATAGATATATATTTCAATATTTTTAAAAGTCTTTTGAAGGAAGAAATAAATATTATTCCGGAAAAGAAAAAAATTAGGTGATTGGGGGATTTTATATTTGCATTCAATATATAGCGGAATATATATATATATATATAATATATTCCGCATCACTTTTCTTCATTTTTTTATGCTTTTTTTGTACTTTTTAATCACTATTTGTTACTTTTTTGTACTTTTTAATCACTATTTGTTACTTTTTTGTACTTTTTAATCACTATTTGTTACTTTTTTCTACTTTTAATTACTATTTGTTACTTTTTTCTACTTTTTAGTCACTATTTTAACTTTTTTAAAGGTATTATATCTATAATATAAATTAATATGTATAATTAATTTAATATACATGTAATTAATATGATATATATTTTTAATATAAAATATAATTTTATATTTAATGTGTTTTCTTTACTCTGTTAAACAAAATGCTTTTCACAACCTGTTACAAATCCTGTAATAGTCATGACATGTCTGGGCAATACTGTGTCTGATAACCATACTATGTTTAAGCAACACTATAATTTAACATAAACTTGATGTAGCAGTGCATAAAATATATTAAATATTAGCATCAACCTTATAATGCATAATTTTTAATATATTTTCTCGTTAATGTTTATAAATGTGCACTCTTTTAGTATTTTGTAGAAGACCCTATTAAACTCCACACGCAAATATCCCCCTCGCCTTTATATTTTTCTTTCTATTTCTTTACTCCAGTAGAGGGTGTCACCACTAGAAATAGATATTTAGCATGAATGGCAACACTCAATGTTTAGTTGGAGCTTGTTCCAGTCGGTTGGTTCTTAATGAGGGACAGCTATGTCTGTTCGAAATGTGTCATTACGTTCAACCTAACATCAAAAACTATGCTGTATAATATTGATGTTAATCTTTAATACTGTGGAAGTTGAATATACACACCTGCCAACTTTTATGATTTGGCCGTACAATGTACGGATTTTGGTGAATTGTACAAATGATCGGTAAGATTGTACGGTTTTTATTTTTAGGGAAAAAAAAAACAAAAAACACACTACAGAGTTGTGACCTCAGTTCGTTCCATAACTAAGCTTGAGCGATGTATCGATACATCGTGAAAAACCGGTGTGAAGCCGACATCGTCACACCAGTTTCGTAATTTTCAAATCGGCGATACATCGTGATTTCACAGTGTTATACCGCTAATTCCGATGTTTCTTGTGCGCATGCGCGGTTTTACAATCTCGTCTCATTGCTTGGTCTGGACAGTTTCACACACTCCTCGTAAAACTGTGCATGCGCACAAAGAAACATCGGAACCGGCGGCGTGACATCGTCAAACCGCTTATACTGTTTCTGCCAGCTGGCAGTGTGAAACCGACTAGACTTAGAAACTCGAGTTGTACCTTCCAAAACTGTTCACTGCACATGAACACGG
This sequence comes from Dysdera silvatica, assembly GCA_006491805.2. Lineage (NCBI taxonomy): Eukaryota > Metazoa > Arthropoda > Arachnida > Araneae > Dysderidae > Dysdera > Dysdera silvatica. The sequence continues at coordinate 96,607,427 of QLNU02015270.1, read as the reverse complement.
ACTTCACTTTTGATGCTTCTGTACGTTTCCTTAGGAGATGATATAAGAATTGAGGAAACGTTGTATTTCGACAAATTAGAAACTCGAAATGCACCGACCAAGCCGTCAAGGGCGTATCGGGAAAGGGTCCCGGAGGCCCCATCATTTTTCTAGGCTGCTATTGAGGCTACGATTACGATATTACGTAATCAGAGAGTGTGAGGGCACTTGAAATGCTGCATGTCAGGGCCATTCCATGTGGGGGCCGGAGCCACCATCCCTTTTCTTGGCTGCTATTGAGGCTACGATTACGATATTACGTAGTCAGAGATTGTACGTGAGGGCACTTGCAATGCCGCATGTCAGGGCCGTTTCGGGTGGGGGGGGGCCGGAACCACCATCCTATTTTTAATTTTTGAGAAATTCTTCAAATGCAATTGAAAAAAATTCTAAAGATTTTTTGCGTTTATGTGCCATTTTTTCAGTTTTAAGAAAGAATATTTAGTTAAAAAGTTTTTACATATATGTATATAGTCCTTTTTTTTTTGTTTTCTTGAAATTAGGTTAATTTTAAAAGAAAATTTTTTTTTTTCCCATTGCACAGTCTGGACTTCTATTAATTTAGGAACTTAACTAATAAATTGTAAATCACTATCACATCATGTAAATAATTATATGTATGCAAAAAGTTTGATTTAATTAACACAGTATTTTTTTCCTAATTATAATTTTGTAGATGTAAGCATACATCAACATGGTTTTCAATATTATTGGGGAAGGGGATGCTAAGCACATATTATGAACATTTATACATTGCAATATATATGTAAAATTGTAATTTATTTCAAATCATTGAAGGGCTGGGGTCCCACTGGCCCATATAACCCTACGCCTATGTAAATATCTATAATTAAATAATGTACCGGGTGATCCAAATTAAACAGGAGGTGTTTAGACCTCTCTGTAGAGAAAACTACTCTGTCAATTTCACCCAAATTTCGTACACATGCTCCCCTGAGTATGCGGTTTCGATTTCTGAAAGAAACAATTGTCATATTTTAACCGCTAGGGGAGGAAATGGCGCTGCAGAGCAGGCAATTGACATATTAACATGCGCAACATCCTCTGCCTATGTAAGGAGTCGTGAAGCATTTTTCCACCATACGAGGACTCCGTCATGAAACTTACTTTACCATATTGTGTGTTACTTGTGAAGCTCTTTTATCAACGAAATAACAATGCTTCTGCGGCACTTAAAGCATTTCGACAGGTAAAAGGTTTACGCAGAGGCACTCTGACAAGTACAAATCTTCGAAAAATGGTCTTGTATTTTGAGGAGACTGGAACATTCGCCATTAAATCAGGACGAGGCCACAAACCAACTCGAGTGCAGCAAATTGAAGAAGTTGCAACTGCAGTAGTGGAGCAGGGAGCAGCAAGTGCACATGGTAGCAGTAGTGCACGTGCGATATCACGGGAATTGGACATGCCATATACGACAGTGTAGAGAGTTATGAGAAATGTCCTGAAGTTTTATCCATATAAGATAGCCCACACTCAGCAATTGCTTTCTGGTGATAATGACGTGCGGAAAACATTTGCTTTGATGTTCATTGCTCGGATGACAGTGGATGATGAATGGCCTTGGCAGATACTGTGGAGTGATGAGGCCCATTTCCACTTGAATGACACTGTAAACACATGTAACTGCCGTATTTGGTCTGACACAAATCCCCACGTTCATCAACAAATTCCGTTGCATGCTCCAAAAGTGACAGTGTGGTGTGGCTTCACCTCATCTTTCGTCATTGGTCCTTACTTCTTTGAAGAAAATACGGCCTCGGGGCCAATGACATGTTCTGTTACTGGCTCTAGGTATGCATTTATGCTCTGGAACTTTGTCATTCCTTTGCTTCAACAGAGAAATTGTCTTGACACTACAATTTTCATGCAAGATGGTGCACCCCCGCACATCGCGTTGCCTGTTCAAACATTATTACGGCAAAACTTTTCGGATGACAGAGTGATTAGCAGGTCATTTTCAACATCTTGGCCGCCTCGGTCACCCGATCTTAACCCTTGTGACTTTTGGCTGTGGGGATATTTAAAGAGCTGCGTTTATAAAGGCAATGTTCCGAACTTAGCAGTCTTAAAAGACAGAATTTCGCAACATGTATCCCACCTCCAAGCGAATGAGTTACGTTCTGCCGTGGAATGTGTTGTGCATCGAATGCAATTTCTAGAGCAAAGAGACGGGGGACATATCGAGCCGTGTCTGTGATGATAGTGTGGTTCCACATATGATAGCAATAAAGTTATTGCACAAATCTTTTTTTTAGTCATACCTACTATCCTACGGTATACTGTAATTTGTAGTTAATTTCATGTGATTGCAATAAAGGTTATTGCATGTTAAAACACTTTTTCGTTGTTAATATTAATAAATTGCCTGCTCCGCAGCGCCATTTCCTCCCCTAGCGGCCGAAATATGAACTCATTTTTTTTCTTTCAGAAATCAAAACCGCATACTCAGGAGAGCATGTGTGCGAAATTTGGGTGAAATTGGCCAAGTAGTTTTCTCTACAGAGAGGTCTAAACGCCTTCTGTTTAATTTGGGAAATTACCTTTGGATTTTTTTTTTTTTTTAATGTTCCGGTTAATATGTTCTACATTTGTTAGTTATCTGTACATAATAAGAAAAAAATATAGTACCTCATTCAATTCTGGACATATTATACTGCATGTACTTCGCACACTGTGTAATGATGTGCACGCTTATGATGCACACACATTTTAAAAATTGTAAGAATTTCGAAATTGACACGTTGGCAGGTATGAATATATATATATACTTTTGTTGATTTCCTCCGTATTTTGATGTTTTTAGGCTATGTTGGTGCAGAATTTCTTGACATTCTTGTTTACTCGTTTAGAGAATGACTCATTGTGGCAAGGTAAGATTGTATGTTTTGCTGATGAGGCAGATTTTTAAGCCATCTCAAATTTATCCTGTTCATTAATTCTCTTGACTCGTTAAGAATCAGCTCATTATTGACATTTTCTATTGTAATTTTTTAACTATTTTGTAGCCGGCCATTTTAAAACTTTGAATTCGTTTTTCAGCAACCAATGAAGGCCAGATTGAACATGCACAAGTAGTGATTGAAAGAGCCGTTATGGGACAGATCTATACATCTGCCTTACATCCAAATGGAGATGGGGATCTTCTTCGAGACAAGTTCGTTTAATTTTAGTTTCGAAGTTGCATTATTTTCATTGAATATTATTGACACATGCAAAGGTCAAAACTTGTGAACTTTTGTGGTTGCCCGTAGGTCCACCACTGGAATTATTTTGGGTTCAGTTTCTTGCCCTAAAATTTTTATTGTACAAAATGAGAAATTTCTTTCACGGTTATTACAATTATATAATAAATATTAATTTGTAAAATTATTGCCATATTCACTTGCATATTAAAGGGTGAAAATAGGAATAGAACATTTACCCATGATACAAATTTTTAAGTATCGTCAGTTGTATACTTATGCTGATATATTTGAATCTTCTAGTAAAAGAAGTGCTTGTTTTCAACTTCAATATTGTAGCTTTCCGCTTGTAGTATGGTTTTCTCTGTTTTGCACTTAACCACACGTTAATGGCTTCATTTGATTCAAAATCTTCGATACTTGCAAATGATAATGTTATTCTTAAGTCTGTTGTAACGAAAATACATAGCTTTCTTCGTCGATCACCTTTTACCCTTTTCATGACAGAAAAACCTTGTTCACAATCCACACTCTGAGTTGGAAGACTGAGAAGCAAGTCTATTAACAATAAAAAAAATTCCTTATAGCATTCAATTCATTTACAGAACTCCAGTCACACTTGGAGACATTCTTGTATTTTGTGTACAAAAAATGTTTCAAATCAATACATTTGCATATGATGCCTTCAACAGAACACAGTTGCTTTCTTGCCTTACGTCTTCGGATATTGTCATGCGTCCAGTAATTTCTCTGTCCCCATATGTTCTTTCAAACTTTCTGGCCCAAATTTTGAAATTCAAAATGTTCATAGAATTTATGATTGAAACATCTTCAAATCTATTTTTCAGTGATTGAAGAAGAGATTTTATTGTTACCGATGAAGCAGAAAAATCTTTGTAATCTTGAAGTTTTATTTTTACATTATGAAATAATTTTGAAGACAGAGTACTATTAAAGTTGATACCTGGGCTTGATTCTAGTTTTTCCGTGTACATAAGGAATTGTGTAATGTAGAAAATACTTCAAGGAGGGGCAAATTTTGTAGTTGAAAATCTAATGGTAACTGACTGAGAGTAGGCAAAATGTCCATCAGAAAATGCAAGTATAAAATAAAGTTCTCTGATATAATGATCACTTTGAAAAGCTAGTTTCGACTTACCCTTTGCTTCAGCACTGTGTCCACTTGCAGAAACCTGTTCAAAGTGTTTAGTAAGAGCTGGATATAACTGATGAACTGCGGTTGCAGCTTCAAGGGAGAGTAATCCACCTTGTTCCATCAGCATGCCTAGGTTTCACAAACCTTGTTTTTAATGCACGCCTAGGTTTCACAAACCTTGTTTTTAATGCACTGCATGCTGTTTTGAGGTTGTTCATATTTTGAGCACTTCTTGAATGGAAACAATACACTCTCTGAAGTGTTTTTTGAAATGTTTTATGATATGGATAAATATTGAAAGCTTCTTTGTCAAACTGGTAGTGTCCCCACAAAACATGTGTTTAAAATCCAATTATATATTGCATTTAACGATATTTTTGATTTATTATATTATAAATATCGAGGTTAAAAAAGAAATTTTTTTTGGTTGCCCAAGGTGCAACTGATTTTTTATTTAACTTGTCTTTCTAAAAATTTGATTGCCAGGGCAAGCGCAAATTTCGACCCTTGGACACATGGTTTCCATGGGGAAAATGACATGCTTGGTTCTGTAAATTTCAAACTATGCGTTAGAATCTCTTCCATGTAAGACATTTAGGAGGGGTAAGAAATAGAAGCAAATAATTGAAACTTTGCAAGCTCGTCAAACTAGATACGCAGATGAGACATGGTATGAAGCCAAATCTTCAAACAGAACAGCGTGTAAAACTAATTTATTAGATGTAAACAACAAATATAGTAAAACTCCTCGTAACAGACACGATTACCTCGTTTTTATAGTTATATAAAGACTCCATGGCAGAAACTCATTTACAGCAATGTATTTCACAGCAATGTAAATCTTTGTTCAGAGGTCATCCGCAGACATGGTTTTTATAATTCATTCTATACTAAGACACCCCTGTAAGGACACGGTATGTTTGAATTTTGGCCATCCGCTAAAGGCATTTCTAACAATAACAAGCAACCAAAGAAAGATAGGAGCTAAGGGGGAATTCCCCCCCCCCCTCCATTAACAAAGAACGGCAATTGACTGATTTGCTTATTCAAAAGAATAAGGATTTAACGAAGACCTTGTCCTTCATGAGAAGCTGGATTAATGCAACACAGGTGATGTAAGCTATTGTGAACAGCTCTTAAAATCACAGGGTTAGAAATTGTGTATTGATTTTGAGAATTTGGCACTACATATTGACATTTGTCATAGTTGAGGGCATATAGTCACTATTCTTTTCTTTCGAAATGGCCAAGATTAGTCATCATTCAGCTGGACTGATGCATAAAACCCACCCAAACATCAGTCGATTAATTTTTTTCCTAATAGTTAATGGTTTTTAATATTCAGTTCATTTTAATGATTAGTAAATCGATTTTAATATTCAACATGTTTCGTCTTAAATGAGGCACTTGTTATGAGGGCGGGCTCAAACCTCCACAGTCCCCCCCACCATGTCTGACATAATCTTGTGGTGGCATGTTAGTTTATCGGACATGGTGGTAACATGCTAGTTGATTGGGCCATTAATTATATATGGCGCAGTATAGCCCAGATGCTCTTGCGCCATAAAAAAGCCAAACAAACCATTAATTATACTCGTTGCCAATGGTACTGTGGGAGACACACACCATTTTGTCTGCCTGGTGCAGAATGACTTACGTTGTCCTTGTGCCTTAAAAATCTCATCATTTTTTTTTTTTTTTTTTTCCCCCCGCCACACTCTGGGTTTGGTTCGTTATTTAACAGATGTTTAGATTTCATGGAAAACTGTAGATTCTGACCCAAGATGGCCTTAACTATCCTTATAGTGTGAAACATAGATAAGTAGTTATTTCAGATGAAATACTCAGGGTATCTACAGATCTGGAAAACCTGGAAAAGTCACCCTGGAAGTTTTTTTCTGACTGGAAAAATCAGGGAAATTTGACTTACAATGAATGGCCTAAGTTAGGGAAATTTGAAATTCATTGTTATAATAAATAGCTTATTAAAATAATTTTCCTGAACTATGCTTTTCATACCACATTGCATACTGAAAATTTTGAGAAACTTATACTCTTGACTAAACCTCTTCCAAAAATTACCCTTTTGCACCAAAACTAATATAATTTATATAAAATTATTAAGCCCATATATTTCTCAGGAGAAAATGTTTGCCAAATATATAACTAAAACTTGGAAAAAAAAAGTTTTTAGCTAAATTATCCAATCTGTAAGGAATTTTTATTATACCAATCTTCTTTCCCTCATGTATAGTCAGTCATACATACTTTAAATGGGGTAGAAGATTAAGTGCCAGCTTTGGAATTATATAGTTAAACTCTTTTATAATGAACTCAAAAAGGGTCGAATGCAAATGTCATGGTAAATATTTAATTAGTGAAAGCTTTTAGTCTACAGAAGTGTATTTGTAAATTCACTATAATTGAGTTATAAATGGCTTCAGGTTTCTGTTTGTGGATTTTATGGTCTTAAAACTTTTTTTTTTAATTATGCAAATTATAATGCATTATGTTGTTTACTTCAATTAATCACTGGAAATCAATTAAGATTGAGTCTTGAAAAATCGTGGAAGTTTGAAATAGAATTTAGGTAGACACCCTGATTACTTGAAATGCTCATGCAACACAAACGCCCCAACATGCGGGTATATAAGCTTAGGACTTTCACGAACTCTTGTCCTCCTGGTGAAACTCTGTATTGTTTCGTTATAAACGTCAATGTACACAAATGTCAATGTTCAAACCTGTTACCATTTTGAAATTCCTAGTTTGACTTCTAATGGTGGTATTACCACTGTTTTCTACTATCCTATATGGATAAGGGTTTTGATTCCGGAATTGATAGAGATTTGAAAAGGATTCTCCTCCGAAAACTGTAGGCTTTAGCATGGTATAACCTCAGATATCATTGTACCCTGAACCACGCGTGGTTAAAAGCCTTATATGAATCACGAATGGAGGCTAACATACTTTATGCATTTAATTGCCCCAGCAAATATATTTATTTTAAAAATTTCTTTAATTCTTATTTGTTTTATTTTATTTTTTTCATTCTTAGGGTCTTGCAGGAGCACATGCAAAAACTATCGCAAGTCATAACCCCTAATCACAAAGACCTAAGAATACCAAAGGTAAGTTCAAATGTCATGAACTTCACTAGCTTTGATAAGCCCTTCAACAATTTTTGTTATCTCTAGATGACAAATCGGCTCATTTAAGTATTTTTATTTCGTAGCATTATCACAGTGAATGTCCATGGCCTTCTGCACAAGCTGAACTGGATTTAATAAATGCATATAAGGTAAGTTTTAGTTACTATGCTCAACTCTGTCTGTGGTTGCCTATTTGGCTGCCTTGTGAATAATCTGGATTCGATTCCAGTAGATATATTCAGTACTCCCTGCTCCTTTTTTTTTTACATATCTGTAGATGGGGATTTAATTCCCTGAGCTAAAGAGGAACCTTTTTCCTTAAGATTTTTTGGAAAAATATAGGCTTTTGCACAACAAACCTTAGATGTCCTTGCACCATAAAATACAACCTACTCCCACAACCATATTTATAGCCAATGCAAATTTTTTTCTTGTCTATCGAGGCCCCCTGGTAGTTCAGTGGTAGTGTGATTGCCCCTAGCCTGCTGTTGATCTAGATTCAACTCCTAATGGTGCCCTTTAAAAGAATCAACAACAACAAAAAAAACTAAAATTGTCAAGGAATTTGAAATACTCCCTAAATGGCAGAGAAAAGCAAGATTTTTTTGGTCGGAAGGGAGAAGTTGAGGGGAAACCTTCATAATTTCTGTTTTAAATGGCTAAATCTTCCACAAACATGAAGCCGTTTCTCCTGCAGTTTGATATGCGTAATCATATTCTGGCAATTGGTAAGGGAATTTTACTGGAAAGGTCTGGGAATGTTTTTCCCCATTATGGGAACCCTATTGTATTGTAGTTCGGCTGTCTCTTTTCTAGAAGGTTGTAGATTTGGTTTTTTAAGATATTCAGGTACTTTACGAAATGTAGATTCACTGCTGTATGATGATACCACATTTGTCCATCTTACCATTAATCTACGTTGACTGCCAATAGTATTGTAAAACATGTACCATTTCGCATGGTGCCACCACATGTGCCGTAAATAGAAACATAATCTGATCTATTCATGGTTTTATAACCATGTGTAAGAATTTTACTTTTTTTTTTACAGACACCACGGGACAAAATCCAGTGTGTTGTGCGGTGTTGCAGCACAATCATGAATTTGCTAAGTATGGCGAGTGACAGGCAAGTTCCCGCTGCGGACGATTTAATGCCTGTCCTCGTGTTCGTTCTGATTAAGGCGAATCCATCAAACTTACTCTCCACAGTGCAATATGTGAATACGTTTTACGAGAAACAGCTCGAAGGAGAAGAAGCTTATTGGTGGACTCAGATGTGCTGCGCAGTGGAGTTCATCAAGACCATGGACTACTGATCTTTGGGAGTTAGAATGGGATGTGCAAAACTGTTGCGGTAACAGTTAATTTTGATGATGTCATTCGTTAGAAGACTGACGTTTTGCGTTAAAACGGACAGAAATGTGCCTCCAACACCTGCTCGGGAAAGCAAGTTTTCCATGCAAACATAGTTACTGTGATGTATACTGGTTAGATTATATAAATTTGTTTTTAATTTTAACCAATGCACTAACTATGTTTTAATCTAAATTGTGTTTGTGTATTATATGTTAACTATTAATTATTTTGTTTTATCTTATCGATGTAAGGATATAATATGGTTATATAATAATCATGGGTTAAATTGCACTTACAGGCCTGATATCTCGCCAAATTTGAATTGTCGCTAATATCCGCCAAACGATCATAAGCCAACTGCTTAAACAAAATAAATGATAAAGCCAGTAAAGGTAATAATAGGTGTTGTAACTTATGAGTATCATCTCCTTTACCCACTATGTTTTTGTAGTTTATCTATGGTTTTATAACGGTTGTTGGCGATCATTTAGATTCCAGGAGAAACTGGACCTGTAATGCAAATTAACCGTAATCACATTTTTTCTAAAAATATTTTTGTGAATTTATATTTTTTATTTATAAGCACCGTTTGTATGGTTTTTTTTTTATTCTTCTAGTTAGTCATATATTTCAAATCTCCCCGTTACATATTGTGTCCACAATAATTGTTTGCTTAGATTTGATTTTTTTTTTTGTATTTCAAAATTTTTAAATTTTATTTAACGTGAGTCAATGTGTAGATAAAAATGACATGTAAAAATTATTTATTTTTGTTTTTTATTAAATTTATTGTCCAAAATATATATTCAATGTGGTATACCTGCGTTCACAACATTTTATTATATCGAAAATATAAATTGTGAGTGTGTTTGTGAAAATTTGGCTACTCTTGTAGCCATATTTCTATATCACTGTCGACATAAATAGTAGGAATGGCTATTTTCCGCTGTCAACATAGATTATAAGAATGTGTATTTTATGGTAAAGGAATTCTAAACTATATATATATTTTGCAATTCATGATATTTTAAATGAAACAAAATGTGTGCCCGATAATTTCGTTTTTGATAGTATAGTGAATTGACATTAACTTTTCTATTATTGTTTAATGGATGTATAACTGGATCACATTGTTGCTTATTTAAATCCTCAATCATACAGTTGTACTCAGTTTCTCATTATGGCATGAGTTGTATATCAATCAACATAATATTTTTTTCTCCATTTTATTCAACTTCTTAGGGCATGCCATGTCTTGATATCGGTTTTTCTAGATGGAAATAAATTTTTCATTCTGTTATTGTGTGTTGTCTGATTATTGTAAGGATATGTGTGTAATTCTTTTGTCTGGAAAACCGGGAATGGTATAGTTTCAGAATTTGAAATCGTCCTTAAAAGTTAGCAGAAAACAAGATTTTTTTATCAAACCTGGAAAAGTTAGGAAAAACTTTCCTAATTTCTGTTTTGAATAGCTAACTTTCTTTTGAACATAGGGCCGTATTTACCGCCAGGGCCGTCCTTAGCTAATTCGGGGCCCAGGGGAAAACATATTTCGAGGGCCCATATATGTATGAGTAAGGGAAAAAAAATGGAATAATATATGACCACTGGATGGCATGTAATGTGAGAGCCAAAGTAAATATTTTTTGGGAAATTTTCAGTATAACGAAAATTTTAAATTTGTGAATTATGCTTCGCAGGCCATGGGCCCCGCTTGACCCTGCTTAAGGGTGGCCCTGTTTACCGCAACCGAAATCCAGAAATTTTTTTTTGTGACTGGTCAAGGAATTTTTTTCTCAAATAGGAGCGGGAATCTAGTTTTGTTTACATAGGAACAGGGTTCGTATGGTCTTTAAAAGTCCTTTATTTTTTAGAAAACAATTTTTGGTTCTTAAAAGTCCTTATTTTCGCCCGAATTCTTCAAAAAGTCTGGGAATTTGTTCTGTTCCTTCATTTTTTTGTGGTATATTTACTTTCAGTTTTAATTATTGCCGTTTTTCTCACAGTGTGAATCAACATAAAGAACGAACCTAGAATTCACACTATGGGGGTAGTGGTGTAGCTATAAAATTTTGGTCACAATGCAATCACTGAAGGGTGGGGGGGGGCACCCTATGCCAGGATCCCACAATTATGCTATCTAAGGAGCCTCGACTTCCAAAGCCCCCAATGCAACTTCATTGGTTGTATTGGCATCGCTTGGCCACTGCATGGGGGTTGTAATGAGCGTTGTAATTTTGCGAACAATGGGAACGTGCCTGAAAGAGAGCTCTCTAGCTTCCTCCACAGAAGAGAGAGGACTCTCTGAGAATATATATATAAATACATAAAATAGAATTCCCTCTGTAAACTTTCTAAAAGATTTCTTTAGAACAGAATGACCAGTGTATTTATAAGTTTTGACACACCCAATGTTTTCGGAATAAATGAGAGCATTCTAATCCCTACATTGCAAAGTTGGATATTATTTCCCTTCCCAAGATTAGGGCAAGCATACTCGAGACCTCCAGGGTCAGTTTAATTAAAAGTCTTCATTTAGTTAACTCTGAAAATGTGGGTGTGTCAGGATGTATTTTTAAATTCTTTTCTTGCCCAACTTTATCAATTTCAACTATGCTTACATTCGCAGCTTGAGGGACAATTTTTTTTATCCGGACCACACTTGGCCTTCCAGACTTCAATTCATTGGTAGAAGTCAAGAAATACGAGAAAAAAGAAAAAAAAACAAACTTTAAAAGAAAAACTGAACTTATTTAAAGGAGTTTTAGAAGTAAAGAAAGTAGGACGTTCCCATTTTTGATTTAGTGCAGGGAAAATGGCCTGTGAACTAGAACTACTGCAGCAAACAATAATTTAAATTATAGGAATGGACCTGTGTGTGTCTGCAGATTAATCGAATTTCCAATACATTCCATGGAACAGCGCTACAAACTTTTTTTTTTTTTTAAATAAGCAAAGTATATTTTCCCGTCCACGAAAGGATTTCAGATCTTTTAATTTCTTACAAAAACTGAAAGACATGCGATGACTGGGAGGCAGTTGTGCTAACATTTATACCACTAATGCTCGATTTCTGTTTCCGCCAAACGTATATACAGGCACATGCCAACGGGGTCAAGGCAAGGTTTTTTCACCCCCGCCCCCCCCACACACACACTATCGAGGAATACTATTAAAATTTTAATTTCAAAAATAACATTAAACATTGCCACTAATGTAGCAAAGCTAAATTAACTTTGGATTCTAATTTCATTTTCTGTCAATAGATGTCGGTACTATACCGTCAATAATATTGCTTTGACAGTGCCTCCTGGCGTGTCCATTGTTAAAAAAATATAGTGTCTCTTTACCTGTACATATTCTTTCAGTTTGTGAAACCATGCATTTTAAAGCTTGGTGCTCTGCGAAATCAGTAAAATTATAACTCGTTCAAGTGATTGTTAGTTTCGTGATTCATTTTATTTTAACTGTGTGATTAACAATTAATTTAACTAATTAACATTTTATAATAATGTTGGGGTTTGTGGCAATAGATGGCGCCACCAGTTTGTCGCCGTAAAAGATTTCTCCCCCCACTCTCCAAAACGTTGGCACGTCCCTGCGTACATAAAAGATTTCTAACGCTTTAGTAGCTGAAGAAGTACAGTGCTAAATTGTGCAGGACGAGTCCCATTCTGCCTCATTCCAAATGAATTGAAACCCAGTGTATATGGCTGGTAAAAATTTATTCCGGAAAATTTCATCGTGAGGTTAAAATAAAAATTTCGGAAAACTTTGGCTGGCCTTTTCCTATTCCTGAATTAGAGCCACGAAGCAACACAGATTTTATTAGGATGTTTCGACGTGAACAGATTGAACAAGAAAAACCAGTACACTGCGTAAGCCGAGGGCCAAACCTGGCTCAGCTGTTTGGACCGCTGCACTAATCGTCACATTGCCGACACGTTGCAAGAGAATAAAGCAAAGGCGATTACTTCATTTTAATGATTAAACTTTGGAACATGCATAGGCATAGAGTTATACGGGATCGAGACCCTCAATAATTTTAAATGAATTGCAGTTTTACGTTTATTGAAATGTATAAATGTCCGTAATATGTTTTGAGGCCCCAATAATTTTGAAAACGCTGCGTTGATAAAAATATGTACAGTTTACATAAGTTGTTTGGTATCGTTTTCATATTTTTCCAAGTATTTCCATTCTGTCACATTCAGAGCAGTAGTTCAGCAATTCTAAAATCATGGGGGAAGGGGGATGGCTGAAGTTGCTTTAAGAACGACAATGTGGCGTAGCCTTAGATAAAATAATGTGTTTTGATAACCAATGGGGCTGGAGTCCATAAGCCGCAATTTCTTACGTCATCGATTCAAAGTAAAGTAATTCTGCGGAATTTAACTTCATTATCTATGGTCAGGAAAACCTTCGTTATCGAAGTACAGGATGATTATAACTGGTTTTTCTTTAAAACCCCTATAAAATGAAGACTATTGGACCAAAACTTACCAAACATGGAAATATCGTGGAGGAGAAGTGGCGCTGTATGCTGCAGTCAGGAGTTTTGTCCTTATGATCACTGTAGTGTCATTATTGGACCATTCTTTGGAGAGCAATTTGTGGCAGGTTTCATCACGTGTTCCGTAACTGCCGGCCGGTATAAATCCAAGTTTCGTGGACGATTCTCAACAGCACGGCATCTTAGGCAACACGATTTTTATGAATGACGGGGATCCGCCTTATATTGGTAGATGTATGGAACGGTTACTTAGGTAAGATTTTCCGGGCGACAGGGTTATTTGGTGGGCACTTTACAGTTTCATGGCCACTTCGGTCAGCAGATCTCAACCCATGTGACTTTTGGCTATGAAGTTATCTCAAAATCACACTTTTTCCTTGGTAACATCAGAAATTTGCCGGAGCTGAAAACTGCGATCCACTGACATATTCGTAACATTTCGCTGATGTGCTTCGAGCTACTGCAGAGAGCGTGATATTGTGCTTTTACCTGGTTTCAGAAAATGGTGGACAGTATATTGAACAGGTAAGGTCATGACTGTTATTTAGAAAATGTATTATGTTGTTAATACCAGGAATAAACCTGCATTCCCTCTGGCGGTGACTTTTTGAATTTTTTTTTCTCCAGAAATTCAAATCCTATCACCTCCTTTACAACATTTCCAAGTTTCGTAACTTTTGGTTCAGTCGTTTCCATTTTATAGGGGTTTCAAAGTGAAACTTCAATTATAATCACCCGGCATGTTGTCGTTTGATTCACTTTCATTTTACATCCCTCAAACATTACTGAATTATAGTCGCGCGATAACAAGAATGATTCAATTGGGACATGCTGAAGGGGAAAAAAAAGCAACGTAACGATGTGCGTCGAACCCGGATCAACTGCTTGGGAGGCAGCTATGCTAACCGTTATACCACCGACGCGTGGAAGCTTTCACTGGTAATGTAAAAAACATATATGTGGTATTAAAAGTTTGAAACAATTTTGAAGAATTTAATGACCCTGGTTCAACATGAAATATTTTTTTTCCAGAAAATGTCTAAAGTTTACAGTTCTTCGTCTACATTTTTTTTTTTTAAATCAACGGAAAGATGAAAGCCAATTTCTTGATCTATAATTATCTATTGATCTAGAAGATTAAACCGTTCTTGATCTAGTTTCTACATAAAATTGTTGATTGTGCAATTGGTCAGTGGTGTAGCAGTTCAAAGATTATGGGAGGAGGGGAGGGATCAAGCAGTTTAGTACAAGATCAGGCGATTCGGCCTTGAGGGGAGCAATGTACTTTGTTAGCCAATGGTGGGGGGGGCTTAAGCCTCTTTCAGCCCTTCCTTTTTCTACACCCTTGCAATTGATAAAGGAAATAATTATGTAAAACTTTATTCAAACTACACCTTTACTCGCTTACAAACAACTGTTAAAATATAGTGCCTTAAATTAAGCATAGCCAACTATGGCTAATAATATTAAGCCCTACTTAGTCACCGTCATACTGATTCACACACCCCTGCCTCTTCCAAGGAAAGACATATCCAAAGTAACCCTCGACTTATGTAATTTATTAGCAGTCTTATTATATACGTAAGAGCTACGGAAGAAGAGATTTATTCATCCTTGGTAACACTGGTGTAGACGGGATTCGGTTTCAGGGCGGGGCACAGGCAAGTTTATTGGAGAGACTATCACATTAAATATTTCCCGCTAAATAATAATAATTATGTAGTTGATAACTATTAGATTATTATTAATTATAATAATTTGTTGATTTATCTATATAATTTTAAAAAGGCAAAAAAAAAAAAGTAATTTTTGAACAGGAGTATTATAATGAAAACAGTTGATTGATTTGAACATAAGGATGAAACAACGTTTTTCTAAGCATCTCATTAATGCTCAAAATAATAAAGCAATACATGATTTGCACAGATAAAATGCTGATTTTTAGATTGAGATATTTTCCACAGACGTTTTCTGTCTTCTTTAGAAAACTTTTTCCAAAAACATTTCAAGATAAAAAAAAAAAAATTTAACTGTGCCACAAACGTATATTGTTTTATTATTTTAAATGGCGTTGCACAGTATTGTCATCATTCACCGTTAAAATCTAATTCGTGGTTGATAATTTATTTAAAATTGAACAGAAAAATAATTATGTATATTGAAACTTAGATGCCGTTTTGGTTTTTGCAAATGCATTAATTACTTCATAAAATACCTCGATTTCCCTGTGTATCGACATTAAGGTAAGGCCATTTAAACGCTCTTGGCCAATATTATTTCTTAAGTATGCCTTGATGCGCTTTAGAGTCGAAAAAATATCCTCTTAACTGACACTATAAACACAGGGAAAGTGGCCAATATTACAAGAAGAATGCAAATATTTCGAAATAGTATAGTTTTTTCATAATTTAAGAGAGCTATCGCGGCATATTTTGGAAGATTTTGGGATTCCATCCACTTCGTCTTCCATACATCACACTCTCCTTCCAAAATCCAAGCATTGGATTTACTAAATTATCAGAAAATAATTTAATCGCTGGTTTCATATCACAGAACTTTGATGGCATTTCTAGGGACTAAGCACTGTAGACCAATAAGAATTTCTTTGTGCTCAGAAAATCTTTCATGAAGCGATGAAAATATTTCATCGAGAACAGGAATGAAAACGGCACGGCAGAAGTATTCTTCAGGAGTGGTCGCAGGGACATTCGATTGGTGTCGTTGTGTTTCAACTATTCTAAGCAGTAAAGGTGATTGCCCAAACGATACAGCCAAATCTGTTCTTTCAAAAATGGCTTTAAACTTTTCTTCCACTTCTTGTCTCATTTTTTTTAACTGCTTCACAACTAACTCCATCTTCTCCAAGGGAATCGCTATATCAACGTATGTACCTCGTAAGTACTGAGATAGAATGTGTATCAAACCAAACGATCTGTCGCTGACACACAAGGCCACTAAAAAAGGAGAACTTGCATAACGCAGAATGAAGCTTCTCGGCTTTGGAATTGTCTTCACGATTTTCTTCTATAATTTCTTCCAATGAAGATACCACTTTAGAGATAGCTTCACAAAATGTAGAAATATCCTCATGGCACTTGATTCATGATAATTTTTCAGATTTAAAGATGACTTTCCTGATATTTTCAAATTATTTTTAAGAATCACGCTCTGTCGTGTAAAATTCCTAAAAAATACGCAACATTCCCAGACTATTCCAAACGCATTTCCCATGGTTAAAGCTCTAACGGAGTCAACAAAAGACACCGATTCAATGTATGAGATACGCAGTGAGTATAAACCGCTTTGAGATATTCTTGTCTGATTCGGGCTTGACCACCGTCCAAAACCTGCTTCATTGCTCCCGCTCCATCGCATCCTTGTCCACGTACGTGTGAAAAATCCAGCCCAAGATTCCGTAGCTGAGTTTTAATGTTATAGCCAGTCCTTCTTTCGTCACATTTTGTATGGGTATAAATTCCAAAAAATCTTCACGAAGCATACAATTTTCATCAACAAACCTATTCATACTTTTAGCCATGTGTCCGGTACTCTTTCATTCCATTTTGAATGATATAATCCCGGCACAAGGCATGGAGGGGCATTCGCCCCCCATCGCTCCTCCTCTGTATTTGTAGGTGGTAGGTGATCGAATTTTTGTAGAATGGAAAACACCAAAAATATTTTCCAAAATATAAATATTTTGGAACACATAAGACGATTTCAGAAGTGAACATTCTGTGATAAAAATATTTTTATTATTACAAATGCCAGGCGTTTAACTATTTCGTCATTAACCTTCGAGCTCCAATGTTTTCTAACAATATCTTGAGAAGTTTTTAGTGCACTGCACACGCTAAGATGATCCGATGTCATTGGTTGGTTGCTGTTGCATAGCTTGCAATCAGGGTTTTCAGGCAGGCCAAAGCTAAACAAGTATGCCTGTAGACAATCATGTCCCGTTAACATGCGAAATTTTGCAACGGCGGCAGTTCTGGGAGTATCCGGAATAAGTGATTTAGGTAGAGAAGAAGTACGCTCCAGGGTTTATTTAAAGCTTTGTTTGAAATCTCCAAATCGTTGCCTTTATTAAAATAGTGACATATAAATAGTTTCGATGAGTGAAATGTCATGATCCCTTGTGGTCTCTGCAAGATAGATGTGTCTTTCTTGGCCAGCTGATCAGCAATTTTGTTTCCTTCCAATCCAATATGTGCAGGGACCCACTGTAGGCTGATCTTGTTCTTCAAATCTTTCAATATGGACCTACAGACATAAATGCGGTTGCAAAAGTGTTTTTTATTGTTGGAAATGGCTTCAAGTGCTGCTTTAGAATCGGAGAGAATGACAGCATTATTGAAGGCGGTCTTAAGGAAAAAGAATTGATTAAGTGCAACAAATATAGCTACAACTTCAACAAAATGAGAAGTAAAAAATCCTACCGGAATGAGAAAAGATTACAGAAAACTCCAGCACCACAAGCTCTGTCAAACAAAAACCCGTCTGTATAGACGTGAAGCCAATTTTCCTCAAGGTATTTGCTGTGGATAATTTCCAGCGCAATAACATGGATCTGTGAGCAAGGCATCCGCTTTTTATCGATCTCTGTGACTAAGTCCAAATTGATATCAGTGACAATATAGTCAAGAGGGCAAACGGGGCCTTCGATAACCGAAAAATTGTGATTTAGGTTTAGTTCATCTGCAATTCTGGCCCCATATTGTGTAAAATCGAACTGTGTATTTAAATTTCTAATGCGTTTAACATCGTAGTCCCTCCAGTAGTTATTATTAGGAAGTCTTATCGATTTCTCAACCAATGTAACTGCATTTTTCTTGATTTCATTTTCGATGGGAATAATGCCCACAAGAAGTTGCATTGCAGCAATAGGGGTGGTTCTAACTGCTCCAGTGATGAGCCGCAGCGCCTGATTCTCTAAAAACTGACGTTCTTGTATTATGCCATGCGCGGCCGAGACCAGGATTTCATTACAAAAGCTAAAAAATGGTTTTATAAACATCTTATAATTTGTATTCAGAGTACTCCGAGCGCATCCCTAAGTCACGCCAGCCAGCCCTTTTTAATATGGGCATTCCTTTTTCTGCTCTGTTCTTTACTTTTTTCACATAATCCTTCCAGGTCAGATGGGAGTCCAATAAACATCCCAGGTAGGTTGTGCAATCTATGCATCGAATATCAGAGCCTTGGTGTAGTAATTTAGGACAGAAGTTTTGTCTGTTAAGCATGAACAATTGGCAAGTCGTTTTATCTTGGTTTACTCTCATGCCATTCTCTTCGCACTAAGTTTGAAGGACCAGCAGGGCGGTGTTGAGGTTATTATGGTGCTTTTTGGGAGCATCTGTCCACATTGCAAGCTCGTCTGCAAACAATGAGATTTTTACTTGACCATCATGAGATAAAATCTTAAGGAGATCATTAATGAATATATTAAAGAGAAAAGGACTGATGACAGATCCCTGGGGTAAACCAGTTTCAATTTGTTTGAATATTGAAGACGTTTTACCATACCTCACCGAACAATACCTTTGAGTAATAAGGTTCTTAATCCAAGAAAGCATTTTATCAGCAACTCCGATGTTTTTTTAATTTTTGGATAAGCCTCATCATACGCCATACCTTGTCACACGCTGATTTAAAGTCAACAAAAACAAACAAGACGGATCTTGGCATATCCAAAACATCCTTAATTTCTTGGCTTATGAGCCACTTGCTGGACGTTGAACTGATGCTGTCTAAAACCAGCTTGTGCCGGTACTATCAAATTCTCACTTTCTAAAAACCATTCAAGCCTTGAGGCAACCATTCGCTCCATAATCTTGGCCAGAACGCTTGTCGAAGAAATTGGTCTATAGCTATCTAAGTTATTAGGAGGCTTTCCTTCCTTTAAAATTGGAATAATAGCTGCCTTTTTCCACATGGCTGGGACAGTTGTATTCCAACTTCTGTTAAACAAATCAAGGAGAATATGAGTACATTTTGAACCCAAATTCATTAAGAATTCTCCGTGAATAAAATCTTGGCCCGGACTTTTGCCTTTATCAAGACGGCGAATTGTCTCTTTTAGTTCCTGCATACTAAAGTCTGAATTAAAAATTGTGTGGTCCAGTTGCGGCCCCTTGAGCAAATCAAATCCCTTCTAATTTGTCTTTGCAAACGTTTTTGCTTTATGCCATGGTGATCTTGAGTTAAAGGATACAAAAGCATTAGCTATATCTCTATCATCCAAAATCTCTTTACCATTGATAACAAAGGGCTGTATAGCTTTATTAGAGCCTCCGTTACGAAGTTTGTTAACAAATTTAAAAACTTTTTTGTTGTCTTTATGACAGTCAATATTTCTAACGAAATTATCAAAACAGTCCCTCTTTGCCTTACAGATGGCTTTTCTCAGCTTGCCTACTGATTCTTTCTACTCCTGAACAACCCGTACTCTCTTCGTGTATTCAGCTAAATTGAGAGTTGAAATACTTTGCCGTTTCAAAAGATCAAGTGGGGAAGACCAAAAAGGCTTATATTTGAATTGTTTCCCTCTGGAAATCCATTTCTTAGCAGCTTTTAATTAATATTCCTTGGCAAAAAAGAGAAAAAGCAGCATCAGTGCTGCTCAATTTAGAAAAGTCAATATAATTCAAATTGTTTTCTAGTTCAGCACTGAAGTTCTTCCAATTAGCCTTTTTAAAACCATTCCACCTATTTTTAATGTCAGCATATCCCTTGCCTGGGCTTGAGTTAAAAGGAGATATCACGGCTAAATGACACGATCCTGGGTCATAAAGGATTTCCCTATTAAAATTCTCCGCAATGTCCTCAGAAGTAAAAGTTATATCAGGCGTGGTACTTGTTCCATTATAATGAAGATAAGTTGGAGTATCTGTAACGTTGTAGATAAGTTCAATTTTTTCTGAATTTTAAAGGTGATCCAAAGCTTTGCCACCACTGTTACTATCACCATAGCCCCATGTTGAATTATGAGCATTGAAATCTCCCAGTAGAATAGTTTTACTAGTGACAGAAATATTATCAGAATTTAATTTGGTGTTACCTGGGGGGCTATAGAAGGCATAAATTTTAAAGTGGTTGGACTTTTTCCAAACATCCACTTTCACCACTTCAGCTCTACAATTGCTGCCGAGTTCACTAATAATCCCAAAGGTGGAAAATAGGTCCTGTCTAACTCAAACGAGGATGCCGCTAGCATTTCTCCTTGATTTTGGTAATAGCTGTACGTGAAAACCTGGGAAAGAATGTTTTTCCAAATGAGCTTGGCTTAGGTTCGCTTCTATGATGAAAAAGACATCGACATCCTTAATATTTAGAGTAACCGTTAGTTGTGTTTGCTTCTTATGAGAAAGACCTCTGGCATTCCACTATAGCACTTTTAATCGATGTACGCTGATAGGAAATTTATTTAGCTGTTTCTTACTCATATTGAATAGCGATAATTGGAAAGTGGCAGAAGTTGTAATAGATTTTGCGTTACCCTGGGTGCACCACGTGGAGGCCTATTACATTTCACCGCTTCGAAGAACTGTTAAGGAATTTGGGAATTAAACATGGAGAATAAATTTTTAGAAGAAAAGAGGTTCTATTGACCAAGTCTAGAACTAATTAATTTATTGATTGAACATAATTTTGTTCAACTGGGAATCTATTTGTTTTCCTGTTCCCGAGAACTGCTCACTTGCCTGGGTTGAAAAATCTCAACATTCCGTTCAAGTATGGATTTAATCAAACTTCTACAGAGTTCTTGAATCCTGATAGTATTTGTCACTCGTACAACTTTTTTTTTAATTCCGAGATTTTATCTAAATCTTCGATGTTTCAGTCTGCAGTCTAAGTAGGAAAGTTCTGATCCCCAGGAAGAGACATATCTACATTCGGGATATTCTCATTTTCGCTCAGGATGCCGCTTTCATTACAAGTATTTTCTTCAATCTAAAGTCGAGAATAGAACTGGTCGACAATAGTAGAAAAAATATATTATTCATGAAATGCAATGAAATGGGGGAAAAAACTTCAAAAAGGAAAGGCAAAAAAATTATATATATTTTCCTTTATCAGAAAATTTATCCAAAGATTTCGGGGGTGGCCCGTGCCCGGTGTGCCCCCCTCGGCTACGTCAGAGTCTTGAAATATGACGTCGTTAATTTTAACTCCTTTAGTGGTAATTTTTTTTTTTTTTACTTTAAAAAAGCATGAACTTTTGGCAGAAAATCTCAAAATCTCCGACCATGTCCTTAAAATATTGGTTGTTTGCCAAACCCACCCGAAACAAAATAATTTTTAGAATAACACTATTTGATAAGGAGAGTGTCAGTTATGATCTTATTTTGTCAAATTTACAATGAAAATGACATCATTAATTTAGTTAAATAATAAGCAATGTAGACAGCAAGGGTGTATTTAGAGGATTCAAATCTTTCACGAAACGCCGTAAGATCAGGTTTATGACAAGTAATATTTATGAGAAATTAAATCCCACCAGAACCTATATTCTAGATACACCGGCAATTTCTAGTTCATTTTTTTTCTCTGAAATTTGGCAACGATCCTGCTGACCACGTGATAAGCCGTGGCGGACCACACTTAAAGAAACGTTGGTCTAGATAGACTAATATATTTAACACTAATGAATAAATTTCTAAATGTAAATTTTGTATTCAAAACTTGTAGAGGCATACTAAAATTCATTATTTCCCCTATTCTTATTATAGATCTTATTATACATAAAGAGACTCAACCCTCTGTAAAAACATGATGCACGCAATATCTACCGTAGAAATATATTTTGAATATATTTTTAACGTCAAAGAACAATTTCCACTGTCATGTACAATTTTATACAAAACAAAAAATTTAAAATAAAATTGTAAAGCGATTCGTTTCGAGAAAAACCATTTTCCAGGGTAAAAGCCATTTTCTAATACTGTATTATACTGTAATAAAGGAATCAGTAGTTATTAAAACGTTACAAAACCTTTTCTTACACGCTGGATAAGTCACGAAATTTTACTAATTATGGTAAACCTTGATTAATCGTTAACAATACATTATTTTGTTAATATAATATGATGGAAAATGGATGGAAAATATCACTTCTATGTATTTTTTTTTTGTTTTTTTTGTGAAATTGTCAGCTTTGATATATGAAGAATCTACTGCATCATTTACTAGATACTTTTTCACCGTTTTTTGCCCATTTCTGAATTAGGACCTCAAAGCGAGACCCAAGATTTTATTTTGATTTATTAACGCAAAGAACAAAAGACTCGGGAACAAGTTAAACGAAAAAAAAAATGAAACGACTATGATCGGGAATCGAACTCGTGAAAAAATATTAGAAAGGCACTTACACTAAACGCTAGCAATCAGGTGGCTGTTTTTGTTATTTATTTACTTTTTGAGTATAATGTTCATAGTGCTAGATTAGATCCACATCATTCCACATCATTCAGCGTGAATTTAAATCTATTAGGCATGGCTCTTAAAGATTTATGCCAGAAAATTTCGCCACCACAGAAACTGTAAATCTAAAATTTTCGGAACACTTTCTCTCCCTTTTGTTTATGCTTAACTTAAAACCGCGAAACCGCACGGAATATTTTACCCCGATGTAATCGTGTAACGAACAAGAAGCAGAAAAATGGAAAAAAAAAAAAATTCGTTCACAGGTTATAACCAGCGGGGGACGCAGCGGGGCGATCGGCCGCCGGCCAATCGGCTCCCGAGCCGGTGCGCCCTTATGAGCGATAGGATTCGCGGCTTCCGATAACCCAAGATATGCGCCCTTTGAGAGGGCCCAGTCTCACCTTGTTATAGCTGTAAAATGTCTGTGATTCCTCGAATGTCAGTGTAACGAAGTTCGATTCCATATATATATATATAAAAGCACCACTAATGAAGTACTCTGTACATTAAGGGTGAGATAAGAATATTGTTGAAGGTCGCAGTGCATGGAATAAATTTTATCAAATGAATGAAAAATGCTAATTAATGACACGTTAATTAAAGTTAAATAGCACTTCGGTTAGCTTTGAAACAGTCAGTATCATTTCTGAAAGTAGGGAAATTTAAATAAACATGTAAAATTTTTGAACTAAAAATTTTTTTCGTTTGAAAAATGTAAAATTATTCTTTAATAATTTATCTTCGCTACACAGCTTGTTACGATTTTATGAAGAGAGCGGTGTCCATATAAAGTAATGCATTACAGTCAGAGAGCCAAGCAGTTGCTATGGTTACGAAGGGTAAATTGGTAGTTTCCGCGCAGCCTTTTGGCAGAATTCTTTGTTTGCCACATTTGGCGAAATCGCGATGTTTAGCAATTTCCTCTTCAATATCAAAATTCAGTTTCCATATTAAAAATTTCTGCAATCAATTTATATATATATATAACAGTTCTTCAACTATTTATAACCTTTAAGTTTTATTTGTTCTTTTAATTATTGCGTATTATATGTTTCGTTACGAGAAAACAGGATATGGAAGAAAGCAGGATATCTATAAAAAATTAATTAAATAAAATAGTTAGAATCAATAGTAAAATCATTAACTAATGGCATCCGCTGGTGAAGGATAAATGAAATGAGGGTCATTATTACTTACAAATTAATAATAAATATGTAATTTTGCGGAAGTTTTATGGAAAAGTTTAGAAATGTGGAAAAAGACATTTAAGTTTAAGAAAAACTGATAAAGCAATGCTATTAGGAGTAGTAAAATAATTCTGGTTAAAAGCATTTTTTCTTAAAACAATATGTTGCCTCCTTTAAATTATTAATACATATTTAATGAACAAAAATATTTCACGACTATGAAAAAATAACATTAAAAATTATTAAGGCATTTAAAAAAAATAAAATACTTGTATTAAATGGAAGCAAAATTTTATAAAAAAAATATTTCAAGCGTCATCATGGCGATAGTTCGATGAAGAACTTTTATTCGTTTAGGAGTTAGTTTAGCATAATTATTAATTCCTAAACTAATTATCCAAATGTATATTTCGACAGATTGTATCACTTCAATATTGCATAAATGTGAAAGTTATTGGAAAGTTCGTTAAGTTACTAATATTTCTTGTGCAAATTTTTATACGTTAGTCCGTGCGAGATAACGCTTTATTTATAAAGTAATGAAAGCCAATATTTTTTTGGTTAAGTAATGCGAGAAAAATAGGTTTTTTTTCATAATAAGGAACATGTCATCTATTAGGTAATGGGAGATTGTATTTTGTTTATTAGATAACGTCAAATATTTTATTCATTAGATAACGTCACATATTTTCTTTATTAGGTAGCGTCAAACATTTTCTTTATCGGATAACGTCAGATACTTTATTTCTTAGATAACGTCCAATATTTTATTTCTTAGATAACGTCCAATATTTTATTTCTTAGATAACGTGCAATATTTTCTTTGTTAGATAGCGTCAAACATTTTCTTTATCAGATAACGTCAGATATTTTATTTCTTAGATAACGTCCAATATTTTATTCCTTAGATAACGTCCGATATTTTATTTATTAGATAACGTCCGATATTTTATTTATTAGATAACGTCCGATATTTTATTTATTAGAAAAAAATTTTGGGGCCTGATGCAGCAGTTAATGCAGTTTGACTAAATTTTTTGTTGAGTGGGGGGTGGGCTTGAAGAATTGCATTCAATTTCGATCACCTTCCCCCCTAGAGAATGGGTTAGGCCATGTTTCTATGGCAACAGACAAGTACAGACGACAGTGGGAAGATATCTTATGGTAAATAGACTGTATACAGTATACGCATGGGCGTACGTAGAAAGTTTATAAGCGGGGGAGTCACTGGCTTCTAATGAGGGGGGTGGAGTTATAGAACTACAACTTGTTATATTCATGTATATACATCATTTAATTGCATTGGGGGTTACAACCCCATCAACCCTCCCCTGCTCTAGCCAATGAGTGTATGCTTGTATGCATGGGCGCCCCGAAGGGGGTACAAGGGGGGGGGGTGCATCCCCTTGGCTTGTGAAAAAAAGGGGTGAAAAGACTAAATTCACAAGAAACTAGTCTAACAACAATATTTAATAGGAATTTTTTATGGATGCACCTCTTCCCCCCCCCCTGCATATAGTCCTGTCCTGGGGGGCGCTTATACTTGTACAACATGTTGGTCATCTTTCTTGCCGGACAGCGGTGTTTGGCAGTTAAAATACGGTCAATTCTCTTTGGCTTCAATTCGCAGTGCCAACTTCGCCAACTGCCTGAACAGCAACCCGATGACAGGATCGGTTCGCCGTCTGCTATCCCCAAAGCAAAATGTCTCTAGTTCTCCGTCTTCAGAATCTGGGCCTGATCCGGAACCCGGACACAGATATTTTCGGGAATCGGTGAAGCTTTAAAGATGCGTTGGATTCGCGTCTACGGGTTTTTGTTTGGTTTATGGACATCTGCCCTGCTGGTCGGGAGCGCCGTTCCACCCAAAAAGCCAAGCGAACGGCGGCCATCCTACAACGGCCGATCCGACGTAATTGTGATGGAAAAAGAGCTGCACATCGGCGCGATGTTCCCAGTCAACGGCACGGGCGGCTGGCTTGGTGGAAAAGGTTGTCTACCAGCCGCTCGAATGGCTCTTAAAGACGTCAACGCCGCTCCCAATCTTCTTTCTGGATACAATTTAAGCATGCCATGGAACGATAGCGAGGTAAATATTTAATGTTTAGGTGAAAATTAGCATCTTTTAATCATAGGACAACAGGTGATTCAGTAGCCAGACCAAAACCACATGCAAAACCTTCGTCCACAATCCATAACATCGTTTAAAAATGTAACCGAAATCATGCATATTTGAACTAAAAAAAGAACATTTATACGTATATCAATTATGCATTTTATAAGTACTGTTCGTTCACGAAAAGAAGTCCGATGGAACAGTTAGAAATAACGGGAGGTGACGTCACAAATGGGCTTTCCCATTACAGCAAGGAAGGATTTCAATTTCAGAACTTGATTTTAACGCGGGCCAAAATCAGGTTCTGAAATTGGAGTCCTCCTCTGCTGTAATGAACTAGCCCGTTTGTGACGTCACCTCCCGTTATTTCTAACTGTTCCATCAGACTTACTTTCGTCAACAAACAGTAGGTAGTTAGTCTTTATCTACATAAAACGTTGCACTGTGACGTAGCTGCAATACGAATACAAAGTCTATAAAGAAAATGAAATTATGGGTTTCTCACTTTTAATATAAATTAATTTAAAAATGGTCATTTCGGTATAAAAAAATAACAAACATGGCGTTATGTGCATATGAAAAAATTAGGAATTGCCGATTTTAATAAAGATTTATCAGAAGCTTGAGAAAATAACTGGATTCTTCAAAAAAGAGAGAATTCTTGTATGATTGAAGAAATCCCCCCTCCCCTCACTTGTTATATTCTTCCCATTTGGATCATTATATTCTTCCCACTATATCTTACCACATTATATTCTTTCCATCATTTTCAGCCACATTATATACTTCCCATTATATTCAACCCCATTATATACTTCCCATTATATTTTACCGCATTAGATTATTTAATTTATACTCTATCCCATTATATTCTTCCATTTGGAATTCGTAATTCAGTTCAGGGTGCCGTCCTCAGCATGTAAGTGTGGACGGCACCCTGAACTGAATTAGGGTGCCGTCCTCAGCATGTAAGTGTGGAACAAGACAGATCAATTAAGTGTGGCGAGAGTTTAGCAGAAAACAACTACACTGATCAAAGGACTTTGGAAGATCGAATGCGTGTTGGCGGATAATACAAGTGACTTGTATTATTCTTAGTATATACTCCGGATAATACAAGTTCACTTGTATTATCTGGAGAAAAACAAACGTGGGGGAGTGTGCTAACTCTATATATTTAATCTTACAACGTGAAGGGATGAATATCCCTTCACATAAAAGTACATCAACTGAAGTAATTAAATGTAGAACTGATGATTGGCTACCTTCGATGGAAAAGTTCTGAAGAGTGGCGTCAGTTCTTAAAAGGTTGACTGAAGTAGAGAATGATATTTTAGGTTTAGGCTTAAATAAATCTAAAGTATGTGTTATAGTCGAAGCGTATTGTTTTTGTATTTCCAAGGCCCAAGAAGACAATCTAAAACGCAAATTAGACAGCTCCTCTACCAGTGCCGTATTTATAAATGGGCAAGTTGGGCACTTGCCCAGGGCGTAAGAGGCTGCGGATTTTTTTTTTAATTGCAAATTATTTACCGTAGAATTCTGTCGATCAGCTTTCCCCGAGAAGGAGCCCTCCACCTTTTATCTAAATCTGAAATTCTGAAAAATTGCGTGAAATAACTCCTACTCGCAAGGCCAGATTCAGACAGAGGGCGTGCGTCCTCCTGAAAATAATAAGTTTACATTAAAAATTATTATTTTCAAGTAACAAATACTTTAAACTAAACGTACAAGTGAGATTTTCAAGCTTTGCGCCCTCCCTGAAATTTTGTTCTGCATCCGCCCCTGCCCACTCCCATAATATTCAAAAAAAAAAATCCCAAAATCGTCGTGAAATAAACTAAATTTATTTTAAAAAATATCATTATTATATCTTATAATAATGCACATAAGGTAGGCTAATCATAAATGTCGCTCCTTCCCTATCGTCTGCGATTTTTCGTCGAATTTGAGGGGGCGGAACGACAGAGTTTTATTTATTTCTGCTAGTATGGCGGGATGGGGCAAGGACGCAACTAACTTCGAAGTCTAGAGGCTACCTTTTATCTAAGGGGGCTGACTCATTTTCTAGGGGGGGAGGGGTGCTCAACCGTATAATTCAATGCTTAGAAGAAATTTTCTAGTGGGGTTAGTCCCCGAGTTATGCCAATAGAGAAGCGCGCTAAAAATTGTTGTGCCCAGCGCGCCTCGTACCCTAAATCCGGCTCTGTCCTCTACAGTTAATTTTCTCCCATTAATCGATTTCTGTTCTAGCCAGTGCATAATTATGACGTATTCTGCTGTATCGAACACTTGCAACAAAGCACTGTCATCCAATTTTGCAGAAAATGTAGTATATTTTCAATGGGGGAAAAAAATCGTGATGTAATTTAAAAATTGCTCCCTAGATAATGCTATATGTAACCTTATTTGTCATGAGTCACTTGTATGGCAAGATCCAAGGCCGGCATTAGATATTTGGCGATCTTAAACAGAGCTTGCAACAATATTGTTATGTGAAGGTATTAAGAGAGGAAGTCATAATCCTCCATTGTGGTGGCAAATTCATATTAATTCTCCATAGTTTCCATATCAGAAACGAAATTTAGCACTGTGAATCCTCTATTCAATCGCAAATTTCCTTCCGCCCCTGGCCACGCCATTTTTATGACAGCAAGATTAGACAAATAAGTGTTTTCCGGGAATGGAAATCGAAGAAAGGTGCATGAAAAGGATATCACGATACATGAAATGATAGGACAAATGATTCAAGTGTGGACGACAAAAGCTGTTTTGAAAGGCTTGACAATCGCGACTACAGAGCACTAGAAAGAGGGAGAAGTCTGTGGTAAGTAAAATGGAAACACGGCTATATTCTGGTGGCAGCTCTAGGCAATCGCCTAGCTTTTCCTATTGCCACGGTCGGCCCTGGCAAGACTTGGTTCACCATGCCGATAATCTGGATTTGAATCCAAATGGAGGCGAATGTTTTTGTCATCTTTCTTCTGTTTCGTGGTCTGGAGTTTGACACCTTAGATGACGGAGGTTCGGATTCCTCAAACTGCAGTTCCTGACGTGACGCGATCTTAGCTGCTCCTTGCGCCGTTAAACACAAACCACTCGTAATATCCACCTAGAATACGCTTTGACCCATAAAAGTCCAAAGAGAGAGAGAGAGAGAGAAAATTCACGTTCAAACATGACTCGCTTCAACGATCGTTCCTTACGATGTCATAAAATGTATAACTATAGAATGATCTGGATTTTATCTTAGCAGGGACCTAGTGCTTATCGTTTCGTTTAGAGACCCAGGATTTAATTCCCTAGGCGAATGAGGATTGGATTCCGCGGAAAACTGTCGGTTTTGCAGCAGCACGATCTTAGATATCCTTGGGCCATAAACAGAAAAAACGAATTAACGATCGTTCCGGGTTTGATCTTAGCAAGGATCTAGCGCTTATCGTTTCTTTTAGAGACTTGGGATTTAAATCCCAAGGCGAAAGAGGATTGGATTCCTCGGAAAACTGTCGGTTTGCCGCAGCACAATCTTAGATATCCTTGCGCCATAAAAAGAAAAAAACGAATTAACGATCGACCCAACTGTCGATTCCAACGACCAACTAAATCTATCGTTGAAAGCTGTGGATGCTTCTAAATCAAAAGTACAGGGTGTCTGGGTTAAGGGCATCTAAATGTAATGACTTATACTGGGAGAATGACACAGGGTTAGTTATAAATTTCAGTTGCATTAAAGATGGCAACTCCTTAAGTTTCTTTTCAGATTAACGAATTTTAATGTAATCACCATTAGTGGCTCTGCGGATGTCCAAATATTATTCGATCTCTTGCCAGGTATTTAGTTACGTCTGAGGTATTATTAAATCAATACTGCTGCACAGATACTCTGTTTCAAAACATCCAAATTATTAACTTTTTGCTGGTACACACTCATTTTATTGAAGCCCCAAGCAAAAAAGTCCAACGGCCTTATGTCCAAAGATCTCTGAGGCCAAGCAGTAGGGCCTTCTCTTCCGATCCAGCATCCAGGAAAGATCTTATTCAAAAAATCGGTAACATCTCTATGAAAGTTTGGTGCAGCAGTGTCTTGTTGAGATATGAAATTTGGTCAAATAAGTGGAACAGCAAAGTTCTCCAACAAGTCAGCATACGACTGCTGTGGAAAGCAGCTCAACGCAGCTGTCAACAATGCGCATGCGCGACCGTAATAGCAAACTTGGATAAAAAAATTGGAGCAATCCCCTATCATTAGCGCAGCACTTCCGTAACTAATCATGTGTGTTTCTCTCAATATAAGCCATTACTTTTGGATACCTCTCTCTTTGGACACTCTGTATTTTAGCTTTAAAAAAAATTAAAGTTTGAGAAATTAATTTTCCAAAATCTTTTTCTGATAATTTTTTTATTAAATCTATTATTAAATAGTTAAATGATAAGTATTAGAAACGCTAAATGCGTTTGCTATTGGGTTCTTTTTCAATAACGTTGTTCGAATTAACGAATTTTTCCGTCTAACGACTGTAGTTTACGTACCCGACAAATGCCTCATAGAATTGCACGCATTTCAATTTTCCCCGACGACGTTTCTTCTCCATCCCTTGAAAGTCTTTAATGTATTATTCTTTAAAAATATATTTACTGCATTGTTCTTTAAAAATGTACTTACCGTATTGCTTTTAAAAATGTACTTACTGCATTGCTCTTTAAAAATGTATTTAGTGTATTGTGTTCATTGAAAATGTACTTACTGTATTGCTCTTTAAAAATGTATTTACTGTATTGTTCATTAAAATGTATCTACTGTATTGCTCTTTAAAAATGTACTTACGGCATTGCTCTTTAAAAATGTATTTAGTGTATTGTGTCCATTAAAAATGTACTTACTGTATTGCTCCTTAAAAATGTATTTACTGTATTGTGCTCTTTAAAAATATACTTATTGCATTACTCTTTAAAAGTGTATCCACTGTATTGCTCTTTAAATATATACTACTGTTGACCGCCGAGAAGAAGACCCCCAGCGAAACTGTCAATCAAAGCAGCTCGATTATTTTGCAGGGGAGTTGGAAAGGCTCAGTGATGGGCAACATGAAAAGAAAATACGGTTTCTATACTTTACGAAGATTCCCGGATCACTACCCTTACTGTATTTTGGTTAGTCAACTATTCCAAGTTAAGCTAGTTTAACAACTTCTGGGTATCTTCTCCTCAGCTGTCAACTGTGCTGTATTGCTCTTTAAAAATGTACTTACTGTATTGCTCTTTAAAATGTACTTACTGTATTGCCCTTTAAAATGTACTTACTGTATTGCCCTTTAAAATGTATTTACTGTATTGCTCTTTAAAATGTACTTACTGTATTGCTCTTTAAGAATGTACTTAAAATATTGCTCTTAAAAAATATACTTACTATACTGGTCTTTAAAAATGTACATACTGTATTTCTCTTTAAGAACGTATTTACAATATCGCTCTTATTAAAATATACTTACTGTGTTAATTGCTTACTGTATTTTAATATATCTATTTAAAATATACTTACTGTACTGGTCTTTAAAAATGTACACACTGTATTGCTCTTTAAAAATGTACATACTGTATTGCTCTTTAAAAATGTACACACTGTATTGCTCTTTAAAAATGTACATACTGTATTGCTCTTTAAAAATGTACTTATTATATTGCTCTTTAAAAATATGCTTACTATATTGCTCTTTAAAAATGTATTCTAAAATAATTTCATATGGTAAATATTATTTACCATATTATGGTATACCATATTTAGGTATTTCTTAATAATTTCTCCAAGTAATGGTTTGTATGGTTAAAAACATCGCTAACGAGAAACGCCGTTAATCGAAATGTGCGCAATTCTATAAATTCTATAAATTAATTGTATTTACCAGGACAGCACAATGCTGTCCTTAAACAGAAATAACCGTCAATTAGAACAACATTACTAAGAGAATTTACTGTATTTTTTTTTCCCTTGCAGTGCAGTCCAGGACTCGGGGCCAATGTCATGTATGACCTGCTATACAACGATCCGAAAAAGCTAATGCTGGTTTGTGGATGTTCGATTGTTTGTTCCACCATTGCCGAGGCTGCAAAAATGTGGAATCTGGTTGTGGTAAGTAACGCACAACTTAATTACTTAATGCACTTTGCAGTAAAAATAGATAACACAGCAAAAAATGGGAAGGAAAAGTGAGAGCCGCGAAATTTAGTGAGCAAAATGTGTAAAAATCCGTGACCAATAAACGCAGCGGGTGGTTCTAGAGTGCGTGAAAAGATTTTGGCGGTGGCGTGTGCGTGTTATTAAATGATATTTACAGATATATACATTGATCCATTGATCATACCGAATGACACTAATTAATCCTTAACACATTATTTGTAACACTAACTATTAAAATATATTAACGTGCTGAATAAACTACAGCACCAGCTTTCCCATTAACACGTTTACCGTCTGCCTATCACGCTAGAAGTGACCAGCTACCAGTTCTCGTCCACTGATCCCTTCTTCTCGGTTCTGTTTCAACCAGGACCTTTACCTTGTGGGTAAGAGGCATACATCTCCTATTTAAACGCGGCTATGGCGGTCGCTACAAGATCACATTCTGGGGCCAATATAAGGACTGCCATTAGTACGAATGGACGAATCTAGCTAGTTTTGCTATTTCCGTACGTTCAGCAATCTGTGAAGATGCCTCAACTACACACACGTTGGCAGTAGCAGAAACCGAGGGAGTTTGTCGAGCTCATTATAGGTTTTTGAGAAGCATGAAGGTCATGGTCAGTCGCCATCTTGAAAGTGTAGCGTTTAATGCTACCCCTTGAATTTAAGAACTAAATTTGTATACTTTTCCTCGAAGATTAGTTCGGAATACCTCTCTTCTTTTCGAATCAACAGAGACATCTGCCTGTGTGACTCCTTCTCTCAAAATCTTTCACCATTTTACTAAAATTTCAAGATTTCCTCTGCAACAGTTCAAAGATCAACTGCGGACCACACATATAATGCTATGTGGGTTTTGTTCCCGGAAGCATAAATCGCTACTTAAGCAATACTTTGACACTATAGAAATCATAAAACTCCAAAGTTTGACAGTCCGCATGGTCCGGACTCGAGATCTGTCAACGCCTTAAGCTCCTTTATTGCCTCTTGCCGAATGATGTCCAGCAGCCCCAACTGCACCTGAAATTCGCTTTTATGCGCTTGCGCAAACCTTTTAATCCAATGGCAGCGTTACTTCCAAGTAACTCCTCCTACTAAAATTTTGCAACAAAACTGGCAAACGCTGGAATTTTTGTGTGTTTCGAGACCTCGCCCTGAGGCTGAATAGCGGCACCCTGTTCACATCCAGTGAACAGTAAATATTGTTTTGATCTCTTGCTGTGCGACTAAGATACTTAAGCAGTACAGAGCGGTAAATAGTCCCTCCGTTTTATGTTTAGTTAAGGAGCGGATCGAAGACCCTCCTTTGAAAAATTTTGGCATTCTCGTCTTCGACCAATATCTTCAATTTCGTATAATTTAAGTGTATATATAGCTGTGAGTGTAAATAAATATTAAAAAGCACCTAAACGCCTCGTGCTTGGTCGACAAAGCTACCAAATCTTTCGGTTAAGACGTCACAATGGAAACGATGATGTAGTAAGACAATGTTGGCAGCAGCGTTTACGAGTTGTTACGACGGATCTACATATGGAAAACTACTGGATCTACATATGGATGGGCTAAATATGGAAAACTAATGGATCTACATATGGATGGGCTAAATATGGAAAACTAATGGATCTACATATGGATGGACTAGATATGGAAAACTAATGGATCTACATATGGATGGGCTAAATATGGAAAACTAATGGATCTACATATGGATGGGCTAAATATGGAGAACTAATGGATCTACATATGGATGGACTAGATATGGAAAACTAATGGATCTACATATGGATGGGCTAAATATGGAAAACTAATGGATCTACATATGGATGGGCTAAATATGGAGAACAAGTACTTGAGGGAATTGGGTGATCACAGAAGCAGCCATCACGATAATTAATTATCCTCTATCTAAAAGTAAACACGTTATTTATACGTATGTATCATGCAATATCAAAGGATACCATTAGGTGACGACTGACCGAAGTCAAACATCATTCTAGGTCTTTAAGTCGTTTGCCACTGCCAACGCAACATAGACAGCATTATCTGAAGTGGTGTCGAGGGCTAGAATTCCGGCCAGTATCTAATTGGAATTGTGCTGTGTTCAGCGACGAATCCCGATTCTCTCTCTTCGAGCAAATAACCACTGAATTCATGTATGGAGGACACGCAATCATCATTCTAATTCGACTGTTGTAATAGAGAGGCATACGATCATCACATACCTCGAATCATTGCCTGTGTAGCTATCTTTATATATCTATTTTCTATATCTTATATCTATTTTCTATATCTTATATCTATTTTCTGTATCTTATATCTATTTTTTATAATAGTCTATCTCTCCTAATTTTACTACAGGATATTTTGAGAGCACCCCAGTGTGTATAAATATTAGCCGGAAAATCATTTTGAAACCAATAACTCAAAAATATCTAAACAGTTAGAAACTATAGTAATACAGCAATTACTCTCATTAACGACTTTCAAGGGACAAAGACAAAAAAGTGATTAAACAGAAGAAAACAAATCGGAAAGAATTAAGAAAAATTACTAAAAAAATAATCGGAACATGCGTAATTCTATGAAAAATTTGCAAAACACCGTCGTTAATTAAATATAAAATTAAAAATAGTTAATTTAGCCAACGTGTTATTGAGAGTGTGATTGCTGTAACCATTAAAATACGCAATCGTGTTCCCTTGCGGTGGCGCAGTGTGCTAAGGCGCCCGGCTAGTGCGCCGTTAGCTCGGGTTCGACTCGCAAAAAATGTTTACTTAGAGACCTCGCTGTAGTCTTGTTACAAGTTTCCCGTTCAAGTTAATGCAAAGCAGTAAACAAAAGTCTCCATTACACAGAAACAACCCCATGTTTGGTGAATAATAAATGAAGGAAAAATTATTCTTACTTGCGACGTTGTAGTATTTCTGAAGGCAAGTATGTGACTAGATATTGCTTCAAAATCATCTTGATGTTGTTCAAAAAACAAGAGTTAGTCTCCATTACTCCACATTTGCAAAGAAACATGGAAAATAAATTCGATTTCAAAGAATAGTTCTATAAACATAATTATGATTCCGACATTGCAAAAGCTAACTCGTTAGAATAGCAATGAGGCTGATAGGGAGATGCAGGCAGATATGCTTTGGGTGGAAATCGAATGATGGTTACAGGTTGTCTGTCATCGATGTTTTCCACTAAAAATAGAAAATTATTAATATATAAATGCTACTCAACTATTTTAAATCAACAATACGTCTGCATAAATAAAGAATAGGGCATAGTGGATTTTAATTCCACCATATCTATTTGCCAAAATGTCCAACGTCTTAAAAATTTTGAATTTTAGTTTTGATAAAAATGAGGGAAGCAGGAGCAGTTCCCTAAATAGAATGCAAGATTATCTAATCTATCTATAAAAATTCTCACACTTTTTAATAAATTTTACATAAACATTGGAAAGTTCAAAGGTTAACTAGCCAATGTTACATGCTCGGTTACTTAGCCTTTGAACTTTGCAGTATTTATGAAAATTTTTTAAAAAGTGTAAGAATTTTTGTAGATAGATTAGAATGATGGCATAACTATTTTGAAAATAGGTTTATTCGAATGAAAATGTGTGCTAATACGTGAGAATATCTTGAAAAGCGATAAAACGATTTGTTTCATTAGAAATATTTTGTATATTATTTTCTAAAAACTTAAGTACTGACCCTCGTCTTAGTGTATGTGTGTGTGTAAAACGTAAGCACTGCACATCGATTTTTAAATTAAACAATACTACATTAATAACGACTGTGATGTTGTTTCGCACCTAGGTGCCCAACAACCCAGGAATAGCCCTTGTTTAAATCCTTGGAAACAGACAGATAGATGTGAGAAAGGGATTGAAAAAAATTATAAAGGAAAAGATCAACAAATCGAAGTGGAAAAACTGACGAAGGACAATGTTACAGTTACTACCCAAACTCTTGCGGAATCAACAACAATAGCAGTTGTTTCCATTGTATTGGGAACTCCCAAAATTTGGGACAGCATCACCCGAACATAGTCGAAATAGACAAAAATTTCTGCCATCAGATTCCAAAAGTGGTACTTTTGGTGTCGGCCTATAGTATACGAAGATACCGAATTACTAATTAATTATCTTGCAAAAGGCTTGGTAGGTAAAAGAAAGGCTATATTATGAACTGCGAAATTAAGTAAAGGAGGGGAAACATCTATTCGAAACAGATTAATCATGTAAATATTTTTGTGGTGTTTTTTCTTTGTTCTCAGGTCTCGTACGGATCTAGCTCACCTGCTCTTTCAACAAGGAATCGATTCCCAACGTTCTTCCGCACCCATCCTTCTGCCACCATACACAATCCTACTCGAATCAAACTCTTCCAGAAATTCCAGTGGTCTCGAATCGCCATTATATTAGAAGCAGAAGAAGTTTTTATATCGGTAGGTGTGGAGTTTCTTATTTGGTCATCTGTCCATTCCTTAATTAACTTTAAAAACTGAAGATAATTCTGGAATGATCGATAATTCAAATCGTAAAAACAAAATGACATTATTCATTTTTACCACGTCGTATACTTCACGCTCAGGGCCGGGCGCAAGGTTTACTGGCCGCTGGGCAGTCCAACAGATTTCCCTCCCGCCCAACTAATCCATCGATACCCTTGTGCCCTCCTCCCACTATTTTTCAAAAGTTCAATGCTAACATATTGGCAAAGCTCGTGATTTTTTAATAATTTTCTTAAACGATTAACCCCTATTAGATATCGATGCACATTCTTTTGCCATAGGACACATCACAAAATATTCTGTAAAGATGCTCGAGCTTCCCATGAGTTTTGAATTGCTGCCCTACTGCTTAGGAATCATAGCAATCATAATAATTATAATTGCTATTATTATGACTATTATATCTATGATTAGAGAAAAGAGCATCGGTTCCATGTTCCGGTGGTCCAGTTGGTTAAGTCACTAATTCATATGGAAGGTTTCCGCGTCTGGATGGAACCCTCCCCTTTTCTTTTCTACAAATACAGCTCTAGCTCAAGCTTATAAAGATAGATGCAGAAAAAATATTGTTTCTATTAATCCCCTATGAAAATCGCAAGAATATGACCCGGTGATTTCATGGGTTGGCTAAAAATTTAACGTGTTAACCTTGCAGAGAGTCATAATATCTTTCAAAAGAGTTTTTTTAATCTTCGGTTATAGCGATATTGTCCAACCCGCAACAATGAAGCTGGAAGAAGCCGCAAAATATTCAACATACATGAATAAACCTTGACATATCTATAGCGGCTGTCAGGTACGTACCAACAGGGGGTAGGGAAAGGTTTTTTCGCCCCCAGTCTCGGAAGCGGAGGGCCGAAAAGTATATTTCGCCCCCCATTCCCTACTATCGAGGAATACTATTTAACTTCAAAAATAACAATTAACATTTCCACTAATGTAGCACAGATGAAACAAATTTAGATTCTAATTTCATTTCCTGTTAATAGATGTTGGCACCATACCGTCAATAATACTATTTTACAGTGCCCCCTGGCGTATCTATTGTTAAAAAAATTAGCGTTACTTAACCTGTACATTTTCTTTCAGTCTTTGTGAAACCATCGATTTTAAAGCTTGGTGCTCTGCGAAATCAGTAAAATTGTAAATCATTCAAATGGTTGTTGTTTTGTAATTCAGTTTATTTTAACTATTTAATTAACTAATTAACATCTAAATGGCAATTCATTTTTCTAATTAACGTTTTATAATAACCGTTGGGGATTTGTGGCAATAGATGGCGCCACAAGTTTATGACCGTAAAAAATCTCTCGCCCCTAACTCTCCAAAACGTTGGCACGTCCCTGGCGGCTGATGAACATTACGAAGTTTAAGGGACATGGAAACATTTCGATATATGCATCCAAGTTTGATATAAGCAAGTCCAACTGTATTAATAACATTGCGCTTGGTACAGTCGCATACAAATTACATGGGATAGGATTATTTGTATCTATAATAGTCCCTAAATTCTTCTTATTATTATTGCAGACAGGTGAAGATCTAGAAGCCAGATGTAAAGAATCAAAAATAGACATTGTGACGCGCCAAAGCTTTCTGACGGACCCAACCGATGCAG
>QLNU02015270.1:96556399-96568866 GCA_006491805.2 Dysdera silvatica | reverse complement strand
GAAAACATCATAACTAAAGAATTGAAGACATCATAACTTAAGGATCGAAAACATCATGATTAAAAAATTGATGATACCATAACCAATGAGCTGAAGAAGATCATGACAAAATCATTGAAGATTTGACTTACTTTACTTTCTGTTTTGGATTTCGTTGTCAGGCGATGAACTCTCCAGATCTTGGAAAACATGGTACCATAGGATAGGGTGAAGCCGATTGTAAGCATCCAGGCGCGAGCCTGCAAAAAATAAACATCGATTCTATGTCTCTGAGGCTATGTCTTTAAGTTCTTTATCCTAAACATTTACTGGACAGTTAAACAATGTCTCTTACTTGGCACATGTGTGGATAGTTCTCTGGACTAACAAACTGACCATCTAATCCCAGAAGACAGACGCAAATCAAACAGCAGATAATACCAATGAGGATGATGTTGTTTACGTTTGGATGAGAGAGTGCAATGTACCTGTACAAAAAAAAATACATTACCATTTAAAACTTTTCCTCTTTAAATAAAATTATGTACGTTTTATAGCCTATCATCGCCTACATTATATATACAGGGTGTCTCAGAATCAGGATTACAAGGGGTCATAGTACTCATCAAGGTGAACGATATTTGTCATAGAACCTAAGGTCGCAAACCACTCACAGCACCAGTTCTAAAACCGTCCAGCATGCACAAATATTTACAAATAGTGCGTGAAGAGCGCCAGATACTACTCAGGTCAGCTGATCAAGTGCATAGCTGATTAGGATAAAGCATATTGCGCTTCTCATACACAGGTTATAAATATTTGTGCATGCTGGACGATTTTAGAAATGGCTCTGTAGGTGGTTTGCAACCATAGGTTCTATGACAATTATCGTTCAACTTGATGAGTACTACGAGCCCCCGGACTTTGCAATCCTGGTTCTGAGACACCCTGTATATTGTGTAAAAGCCTTCTCAAATAAAATAAATTTGGCGGTTAGCGTCTTCTCTACTCAGTTTTTTGGCGGTTAGAGTCATTCCCAAATTATAATTTTACCTCTATATTAGTAGGGCGAATAATTTTTATTCGAACGTACAACGGAATAGTGGAAAAAATTATGTAATTACTATCATTGTTGCTGCATATACTTGCTAATTAAGCTAAGCAAGGCCGTTTTATTATGATTTTATTCAAATTTGACGCAAAAATATATAAATTGTAGTAGTTTAATTGAAATTAAAATCAAAAATTCAAACCGCTTTTGACAGTATTAGGGCTTTGATCATAATGCCAATTATTTAAAAAAAAAAAGCTATTAATGAAATAGTTGGCATTATTAATAGCAGTCTTGAGTTATCAGTAA
Source organism: Dysdera silvatica (assembly GCA_006491805.2). Classification (NCBI taxonomy): domain Eukaryota; kingdom Metazoa; phylum Arthropoda; class Arachnida; order Araneae; family Dysderidae; genus Dysdera; species Dysdera silvatica. The sequence goes on along the minus strand of QLNU02015270.1, from coordinate 96,567,527 downwards.
GATCGTAGTTATTATAGCAGCAGTTGTAGTTATTATAGCAGAGGTTATAGTTATTAGCAGTAATTGTAGTTAGTTCTGAATATTATTTGTAGCTGTGGTAGTCATATTTATTTGAATATTAAAATGCGAGTTTATACCTCGAATGCCTATATACCAGGTTGAAAATTAGTAGTGCTAAGGCCCACACAATTCCTACCGAAGCCACCGTACACATGCTGATAAAAAGACTCAATGTAACTTTACGTAGCTCTTGGACGATAATGGTACGGTCCGGGGGTGGCCTGCCATCTAAGAAAAACAGAAAACAAACAATAAGCAGAGTTGGATACAATACGCAGGGACAAAATAAATTCTAAGCATTTTGATAAAATACAGTCTGATGACTGACGGTGTGTCTTTGCAAATGACGAGACAAATTCAGAGATGGTGAATAAACAAGGCGGTTCTAGGCCTTTATGAGAAAGTTGAGAACCTGAGAACCTGTGTAAGATACAAAATGCTCATTCGCAGTGCCAATCAAAGCTGGAGACATGATTTGCGGGCCCTTACGCAGTTTAGCAGATCGGGTCCCCCAACTAACTACGCTTAATACGAGGGCGAATCAGAAAGTCTTTGCCCCTATTTTTTATTAGCCAAAATAAGGTACATACAGGTAATTACAAATATACGTACTATTCTACGTACCTTACACTATTTTTCCACATAGTCCCCACACCGGTTCAGACATTTGTCCCATCGCAGCACTAAATTTGAGATGCCCCTGTGGTAGAATTCGTCCGGCTGACTGTGGAACCACCGTCGGACTGCTGTCTTGGCTTCATCGTTGCACGTGAATCGCTGTCCTGCCAGGAACTTCTTCAGCGGACCGAAAACGTGGAAATCACTAGGGGCGAGGTCCGGACTGTATGGTGGGTGGTCCAGACTCTCCCAGTGAAATGACCGGAGCTTGTCGGCGGTTCTGATTGCATACAGTCCGGACCTCGCCCCCTAGTGATTTCCACGTTTTCGGTCCGCTGAAGAAGTTTCTGGCAGGACAGCGATGAAGTGCGAAGATGAAGCCAAGATGGCAGTCCGACGGTGGTTCCACAGTCAGCCGGACGAATTTTACCACAGGGGCATCTAAAATTTAGTGCTGCGATGGGACAAATGTCTGAACCGGTGTGGGGACTATGTGGAAAAATAGTGTAAGGTACGTAGAATAGTACGTATATTTGTAATTACCTGTAGGTACCTTATTTTGGTTAATAAAAAATAGGGGCAAAGACTTTCTGATTCGCCCTGGTAACAAAATATGTTTGTTAAGTTACTGAAGTTCCAGGCCAGTCCCCCTCCTAAAGATGCCGGACCCTTGGACATTTTCTCCATTTCCCCCTTTATCTCCAGCTCTAGTGAGCCCACCCCCCCAATAATTTTCAGAACTCTACTCTGATGATTCTAACCATTGTTGTTGCTGCTGTGCGGCAGGAGATTGAGAAAGGCGACCCTATTCTAACCATTGATACGCTTGCGTTCATTTCAGCAGCCAATAAGAATATGGCTCGATGATCACACAGTCAACTAAGAGTGTTTTTCTTATTGGGCGTAACTTATAAATAATTTTAGCGATCAATTCTCGATCTGCTCTACTACCTGGATGTTTCGATTGAAGGGTAGGCATTGTATGAACAAATCAAGAGGCTTTTTTTTTTCATTGACATGTTGTCTCTTCGTATCCTGTGTCCGTGAGGGTGCCTTTGGTTGTTTGAGGTTTTGCGGCATTTTTTGCTCTCGTTCTCGCGTCGCTTTTATTCGACGTTAAACTGAATTTTTTTTCATGTTTGGTTGGAGTTGAGAGATGGGCTATCCATGCATGTTTTTAGTGAAAATATGGACTCGCTTATACCTTTTCAATCTTATTCTATACTTATTGTTTCGACTACCATTTCTTCATGAATCTGTAGTCGCTCACATTTCCTACTACTTTTTGCAGAAGACTTCTTCTATACGGCGCCTATTTTTCGGCCAACCTTCACACAATTTTCTATGCATAATTATAAACAACAAATGGTTTGTGGATTGCTTTACCTTCCCATTTTTCTTCAGCAATCCATTTGAGTTCGTCCGTTTGAATATCGTAATATCCCAGGACGTTGTAGGTTCCATCTATAAGTTAAAGCATTCTAATGTGAGTAAAATTATTGGAGGTGTAAAATTAATATGGTGAATGTAAGAATTTCGATTTTGGGCTTACTTATCATTTGCTCTATTAAGGTACGAGCTATGCGATCGCCCTTCGAAGAAAATGCTACTTGGCCCTACAATTAAGCAATAAGTAAAATAAAATAACATATCATAATGATAATAATATGACAAAGTTGCTATCATGGTAAAAAAATTAAATCATGGTGATTAGAAGGTGATTGAAAACCATAACGTCAAGATCCTTCAGGGTTTTCAAATGCAGATTAACAGAAATCTAGACAACAACAACACACCAAACATCGTAATAATTTAAAAGAAAGTTATCTTTAATGAACATCTCAATACCTGGTGACAGTAAAATTAAAGGCAAAAAATTTGAAAAGACCATTATCCACCGGGATCGTTCGAGAGAACTCAAGAGAATTTAGCAAAAGCATATAACGGTTAATTCCAGTAGTTGCTGCCATTCTCGGACCAATCTCAGCAATCTTACAGAAATATTAAATTAGATATTATTAAATATCACAACAGTGGACTTACAAAAAAAAAAAACGACCCTTGTTGAACACTATACATACTACGACCATATATGAACAGTTCCCAGACTTCTTGACAGAACTCGGACTTCTCCAACTTCGTCAGACAAAGATATTATATTTTCAGGATCTCTGTTTGTCAAAATCGTTGGAATTGTAGCTCCCTTCAATCGATAACTTTCCCATTTGTTTCATAAGATTTCGTAAAGGAAGACAGGTGCAACGAAAATACCAAAACTTCCAGTTACATTAACACTGTATTATTAAGAAATTGTGTATGCTTCATTATTATGCTTCATTTGAACTGTCCATCTTCAATTTGACGAATGAATATATTCTTTAATATCGGGCCCTACCCAAGGGCGTGAGGTATCTTCTTAGGATGTGAGCGGTTCTAAGCAAAGAGGCCCTTTGGAGATAGTACAACACCATTTTGCCAATTCCTATTGTATTAAGATGAATTTCGAGATTTGATGGGATTGCTTCCAACGCTGCTATTAATATGGGGATGACAAATGCTTTTTTTTTCCATAACCTTTCGACTTCGATTTGGAGAATTTGTCAAATTCTTTTTCTTGAATTCTTGAGTCATCGGGAACAGCCACATCTGATACCCAAACCTGCTTTTTTTCCCCCAATTGTTAAACCAGGTGCATTATGTGTAAGATGTTTGTCAGTTTGGATTCAGAAGTCCCACAGGATCTTGACTTGGTCATTTTCAATAATTTTCCTCAGCTTTGTGGCCTCACCAGTTTTTGTTGCTGTAGTAGTAGATTTTTAGTACAGGTGTCACTGAATCATTGAAGCTACTTTAGTGTGTCTTTCTAAATAGTTTGTATGCGCGATCGTGTTTGAATCCACAGATCAAGTAATCCACTGTTTTGCCTTCTTCTTTACAAAGACGACATTTGCTCTCATGAGATGATTTTTCGATTTTTGTTATAAATACATTCGTCCTTAATGCTGCCTCTTCCTGTGCAGTCCCACCACCGCTGCCTTCCTGCGTCCCATTAACAACCTGTTTCCTTCTTCAATGTACCCTTTCGAAGCACGCCAAGTTTGCTGCTCATTGACTTTCCTTTGGTGGTCCTAAAGTGCTGTCCGTGGAGTGACTTCATCGTGCCATTGCTACATTCGTCTCAAGAAATGTCTTTTTAAATTCTTCCTTAGATCTCCTTTTGAATTTGCCAATTTTGCTTTATACTTCTATCAATATTCTGTCAGAACTTTGGTTGATATGTTCAGCTAGTCCTCTTTTATCTCTTTCTTCTACTGCTCGGCTCTCTGCTATGACCTTGGCCACAGATGCTTCTGGCAGGTAAAGTCTGTCCCTCAATCCTTCCTGGAGGTGTAAGGCTGTATTGGTCTTCATAAGTTTACGAGTTTTTCGGTCAAAGTTCCAGTTCTGGATAGGTCCAGTCAATAATTCCTGGCGGTGTATTTGATAGCAGGAATTGCCCATGTATTATTGAATTTGACGATATTATTATTATTATTATTTTATGGGACCAGGTATTATTAATATAAGTTTTGAATTACTTGCATGTGTTCAAATTTTATCTCATATTAAGGATACCTAGCCATCGTGAACAGATTATATTATAGCCTTTCTTTTTGTGCTAATATTATCTCCTCTTAACAAGGATGTTACAATTATTAAGGGAAAATGGTTAACACACGAGGTGACCAGGATAGTGTTTTTCTTCGGTAATTTTATGGTGGAGGATTAATTAATAAAATATGTGAACCAAGCTTCTATTTATTTTACATAACGAACACTACGCAGATTAAATTAAACACATTGAGTATCAATCAACGTTTATTGGCGTAGTGATTAACGCCGATGGTATGGCGTGATTAGATGGTGAACTGAAAGTTAAATATTTCTGCCTTCGGTGGGACCTGAACCACGACCTTCACTTGCCGGGCGGAGTTCTACTACGAGCTACGAAGCGATCAATATATACTCTCTTTGAACACATATATATATAGTTGTGCAGTATTTGCAGAATGGGTGTACATGACTACTATTTAAACCAAAGAGCAAATGCCCGGAGTATCCTGCAGAAATATTTATCAAGAACGTTTCAATCTAATCACCATACCTGCGTATCACTACGCCAATAAACGTTGATTGATTGACATTGTTGTTTGATTTAATCTGCGTAGTGTTCGATTTATATAAAATAAATACATATGCTGCAACGTGCATTTCGATCAATTTAATACCAGTCTCTTTGCAATTTGGTTTAAATAGTAGTCTATGTACTACACCATTCTGCGAAATAACTGGCAACAATATATATACGTTCGTAAAGAGATTATATATTGTCCTTCGTAGCTCAGTGGGTAGAGCCTCCGCCCGGCAAGTGGAAGGTCGTGGGTTCAGGTCCCACCGAAGGCAGAAATATTTATTTTCTTTCGAACGTTTCACCATCTAATCACGCCATACCATCGGCGTTGGTATCACTACGCCAATAAACGTTGATTGATTGACATTGTTGTTTGATTCCACGCTCTATTGTTTAAATTAGATTTTATAGGTCGTAAAGATGAAAAAAGACACTGCTTCAGGCTGAAGTTGAACCAACGACCTCTTCGTCGGGACTGAAGCGTCTTACCAGCTAGACCACCGAGACCCGGGTGATCAAATAAGCTATAGTTTGAGCAATAGAGTGTGGGCATCAAAAAGATATCATTTCATATAATATTTATTCTTTAATGTGGGGGGGTGGGGGAAGTTGATACTGGTGCAAATGCTTAGCAAAAATTCAAAGAAGGGTAGGGCTACAATCTGCAGAAGCTTGAGAACTACTAAAGTAGGAAGCACTAGTAAAAATTGCTAAAAACTAAGAAGAAATTGCCATAAACGACAAATGATTTTGCAAAATCTTGTGAATTTGAAAAAATAAAGTGAAATTTTCAAGAAGTTCTGTTTATTTACCGATACTCCTAAAAACTGCGTGGAGTTCATTGCGGAGTATATCTGTTGAGCTATGTTTCTCTTTTCGTAGGTGAAGTGTTCGATGGACTCTCCGGTTTCCTTCAGCTGCCCAATGGTCTTATTGAGGGCCAAAGCGATTGCCCAGATAGCATCGTAAGCCAGCGGAGCTTCTTGGAAACCTACTGGCTTATTAGAAGGCAGATGACCAAGCCTAACCAGTTCGTCCAATTCTTTTTCATACCGGACCAAAAACTGCTCAGAAGTCTAAAAAAATTGAAAACGTTTTAATGATCTTGTAAACAACATTATATGCAACGTACGGTTTGCTATTTCTACTAACTTTTGTTTTCATAGCAATTGGGAGGATTTTTGGAATATACGGTGGAACCCGGTAAAGTGACCACCTGAGTAAAGTGACCACCTGAATAGGGACCGCTTTTTATCAGAGAAAACTGATAGCCTGTTTTCTTATTTCATCCTTTATATTAACCAACTTGTTTTCTTATTTCATCCTGTTATATTAACCTAACCAGTTTTTTATTTCATCCTATTATATTAACCTAACTTGTTTTCTTATTTCATCCTGTTATATTAACCTAACCAGTTTTTTATTTCATCCTATTATATTAACCTAACTTGTTTTCTTATTTCATCCTGTTATATTAACCTAACCAGTTTTTTATTTCATCCTATTATATTAACCTAACTTGTTTTCTTATTTCATCCTGTTATATTAACCTAACCAGTTTTTTATTTCATCCTATTATATTAACCTAACTTGTTTTCTTATTTCATCCTGTTATATTAACCTAACCTGTTTTCTTATTTCGTCCTATTATATTAACATGTTTTCTTATTTCGTCCTATTATATTAATATGTTTTCTTATTTCGTCCTATTATATTAACCTAACCTGTTTTATTATTTCATTCTATTATATTAAATAAACCTGTCTTCTTAATTCATCCTATTAAATTAACTTAACCTGTTTTTTTATTTCATCCATTCAAATTGACTGAGGATATTTCCTAGGTTATTCGTGATATTTCGTATTCCAGTGGAGAATTTCGATTGGTCATCGGTGGCAGTTCTGCGACAGTTGCCATTTCAGTTTTTTGCACTTTAAAATGAGTTTTGAGTTAAAATGCCATTTAGATTTTCTTTCCTCGACACAGCTTTCCTGTTTTACCCAAGTATTTGCTTTTCGATCTCTGCTAGTATTTCCTATCGTGCAATTTTCTATGCTCGTTTGAATTATTCGCGATTTTTGTATTGCTGATATCTATAATTGTTATAAGCAATATGGCGAATAATTATTACACATACAAGATCCATCGCATTGCTTACCATTCCTGAAATGGTGGATTCATTGCCTTGGTTCAGCATTAAAGCTTCGGTTGTAAGATGGCCCTCCAAAGCCTCTTTCATCTCTTCAACCGTACAGTTGTGCGTTTTGTCTTGTACAGCGTACCAATCGTCCTCGTACCAACCAATAAGAAACCATACATATTGCTTGCCGTATACTTTGGTCTTGTAGGCCTGTAATTCGAATTTTTTTATTTTCATTATTTATGATAATTAACCCTCTAACTGCTTATCCCGTGATTTCCACGGGCAACATGAAAGTAACAAAATTTGCTCAATCCCTCGACTTTCGCGGGTATAAAATTTTTCCATCTTTCATCTCTCATCATCTTTGGTTACAAAAATGTGCTACATATTTTAACTCTCAATTACATGTAGATTTGAAATATTGAATAAAAAGAAATATGCAGTTTTTGAAGCGATTTTGATAAAAAGGAAAAAAATTGAGCAGCCAGAAGGTTAAAAGTCATCAAAGATCTTAAGAACAATATGCCGCATACACATACTCAAAGTATGCATACCTTGATCATACAGAAATTAAGGAAACGAACGCTGAAGAACCCTTTAATTACAATATTCTGTAATAAATATTTATTACAGTATGATGTAATAAAGAATTTATTACACTGCAGTTTCTATGCAATGCATGGGGGCCCATGAGAAGCAGAAGGGGATTTGAGCCCCCCATTCCCTCTAGCCGTTGAAAAATTAGTTTGCTCGATTTTGCTATGCATTTATTTTCAAAAGTTTTACAGTTACATTTTAAAATAAGGTACTTTTTAGCTCATTACTAATTGTCAAGCAGTATCAATTATTTTTGTAGCATTTTAGTATCATGTCATCATCATCATCATATTCAACCATTATCTATCCACTGCTGGATGAAGGTCTCTCCAAATGCTTTCCACACAAGTCTATCCTGGGCCATTCGTTTCCACGTCACCCCAACCTCTTTTCTTATTTCATCCACCCATCTAGTTTGAGGACGTTTTCTAGGTCTTCGGTGGTCTCTTGGAATCCAGTTCAGAATTTCTGTTGTCCATCGTTGATCAGTTCTTCTTGCAATATGCCCAGCCCATCGCCATTTCAGTCCTTTTACTTTAACAATGATGTCCTCTACTCTAGTTTGCTCTCTCACCCAAGTGTTTCTTTTTCGATCTCTCCTAGTTATTCCAAGCATGCACCTCTCCATGCTCCTTTGCGTTGTCTGTAACTTTCGTATTGCTCCAACTGTTAGACTCCATGTCTCTGATCCATAAGAGAGGACTGGCAATACACACTGGTTGAAGACTTTTCTTTTTAGACATAAAGGCAATTTCCCCTTCAGGATAAAACTGTTTCTTCCAAATGCACTCCAGCCAAGTTTAATACGTCTGTTGAGTTCTTTCATAATGTTGCCATCCATTGAAATCAGCTGGCCAAGGTAAATATATGAATCAGCAATTTCTAGCTCAGTGTTGTCAACTTGTATTTTTGTTTCCTCTACAAAATTATTGAACATGATCTTAGTTTTTTGTAGGTTCATCTTGAGTCCAACTTCTTCACTTCTAGTTGAGAGCTCTTGTACCATGTCTTGGAGTTCTAATGGGTCCGTTGAAAAAATAACAATGTCATCAGCAAACCGCAGATGATTTAAATATTCACCATTTATTTTTATTCCCTTGTTATTCCAATTTATCAGCTGAAAAATCATCTGTAAAGCAGAAGTAAAAAGTTTTGGAGAAATGGTATCTCCCTGCCTCACCCCTTTGCCAAGTTTGATAGTTTTGGTATCTTTATGTAACCGAAATTTTGCACTTGCATTTTTATACACACGTTTCACCATGTCAATGTACACATCCTCAATGTCTGTTGATCTTAAAGAGTTGATGACTGCTGATGTTTTTATAGAGTCAAAGGCCTTCTCATAGTCAATAAATGCAACACACAATGGAAGTTCATATTCATGTGTTCTTTCAATTAATTCTCTTAATACTTGAATATGGTCCACTGTACTGAATCCACTTCGAAATCCAGCTTGTTCTCTTGGTTGAGCTGCATCTAATTTTTTCTGCAGGCGATGTGTTAGCACTTTTGTGAAGATTTTATAAATAGCAGGTAACAAGCTAATTGGTCGGTAATTTTTCAAATCCTCTTTATCACCTTTTTTATGCAAAAGAATTACTGTTGCAGAATCCCATTGGTTTGGTATGTTACCGCTGTTAAGACATTTGGTAAAGAATTTTGCAAGTATGTCTTCTACATATTCTCCAGCTTCTTTTAGGATATCTAATGTAATACCATCATCACCAGGGGCTCTTCCTTTCTTCATATTTTTTATTGCAAATGAAACTTCTTCTTTTAAGATTTTAGGAGCTGTTCCTTCGACTATTTCAATGTCTTCGTTTAATCCACTGTTACTTTCGTATAGATTTTTGTAGAATTCTTCAACTCTTCTAAGTATTTCTTCCCTATTTCTTGTTACGGTGCCATCCTCTCCTTTTAATGCAATGATGTGTTTCTTCCCAACAGATAAACTTCCTTTAACAACCCTAAGGCTCTTGTTATTTTCAATGGCTTTCCTTACTAGCTCACAGTTGAATTTTCTTATGTCTTCTTTCATGCTTTTGCGCAGAGTTTTACAAAGTTCTATGTACTCAATCCTGGAACTGGTATTTCGATTGTCCACCTTCATATCTCTTCGCCTTTTCATGAGCTGTTTCGTCTTCTCAGATAATTTGCTATTGTGCTTTTTACAGGTTACACCACCAATTTCCCCAGCAGTTTCAACTATTGTCTTAACAATGTTTTCATTTGCTTCTGAGATATCACTTTCATCAATAAGTCCTTCCAGTGCAGAAAAGCGATTTTTTAATTCCAACTTGAATGCCTCGGTATTTACTTTCAGTTTCATTAGATCCACCCTCTTACTTACTTGTTTCCTAATGAGCTTCTGTCGTTCTAATTTAGTATTTAAGTGCACTTTACATCTCACCATTCGATGATCACTTCCAGTATTAAATCTGTTCAGTACACTGCAATCTTCAATAATTGATTTCTTGTTTGCCAGGATATAGTCAATTTCACTAGTTCCCCCATTTGGGTGTTTCCATGTCCATTTTCTTTGCGGTTTCTTCTTAAAAAATGAATTCATGATGCTAAGGTTTTCAGCTTCTGCAAATTCGATGAGTTGATCGCCACGTTCATTCCTTTCCCCATATCCGTATTTACCAACCGATGTCTCTCCTTGTTCCTGTTGTCCAATTCTTGCATTGAAATCCCCCATGATGAGCTTGATATGTTGTTTCCCTTTGGTGTGTAACTCTTTGATTTCTTCATAAAATTCTTCAACCTCTTCGTCGGTATGGCTTGATGTTGGTGCATATACCTGTACTATTTGAAGTTGGTATCGCTGGGTTAGTTGAACAACAAGCCTCGCTGCTCGATCTGATGTACTTTCAACTTCCAGAAGACAGTCTTTAATTCTTTTGTTGATTAAGAAGCCAACACCACTTGTTCTTCCAGTTTCCGTTCCTCTATAGTAAAACAAATGTCCGCTTTTCAGTTCCACCAACTCTTCACCTTTTCTTCTAATTTCACTGAGTCCTACAATGTCCCATTTGATCTTGTCTAGTTCCTCTTCCAATTCCTGAAGTTTTGCTTCAGAAGCAAGGGATCGTCCATTAAACGTAGCCAAGGTCAATAACAAACGGCAGCCTGGGCCATTCCAGTGATTCTTAGCACCCCCTGCTTTCATGCCACACTGACCGCTGCCTTGATCAGGAGCACTCCAGCACCTGGAGACTAGGGGCCATGGTTTCTGGTGTGTCAACATAATGGAGGAATTAGCCATAATTTCACCACGCTGGCTAGACGGGTTGGTGAATTAGCCCTCCCCTTCCGCCTTTCTATCCGTGTAGCAAATATTAATTTGCCACATAAATAGAAAGCTCAGCCTGCACCACTTGAAGGCGGGGTAGGACACTAGGTTACTGGCCTGGCCGGTTCCACACATCGTCACATACGTTCAGCGTGTGGGTCTCCTTCCAGTTAGATACCAGCAACCCTTTTGCAGGCCTTTAGTATCATGTACATTTACTAAAATGTTTGACGGCCTTGAGCAG
>QLNU02015270.1:96535402-96552602 GCA_006491805.2 Dysdera silvatica | reverse complement strand
TGATGATCGAATGGTTTCGGCAACGACGAAATGAAAATATCCCTCTCACTGGACCAATGCTGATGCAGCAAGCAAAGATTTTTCACAAGGAGATGAATTTGACAAATTCTTGCGAATATTCGACTGGCTGGTTGAAGCGGTTCAAGCAGCGGCATGGAATCAGACAATTGCGTGTTTGTGGTGAACGTGGCTCAGCTGATCATGAAGCGGCGGAACAGTACATAGAAGATTTCAATCTTTTGATATCTGAGGAAAACTTGACCGCTGATCAAATTTACAACGCGGACGAGACTTCATTGTTTTGGAGATATGTTCCAAGGAAAACTTTGGTGACGGCAGATGAGGAAACCCCAAAAGGACTCAAGGACTCAAAAGAACGGCTCACAGTGCTAGCTTGTGCGAATGCAGCTGGAACACACAAATGCAGGTTGCTGGTGATTGGGAAAAGTGCGAAGCCTCGTGCTTTCAAAGGCATTAAAACGTTCCCCACCCTTTATAAAGCCAACAAAAGAGCTTGGATAACTCAAGCACTTACGACCGAATGGTTTCAAGAGCATTTTGTTCCGGAAGCAAGAGCCCACTGCAGATCCATCGGTCTTCCGGAAGATGCAAAGATTATTTTAATCATGGACAATTGCACTGCTCATCCGCCTGGAGATGTGCTTGTGAAGGACAATGTATGTGTTTCGTTCTTACCCCCTAACTGTACGTCCTTACTGCAGCCTATGGATCAAGGCGTGCTCTTCTCAATGAAGTGCCGTTACAAGAGCGATTTCCTAACGAAAATGTTAGGTTTCGTGAATGACGGCAACGCTATAACTGATTTCGTGAAGCATTTTAATATTAGAGATGCTCTATGGAGTGTAGCCAAAGCATGGAATAGTGTCACCGAAGAAACTTTGAAACATGCATGGCATAATTTGGGGCCAGCTACCCTTACCGAGGACAACAACGAGCTCGAGTTTCAAGGGTTCCAATCATCGAAGACAACCGTGCTTCAGGTTGAGATTGCAGACCTTTTAGCATATGCCAAAAATACCTGTGTAAACGGTCTGGATCTGGACTATTCGGATATCGAAGAAGTTATGGGGATTGATGACAATGCACCTGTGGTAGGATCGCTCACGGACGATGAAATATGCGATTTAGTGATGAACCAGAATAAAAACAAAAGCAGCGACGAAGAGAGTGTAGATGAGGAAAAGGAAGAAAAAGTTCCGATTGACCAACTTCTGAGTTCGTTGGACGTTGTAATTAAAGGACTGCAACAAAGGGATTTTGCAACTGCACATGAAATAATGACTGTTACGTTAATTAAAGAGAAAGTATTAACGGAAAAATCTCAATTTATGCGCCAAAGAAAAATAACCGATATGTTTAGCCCAAAGCAGCTTTTTTGTTTGTAAATAAAAATTTTGGAATGTATATTTGTTTCAAGCGCTGTTATTCTTGATTCGCGGCACCTCCGGAATTTGCGGCTGAAAGGTAAGTGATTAAATTTTCTATTTTAATGCTCCAATTTCTTACGAAATCGCACCCTCGGGCGGCGTAAGCTAGTTATTAACTAAAAGGGCGTTCGGAATGGAGATGCCCGTTTTTTTATTGCCGTAAATCGAAAAGTGACCTAAAATCCGGAAAAGTCCGAAATCCGGAAAGGCCACGGTCCGGACGATTCCGGATTTGAGACTTTACCAGCCCTATTTTAATCTATCTTATTTATTCTATCTATTTATCTATTTTATCTATTTATCTATCTCTATTACTTGTAATGCTGAATAACCCATCTACATTGGCAATTCTTGGAAATATTTGTTTAAAAACCTGCCTTGACTTCAACAACAGCATTATTTTATTTTTTTACTTCCTACTATTTTAACTTTTATACACTATACATGTTATTCTTATATTTTCACAACCATTTTACCATCATGCAACGGTCTTTGTCAAGTGTCGATTTCAATACCTACACGATCACGATCGTTTATTTTACTTTATTTTAAACATTTGTATTCCATATAATTCACATTCTGCATCTGACGATGGCTGTCCCATTGCACAGTCGAGAGCCTAGCTCATGTTGTTTTTAATAAAAGTATTTTTTAAATAATTATATATAATTATTATAAAATTACTATAAATTTTACCCGCTTTACGTTGTCATACATCTTTTATCGTATTACTTCGTCAAGTGGTGGTATTCTTCCCTTTACTTGTCTACATTAAATATTATTATCAATATTATAACTCGTATTTTTTTTTTTTTATAGAAGTTCAGATATTATAGTAGCTCCCACTTATACGAGTATTTACCGTTCCAAAAATACTATTCGATTTTCGGAGGAAACAAATATACAGTTACATATGTACATAAATGTCTGACAAGTTAGCGCACATAATAAACAGAAAATTATAGCGGAAGAATATTACATATAAAAAACGAATGTACCTATTGAATTGTTTAATGAAATAGAACTTGTACACTAACATACACTCGAGATTCGACTTGTGCGCAAGTTCGAAGCTCTTCTGCAAGTTTGACTTAGCCTTACTTTATTTTTTTATCGCTCCTAAAATTAACTTATCGCATGAACTTAATGTCTGCCTGAAAATAAAGTCTTCCACGACGCCAAAATGCGATGGCTATGCCGATGTAGTCCTTACTTCACAATAAGAAAACTTTGAAAATCCTTCACGCAACTAGTGGTGGAGGAGCGTACACCTGCAAAGATAAATTTTCATCCGTATGCTTTTTTTCCCTTGTTTGAACACTGATTTTCCTACCAAGATTCTTATCTTTATTCGATTATCTAAAGACATCTCCCAAATATCATTCGTTGAAGCGAGAAAATTTAATATTGATCCTATTTGAAATTTTGTGGTTCTGTAACAATTCTGCTATCGGTGACATACACCCGATGAAATGGAGCCCTTTTCTGTCTATTACTTAACATGAAAGTCTACTCCATAAAACGTTGATAACAATACTTGATGTACTTTACGTAGTACTGTGTCAATTTTACGTTAACTGATTTTAGTCATAACGATTTTTTTTTCCAAATCTTAATTTTTATCTAAGGGCAACGACTCAATCGTTGAATAACCTTCGCCTTAGGGTTAAATGGGTATAATAGGGTTTGTGTTTTATTATATTGCATTTATTTTATTTGACCGAGAGCATCTATTTATTTCAATTATTAGCAGCTTTTTCTCAGATTCTTAGCACTCCAAATGGTTGTTCTCCAGTTTTTTTTTTCTTTAATCTGACAAAAGTTTACTCCCAGTTCTGAATAAGCACAGGGGCGGACTGGACCGCCGATCAGCCGGCCCTTGGGCAGCAACACTCTCATGGGAGATAGGACTTGCGCCCTTCGATAATCCAAGGTATGCGCCCTTTGAGAGGACCCAGTCCGCCCCTGATTAAATAATAGAAATAGTCGCACCCGAATTAAAAGATGATGATCTCATTATCTGCGTTATTTTTAAACTGAATATGATTTTGTTATAAATGATAGTATTTAAGTAAATAATATAACAAATAAATATATACAAATAAATGTATATAAGTATAATGTATAAAATATAACAGTGTTTCTCAAAGTGTGGTCCACAGCGGCTTATCAAGTGATTCGCAGGATCATCACCAAATTTCAGTGGAAAAAATGGACTAGAAATTGCAGGCGTAGCTAGAATTTGTGCTCTGGTGAGATTTTAAGAATTTCTCATAGATATTATTTGTTATAAACCTTATCTTACGACATTTTGTGAAAGATTTTAATCCTCTGAATACATTCATTCTGTCTACATTGCTAATTATTATTTGATTAAATTAATGGCGCCATCTTCAGTGTAAATTTGACAAAATAAGATCGTAACTCATTCTCTTTATCAAATAGCATTACTCTAAAAATTATTTTGTTCCAGGTGGGTTTGACAACCAACCCATATTTTTTTAAGAACTTGATCGGAGATTTTAGAGATTTTCTGGCAAAATCTGGTGCTCTTTTAAAATAAAGAACTTAAAAAGCTTAAAATTTACTACACATTACAGTTCAAGGGATGGATAAATCTCTTATGCTGAATCTCTTACATACGCCTGCCAATAAATCACATAAATGGAGAGTTATTTTGGATATGTCTCTCCTTGGGAGAGACGGGGTGGGGGATCGATATGACGGTTGCTAAATAGGGCTTAATATTATTAGTCGTAGTTGGCAACCTTAATTTGAGACAATGTATTTTTGTAATGGCTGAGGCAGAAGTCAACCCCCGGTGGCCCGCGACAAATAAAGGAATGCTTAAAGTAATCTGTGAACAACCAAAGTTTGAGAAACATTGAAATATAACATATAAAATATTATATATAAAATATAATACATAGAATATAATATATAATAATTAAATTTAATTGTGACTAATAATATTACTGTAATTTCATTATAAGAATAGTAAATAATAGAAATTTTCTGGAAAATTCTTTCAGCGTGAAGAGCAAATTCGGATGATGACACAAGCTCTACAAGAGAAAAATGCTTTGAGGAACGCTCAGGCGATATCTACAGGAAGTGGAGGGAGGATCCTCGGCGGTGGTGCAGGTGGCACTGATAGGGTCCGGATTGCCGTTCCGGGTCAATTTACGGACGGCATCATGTTGGCACCTCCGGATCGCGTCATCATAGATCCCACCTCGGACTCCGGGTTCATCACTGGCACATCCATGGCCCGAAGCTCTAGAGGGTCACACTCCGATTTTGAATTCTCGGAATCCTATTTGTAGAGATTTGCACCAATCGAATGTCATGTGAAACCACGTAATCAATTGGCCAAGACTAGCTCAATCAACACGGCACCAGACTTCAAGGAAGTCGCCAAATGGCACGACTTGGCGACGGTGTAATCTTACATTGTATAGTAGATATCATATGTGACATTTGTTACTGAGATTGTGTCAATGAGATTTTCATGCGAGTTCGCTCATGTGAACTCTCCCATTCGTGTGTATTTGGTGTGGCACCGAGTAAAAGATTATACTTTTGATCGCACACACTCGTGCAATTCTGTTACCTTTAGAAGTCTTAACGATGAGGAATAAGTTAAAAACTTTGAAACCGTTTTTCAAAACTTGGCGTAAATTTACCGACTTTTGATGAGAAATAAAAATGTTTCAAGTGGAACATTAGAATACGAATTGTATAAGTTTAAGTTCAGTAAGAGCCTTTCCAACGTTAAGACAGATAGATCAAATAAAAATTAAATTTGAATTTATTTACAGATGTGCAATGAATGACAGAATAAAAACGATAACTCGTTCACTAGAAGGAACGATCATGATAACCATTCACTAGAAGGAACGATCATGATCCGTTCACTCGAAGGAATAATCATGATAATTCATCCAGTAGAAGGAATGATCATGATAACTCCTTCACTAAAAGAAATGATCGCGATAACACTTTCACTGAAAGGAATTATCATCAGTATTTACTCATTCAAGAAAGAATTCCCATTCTTTGAATGAACAAATAAATTAAAATATCAACAACGAGTCTTGCGAATATATTGACTAAGAGGAAGGATTGCATCCACTTCTTGTCTCAATAAAACATATTCCAAGTTTTGAAAACTTAAAATTGCTTTATTTTTAATTTGGAGCGCATTTTGTAACCCCGTCGTTATTTTTGGACACCTTTAGCCGCTAAAAGGAAAGATATTTTATATATGTATGTGTGCTATAGAGTATATTTGCAAAGATAATTAAGGCGGTAGTAATTAATAGACTTCCCCCCACCTTGCGATTGGCATCTGACGAAATTTATAGAAGCGATGAGCGGTGACGCCTGTTCCTGAGAGCGTCATACTGTGATTGCAGTCGCGCGTGATACAAATGCTTGCCCAGAAAATCAAAATGGCCTGCCCTACTTACCCAATTAAAATTAAGGAAGTTAGTGAAATCTATATATGGGAACCTACCGTACTCAATAGTAACAGCTCATGCAGAGCCGAGGTGGGTTTCCATCGTCGTCAAGAATTTTCTACTAAAGCGAAGCTTAAAGAGAAAGTGTGTTTGTTTGTATTTTTTTATTTACTTAAGTTGTATAATATGCTTGGCCTTTTCAAAGGAAGTCTCAGTCAACTCAATAATTGTTTCCAAAAAAGTAAGCAAATACAAATAATTGTTCAATCATAAAAATGATTAAATGAAAATTATTGTTCCCTCATAAAAGTGAGTAAATGAAACTAATTATTCCCTCATATAGGTAAATAAATAAAGATAAATGAACTCTCTCGCGTATTCATCTAGTATGTGATGCCAAATTACTTGGTCGCCATGTTTTATACTAAATATCATCACAAAAATAAAACTAAATATCATCACAAAAATATCATCAAAAAAATAAATATCATCACAAAATCTCCGAATTTTTTTCTCAAAACTTTTGGAAAACACTTATTTATCTTCATTATCGTTATAATCCTCATTAAAATTTTCCGGTCCTTCTTTTCTCTTTCAATGTTTATTCCTTGGGGTTTCAGTTATAATAAATTATTATAAATAAGGGAATAAATTCAAAGATCCACCGCTAGGCGTCCCTTCTTTAATTTTCTTCAATAAAAAAAGGTGGCATTATAAATGTTCATTATTAAACCACTTCAAAACATTGACAAAAATGCACTGAGAATATATAATCTGTCGATTTTTTTCACCCTTCTTCCATTAATTTTCATTTTTACATATTTTTTAAACATATAACAAGCAGTAGTTCAGGAAAGAGGGGCACTCACATACCTCCCACTGGATATCATGGGAATTTTGTTACCTTTTAACGCCGGATATATCCAGTGGGAGGTATATATACATATATATATATTTAAATCTAGTTGTGCTCCCACAATTTTTGAATTACTGCTGCTTCCAAGTTATGGAACAGGAATTTGTTTCCGAAAAAATCTATTTATTCCTTCCTTTTTGACATTTCCATAACTTTAAAACTGAAATATTAAAAATGTATTTATTTTGTAATATTATCGATTCCATACAATTTTGCGTGGAATTCGAAAGTGTTTCCACAGAGTCGATCAATGTCGTTTGCGAATGACATCATTTACAAAATGGCAGACGTCATCGATGACGTCATTTACGAATTTCCCGAATCGCTTTCACCTTTTTACTCTCATTCATTTAATTTTATATTTATTTTATTTGAGGAGTTCCTCTTTAAAATTAAACCAGATTTAAGCACAATCAGGCCTCCATATATCGAAGCCTATGGTTTCATAAAAAAAAAAAGAGTTGGTAAAAATTGTGTCCTTTTTATATACATCTTTATGTATTATGTATTATACAGTATTATGTTTTATATTGTATTTAGAAACACATTTTTCCTAATTAATGTATTTCTTATAACTAAGTGACTGCTAATCATATCATGTTCAAGTTACGTTTTGGCAGATAATTACAAACGAAAAATTAGCAAAAAAAATTGTTGAACAGACGAAAAGTATCGTTTTGTGTAGTAATCCAATGTATTTATATTTGTGTAAAAGACTTTCTAATATCTTACTGCATAATAAATTTCGATACTAATTCATCATAAAAACATTTATATTTATTTTCATATCATTTTGGGGGAAAATATTTGCAAATGTAATTGATGTTGAAAAAACATTCACTACATAAACATTGGATTAGCTAGTCATGAGGTCTAGCGGGGAGGGAGTTACAGCCTCTCCCAATGTCCTGCACTTTGTATTCACTTGAAAACTTTGTTTTCTCAGGAAACTCAGTCCATTCTACCCCTCTCCCCGTCACGTCAATGTATACGGAATTATTTTTGACACGCAAATATAGTCAAACAATTTCTATGCAATGATCACAAGCATTCAGTAATACTTCGATACATAGAAGTTTGATATATGAAGATACATGGAAGTTTGATATACGAAGATACATGGAAGTTTGATAAATGCAGATACATGGAAGTTTGATATATGAAGATACATGGAAGTTTGATATATGAAGATACATGGGAGTTTGATATATGAAGATACATGGAAGTTTGATATATGAAGATACATGGAAGTTTGATATATGAAGATACATGGAAGTTTGATATATGAAGATACATAGAAGTTTGATATATTGAGCTGGTGATAATCAAGGGCAGTGTTGTCTTTACATCACGTTAACATTAAAACTCGGGTTAAGTTTATGTAGATTATAATTATAAGAGGTGATATGTGATATTCATCATTAAATCATTTATTAATGATTCAAATAGTGCTTTCAATTAATTGATTCAGTATTCGATTCAAATAATTTGTGGGAATTATTATTAAGAATATATTTCGTTTTCTTTTAGTTCCCTCTTTGAACGCTGTTCTTTAAGCATGCCACAAACTTTCTAATAACAGTTATTGTTATTATACTGCGATGGATAACACTTCAAAATATGTGGATTGATAATTAATTAATAATGATTGTATTTATAATTAATTAATAATGATTGTATTTATAATTTTTATATTGCAAAACTGCCCTTTGTAACTTTTATGTTGACAGTGACATATGATTCAACAGAAAGTCTTACTAGTCAACTGCTCCCTTTTTTCAATTGAAGATATTGTTGCATATTAGCTTGATGAAGTAAATAGTCAACTCCCGAAAGATTGTGTATTTTGAAACTTGATATATTGAGCTGGTGATAATCAAGGGCAGTGTTGTCTTTACATCACGTTAACATTAAAACTCGGGTTAAGTTTATGTAGATTATAATTATAAGAGGTGATATGTGATATTCATCATTAAATCATTTATTAATGATTCAAATAGTGCTTTCAATTAATTGATTCAGTATTCGATTCAAATAATTTGTGGGAATTATTATTAAGAATATATTTCGTTTTCTTTTAGTTCCCTCTTTGAACGCTGTTCTTTAAGCATGCCACAAACTTTCTAATAACAGTTATTGTTATTATACTGCGATGGATAACACTTCAAAATATGTGGATTGATAATTAATTAATAATGATTGTATTTATAATTAATTAATAATGATTGTATTTATAATTTTTATATTGCAAAACTGCCCTTTGTAACTTTTATGTTGACAGTGACATATGATTCAACAGAAAGTCTTACTAGTCAACTGCTCCCTTTTTTCAATTGAAGATATTGTTGCATATTAGCTTGATGAAGTAAATAGTCAACTCCCGAAAGATTGTGTATTTTGAAACTTACACCAATAGTGAAATTAAAGCTTCTTTGAAAGCCGTTGCCGAAACTGTATATCATCGTGTTGCCACTACCTTTTGTAGAAAACAAAGTTCTTTGTACTGCATTCTCTAACGACCAGAAAGAAAAACCTGCACAAGTTCTGATTGTAAGAATCAGATATATAATTATGCATATATCTTAGTATTTCAGAAAATAATAAAGAGTTATACCAGCGGTTCTTAAGCTCCTTGGCTCGCGGAGCACCTTTAAGGAGAGAAATTAGTCGCGGAACACTTTTCAAAAACGGAACACGTCACAGAGCACTTTTATCGCCCCTTATACCAAAAGTACACCTGTGTATTTTTGATTGCTTTCACCTAACTACATGTTTAATTTAAACAACAATATAAATCAACGTTTATTGGCGTAGTGATACCAGCGCAGATGTTATGGCGTGATTAGATGGTGAAACGTTCGAAAGAAAATAAATATTTCTGCGTTCGGTGGGACCTGAACCCACGACCTTCCACTTGCCGGGCGGAGGCTCTACCTACTGAGCTACGAACGACAATATCTAATCTCTTTACGAACGTATATAAAGACTATTTACTGAAGCCGGTTATTTCGCAGAATGGTGTAGTATATGGACTATTTTTTAAACCAAATCACAAAAAGATTGGTATTAAATTGATCGAAATGCCCGTTGCAGCATATGTATTTAAATAAATCGAACACTACGCAGATTAAATCAAACAACAATATAAATCAACGTTTATTGGCGTAGTGATACCAGCACTGATGTTATGGCGTGATTAGATAGTGAAACGAATATTGTTGTTTACTTTAATCTGCGTAGTGTTCGATTTATATAAATACGTATGCTGCAACGGGCTTTTCGATCAATTTAATACCGGTATCTTTGCAATTTGGTTTAAAAAGTAGTCCATGTACTACCCCATGTTGCGAAATAACCGGCATCAGTAAATAGTCTTTATATACGTTCGTAAAGAGATTGGATATTGTCGTTCGTAGCTCAGATGGTAGAGCCTCCGCCCGGCAAGTGGAAGGTCGTGGGTTCAGGTCCCACCGAACGCAGAAATATTTATTTTCTTTCGAACGTTTCACCATCTAATCACGCCATAACATCGGCGCTGGTATCACTACGCCAATAAACGTTGATTGATATTGTTGTTTGATTTAATCTGCGTAGTGTTCGATTTATATAAATATATTTTTAATGTTATAATGTCTGTCTGTCTATTAGTCAAAATTTTATAGCGTAAAAAAGGACCAATTATTTTTCCATTTCTAAATAGCTAAAATTTTGGTCTAAACCTGCTTTTTCCCATTGGAAAAAAAGCCTTTACATATCGTTTATTTTGAAACATCAATTTTGCATCTATGCGTTTTTGGAATAAAAGTGACGATATTTTTACCTAGCACAGCCGAAGGACAGTAATATTGACGATGGAAAGTAACTTTCTTGGTATTTCGTCATGGTGAACAGAAAGTTTTATTTTATTTAAAATGTTATTTTCAGAGTAAAAAAGTAAGTTCAGAGAAATTCCAAACTTAATTATATAAAAAAAAACTATAAAAAAGAACAAGGCAAACCATTTGAAATCAAATTTAAACCAGGTATTGTAAAATCATAATATTTTAGAAAGGTATTTTCAAGCTGTATTTGAACTGGCGACAAATCTGGGTCAGATAAACAGATTGAACATCTTTTTAAAATACATATTTCCTACGAATTAAGATACAACCCAGGAGATTTATCAGTGTTCACAATTTTTTTTTACAATTGTGCTATTCCGAAATCTACAACTGTAGATTAGCAGATTAATTGTATAGTAAAATATTGATATGTTACTTACATGGATATGCTATCTAAGACTTTTTTTCAGTTGCAAAATCAAAAATATTGCCTAGCATTGAAAAATACCGATATAATACAGTCATGAGAACTTAGACTGTAATAAGAAGAATGGGGTTGGTTTAATTTGCGCAATTTGCTTTATCTGAATGATTATATGTATAAGCTGACACTGCAAGCGAATATCTGGCTTTGCACTGTGACGGGATCTGTATTACTTTTCAGTAGCAAATAGGCATAGAACTCCGTATGTGTGTGTGATTCACATAGGTAAGTTGCTGTAAAGGATAGAAGATAATTTGTGTTTTATCTGGTAAAACCTTAAATTCATCTTTTAACTGACAGTGATATCTTAACTGCAAAATTCTCTATTATCCCAGAATCTGATGTCAAATTAATCAAGCATGCATATTGCTGCCATATCAGACAGGCGGACTTTGGTAACACACCAGAGCATGGGGTTTCAGTCCAAAGACTTTCTTTAATATTTTTTGTGAAATTCCTCCGGGAAATAAAAGTAAATTTAGCAGATGATAGTGAAACTCGTTTAAGGTATTTTCAGGTATGTCGGAATCTAGTGCTTATTTAAATTCTTTTACCACTCATAAGTTGTCCAGATTTCGATTTTATATTAATTCCACCCCAAATTCGATTTCTATTTTAAACTCTTGGCTTCAGAAACAGTTACAATTGTTTCTTGAATGAAAAAATTTAATTCATTTGCAGTTTTAAAAATTACTGAAAAATATGTCAATTTCCTACGCTTATGCTCATGATGCAACCTATCTCTCGAAGTAAAATGGTCATCAATAAAAAAGGTTCTTACTTCAGTCTTCCTCTCAGCATGCACGTCCATACGAGTACTTCTAGGGGGCTGAGAAAAATTATTACCTCCTTCTCAAAGCTGTCGAGAATTTTAGTGAATGTACAAGATACCAAAACGCTACAAAAATAATTGATACTGCTTGACAATTAGTAATGAGCTAAAAAGTACCTTATTTTAAAATGTGACTGTAAAACTTTTGAAAGTAAATGCATAGCAGGTTCGGGCAAATCAAATTTTTAAACGGCTAGGGGGTTCGATCCCCTCTTCCCCCATATGGACGCCCATGCCTCTCAAAGAGAAGAATCAATATTTTATAGTGAGAAAGCCCTTGCCTCTGTGTGAAGAAGTAATGAGGTATATAGACTTCCCATGTCATCAAGTAACATTTTGAATAGCTTTTTATTCATAGGTCATGATTTCATAAAATTAATTATTTAACTGTTAATTTACTAATAAATAAGTAACGGATAAGTAACTCAAATAGTAATAATATATATAACAATAAATATAGTAAAAATTTAACAATAAATATAGTAATAATTTAGCAGTAGATATAGTAACGATTAACCATAAAATAACGATAATATAACAATACAAAATAGCAATATGGAAAATAGTAATATAGAAGATAGTCATAAATAAACCAATTTATTTACTAAACGATTTCTACCCGATATTTATCTGTATACAGTTCGTGGTTGCACAAATTCACAAGTTTGTTTTATTTTCGAATATCTTTGCGGAGGACTTGAAGATACTTTTCGGAGCACCAAGTGCTCCACAGGGCGCCAAATGCTCCACGGGGCGCAATTCGAGAATCGCTGACATATATTCTTTAGGAGTATGATGTTTTTATGTTAATCTCACTTATATTCTTGGTAAATGAATCGGATTCATAATCGTTTGAGATCATTGTAATTGCAATAATCGTTTTCCTAGTCATTTAGAAGGTTTGAATTTGTAATTTGCAATATCGGATGTACTTTTCTTTCCTCCTTTTTTTTGTAACTTTATTTCAGGCGAACCACATAAGATAATTAAGATGAAATGTACATAAAATAAGATAAGCAGTGCGAACATAGACAGAATACAATAAAAAAATAACATTCACGATATTGTGGAAGTAAACGAAATACAATGAGTTATATGAATTTATATTGGCAGTCAATCCACAACGATACTTCATAAAATTGAGATTTTTGATAATATGTGCAGGTACAATACTTTGGAAATTGAGGTCTGCCTGGGCCGTATTGAGTAAAGATAGAAATCTGATAAGCTCAAGCTGCCCAGTATATGTCATTATCACAAACATACTTTGCTGTGGCTTGCGGCGGTTTTATCTTTGTAAATATGTTACCTAGCATTACACAAAAGTGTCTGGTACTGTACGAAAGTGCTTACAAGGAAAGGGCCCGAGCTGGACGACGCCAATTTTAATGGGAGTGGTCTCATTTGAAAGCTCTCAAAAAATTGTTAGACACGTATTGGAGCGTTTTTCAGCATACGCCTTAATATAGATGTCAGGTGCCAAAGAAGGGCAAAATTTGGGGCATTTTTGAAGATTTCAAACGTATCTCTGTTAAAATTTAGAGCTAAAGATTAAGTTTTCATGCATTATATAAATCTTTCAAATATATTGAATACATGTTTCAGGATTTTTCGGATTAAAAACATTATTGAATCTAATTTTTCAATTCTGAACATCGCCTCTATTATTGATATCCATTAAAAGACTTCTTAGCAATTTGGCGAAATCATTGGCGATATTTCCAGAAAGATGTTGAAACCGACTTGCTCTTATCATTATCTCATCTGAACCTGTAAGAGTAGAGAGAGTTATATTTTGCGGCAAATGCAGTAACTAACAATTGTATTTTTTTCTGCATATTGTTATAGTTAAATCTAACGTGCGTTACTTGATCAGAATAAAAAATTACTTGAATTTTTTTTTGTATATGTTTGAGAAATCTGTTTTTGTTTTTGTAAGTAACAAATATTCACTTTCGCTAACGTTCTTTGCAACTAAAGTCATAATAATTGTCAAGACGTTATAATTTCCTACACAAGTTTTCTGTAATTTAATATCAATTACCCATATACAACATGCTCATCCTGTAATACAACAACACGAAAAAAAATGAAAATTATTTCTGTCGAATAATGCAACCCTTCTTTTACTATTCTAAAAAACGGGCGATACAAGATCAAGAAAGTAGTACATTCTAAAGTAGTGGCGCACATACGTGGGCGATGGGGCCCAGGATCCAAAGGCCAGGCCTTGGGCTGACCAAACGAAAAAATTATTTTGATATTGCTCTTGAAAAAAAAAAAAAAAATGAACAGAATACAAACGCCTTCCTAATTAATATGACAGTTGAAAAAATTTCTCTGTGTCAACCTCTCCTCCCCCAGTACACATACATACACCTTTGAAAAAATTCTGTGTGCCACTGCCCTCCTCCCTCCCTCCCTCTTCGGAGAATTCTGAGTGGTCCGCTGTTCTGATGCAAGGTAGTTTTTGGGGTATTACGAATGCAAGTTATTGAACGAAGATTTTAATCTTCGCAAGAAAAGATATTAAATGATTACAAACAATAAATTCACGATATTTCCCATGAGCAGTAAGATCTTCCATTATTAATTTGTATCCTTAATGCATAAATTTATATTTCAACCTCCTTTTATATGTTTTATGCATATTCAATAATACAAACGCAAACAGCCAGCTTTCTAGAAAGATCGCCATTGATTTCACCAAACTGCCAAGAAGTCTTTCGATAAATAGCAGTAATAGAGGCGATATCCAAAATTACAAAATAACATTTAATAATGTTTCATCCGAAAAATCCTGGAACAAGTATTCGATATATTTGAAAGATGCATATAATGCATCAAAACTTAATTTTTAGCTCTAAATTTTAACCGAGATACAGCCGTTTGAAATCTTCGAAAATTCCCCTAATTTTGCCATTCTTTGGCCCCTGCCAACTATATTAAGGCCCATGCTGAAAAATGCTCGAATACGTGTCCAGCTCGGGGCCCTTCCCTTGTTAGTACCACAGCTGAAGTACAGCGAGGCACACGAAAAAATTTACAGAATTTTTTTAGTGCAGTGAAATTTGATTTTCCATGAAAAGCTAAATAAAAATCGTACTTATCTAAACGTTTGGAGAAAATTATCATTTGTTTTTAATTGGCGATTTTTATTTGATTTCTGTGAATCAAAAGTTAAGAATGTGTTGCAGCACGATTCCAATCAACGACATTGAATACTTACAGCTCACCAAGTATATAAAGTAATTTTACTATTAAAGGATGGCTAGATATGGCTGCAATGGAGAAAATTAATTGCTTATAACTCGAAGGTCGTGAGTTCGAATCCAATTTACAGAAAATAATAATTGTATTTTCTGCATCAAGTAAATATAGAAGGCTGAGGCATATTCAAGAAGAAACCGAAGGTATGTTTGTGGAGAAAGTTCTGGACTGAAACCCTGAAAAAAATAAAAAGAGGCAGGAAAAAAAATGAGGGAGAACCGCAGGAAACGAAATTATAGAAAGGGGAAAAACATGGGGTAGAAAGAACAAGAAACTGGGAGAAATCTGATGTAAATGGAGGCCTTTTGTGAAGGCCCACTGCTCTTCTAGAAACTGAAAGAAAGGAAGGACTGAGTTAAATAAATGAAAAAAAATAATAATTTGAACCAAAATCTCAGGCGAAAATAAAATATTCAATTTGATTTAATCGTTGCATAACCCTTATATCACAGAAGCGATATGTCATATACATAAGCGATATATATATGTATATATACATATCAGCCAGACGATGTGACGTTTCCCAGCTAGGCCTTACCCTTATTCTCTCTCTCTCTCAACTTGTATTAGAAAACATATGTGTATTTTATTATATGACGCACGATTTTCTTACGTTGCTCTAATTATTAATTTGATTTTTATATGTCACCGCATTATATCTGTTGTACTGTTGAAGTGTAAATAAGGTTCGAGATCGTAATCGGAGTTTATTACAGTGTATGTTAAACATAACACAGCCATTTTATTGTCTGTAAATAAAAAATTATTGTTAATAAAGTGTTAGATCCCGAAGTTGTCTTTAAAACCTTTTCCTTCGAAATATTGTTTTAACGAATTGTTCGACAGCCACAAATAAAAGTTGACACTTTCACAATAAAGTCTTTCGTGTATACATTACCATAATTAGTCTCGAGGTATGGGAGGGGCTATAGCTCTTTTTCCTAAACCAGGGGGTCGGCGATTTATTAGATATGTTGAACAGAAGTAATATTGCAACATTTCTCGTTCCAGCCAACGACTAACTATTAATAATAATTATGTAGTCCCTTTCTCACATCCCTTTCTTTAAAAATGCCTTTGTGAAATTGTATGATTTAGAACGATTCGATAATATAAAGTTGAAATAGCTTGGTTTCTTTACGGTATGAGCCTGCGTATATAAGTATTGAAGAAATGCAGTAATTTACCATTGGAAATAATATGTATTGATACTTTGAATATTTAGGTTAATTCAATAATAGACGCCAATAAATAAATTAATTCGAATACATAGCTAACGAAATTTAGTACGCCGTTTTGGCGGAGCCTTCGAGACTGACATGTGCACACTTCAATGGTAAACGGAAGACTGATTTGATTTTAGAATTCGGAAAACAATTGCACGTACTGTTGCCAAATATAAAGAATGAAATTATAGTCATACAATATACGTTGCCAAATACGGAAAGCCAAATTATGTACGTATGGAAAACAGTTTGTCATTTTGCCAATTTTAGGAATTAAACTTAAGTTTCCTTTCCTTGCATTTCTAAGTGGCAACAGTTAAGAAAGCCTGCGAAGTGAACATAGTGTTTCTATTGTGGGAGACCACAAGTCTATATTGGCTTCTCGAAAAGATTTGAGAAAAACAAATATAAAGTTTTTGTATTTTTGCAGCAGTCATTGTACACAATATTTTAATGACGCATAATACTAAGTAAGATCTACAAACTCATTTATGTAGGGTCATATGGCGAGCAAACGCGAATGTCAGTGGGGAGATGGAGATGAGGAGAAAAAAAGGAGGAAGCTTTCGATTTAAATAGAATTAACAATCTTTCAAGAAATCAGTCATTCTATAGATTTACATTTTTATACTCATTTCTCCCGAACATCTTTCAATATTTTACGTCAAAAGATATAAAAATACATGATTTCTTTATGAAAACAAATAAATTACTCCTTTTGAATTTTAACAAACAGATTC
>QLNU02015270.1:96515607-96530301 GCA_006491805.2 Dysdera silvatica | reverse complement strand
TTCCATTATATTTTTCCAAGTTGTAAATTAAATAACTTCAACTTAGACACACACACACACAGGCCTGGCGTGATCATAAGGTGAACTAGGCAGCTGCCTAGGGCGGCAGTATTTGTGGGGCGGCATCACGATAGACTTTTTGTTGCAAGATGTAATGACATACCAGTTACCATTTATATTTCAAGTAAGTAATATTTATTTGAACTCTAAGACTACATAATATTTAAAATTCATTTATAAGCGTATACTCTTAAAATTTAAATAAAAATAATTTATGAAATTGATCACTGAGCTTGCCTTCCTCTGGAAAAAGTGCTAGTAAGTTTTATTTCACTTTTATAATTTATGACACACGTATTTTAGTGTAATTAAATAAATATCATTATCCATGCGAATATTCTAAGCTATATATTATGAATCTATATTATATCTTATTGGTTTTAAATTTTTGATGTTCGTATATCAAGAACAGCGGCGAATCTAGGCAAAAAAATTTGGGGGGCAAAAATTAATATCTATATGCACGGGCAGAATAATAAAATCTGGTTATATTTGTGGGGGTTATGACCCCATCTCTATCGTAGAACCGCCACTGATCGAGAACTATCTTTATTATATAACTAGCCTATTGATGATTTTAATAATTTCTTTTTGTGTTTGGTATACAGTAAAATCTGTGTATAACGATGTTCTATAAACTGTTAAAGATATCGTTATAGACAAAATTTAATAAAATACGCTTTGTAATGGACATTATTTAATTTTTATTAAGACCATGTTCAGGGCCAGATTATGGCAAGGGCTCGCAGGGCTCAGGCGCAGAACCCGCGAAAGGAGGGGCCCCAAAAAATGTCATTTGACAATTGTATTTAATGTGATAAAATAGTAAATTAATACAAAAAAACGTTTTTTCTTCAGATTTACAATCCGAAACAATTCAGAGAAATCATAGCTGGTATCTAATTACAACTATTATAACTATTATAACCACAGCTTTGAGAATTGGATAATAAAAGAGCAGAGTTTTCAAAAACACAAAATTGGTGCGCCGATACCACGTTATTTGCAACTTTTACAACACTTTTACAACTTCAGCTCTGCAAGTTCATTCTTGGACATCCGACATTGACGTGAACGTGGGATTAAAAAGCACATTTTTACCTCCATTTTTAAATGGTAATAAGGGTGCGTACGTTTTTCAGATATATATCCAATACGGTGTCAGTGCGCCCCCAAATGAAAGTTGAGCAGGGCCCCCCCCCCTCCAATATTCTTAGTCCATGTTGACCAAAGGGGAACTTCTTAATAAAGGAGAAATAATTCAATATAGGTAAAGTTTTGACACTCCTCTTTTTGTATGGTTGCAAGAGGCATAATTTAATTTTCTTTTCTCTACCTGTAAACACATATTTCGGTATGAACCATACAAAAAAATTGAACCTTAAAATCACTGGCATTTGCAGGATGTTCATAAAGGGGTGGGTTACAAGACTAAAACTATATATATATATATATATATATATATACATGTATATACAAAATTGTAGCATACATCTCAATGCGGTTATGACTCCATCACTCCTCCCATGCGTATGGTAGTACTTAAAACGTAATTGCACTGAATAATACCACGTTAAACGATTTATTAAATAATATTACATGTTAGGAGTATATATATGAACATAAATCTCAAATGTAATTGGTTCGAAAATGTGATAGAGTATATATATTCTAACTACAATTGGGAGAGTTCAAGTATTACGTAAGCACCTTTGGGGGAGTGAGGGGTTGCCGTTTGTCTTATTTTCCTATGTTAGCCAATGTTAATTTTTGCTTACCAGGGATGGCAAGGGATATAAAATGGCCAAAATATTGCTTACATAATACTTGAACTCTCCCATTCTATTAATAAAAAATGCATATTTATGATAATAAAAATAAAATTGGGAATTATATTTTTAATTGAAAACTAAAAAATGCATAATACATAGAAACTGAATATGTGGCGTATAATTAATTTATGTGGACGTAAACCAGAATGTTTTATCATTCAATACGTATTTAGAAAAGTTACGTTAGAAAAAATAATAACTTAAGAAAATTGTGTTTAATGAAAGAAAAGCAGTAATCAGGTATTTGGTTTATGTGGAGAGTACTCTCTGGAGAGTCGTTGCAGGACACATATTTTTTTAACCACATAACAAATTTAGATACACATCTCAGACATTCGGTAGAGTCGGAATGAAACTTTGTAATATTTCAACGATTCTATAGAATACTACGTTTCTCTTTTTTTCTCTCTCTCTCTCCCATCGTTTTCTTTCAGTTCCGCTATCATATCTTCATTGATAGTATAACTAAGAAACTAATACCCCTAAGGCTAGGATTTTGATGATTTTGTATTTTTTTTTGTCATTACCAAAACGTTGCCTAAGTATATATAAGTGTGCTTAATGAAAAACTAAGCAGATTGAAACACCTTCGTTAGGGCAGTTTTTGCATTTTCGTCATTTTTAAGGGATGGGGCATTTTTATGTTTGGGGTCATTTAAAGAGCATTTTTTGGATATTTTTGGGTCAACAATTTGCATTTTGTGGTATTTTCAATAAAAAAGGCATTTGTCCATGAATTTTTCAGAATTTTTTTTTTTTTTAAATATAAATTTGTCGATGTTCCTTTTTTTTTAAATAATTCAAAATTCCTAATCGATATATTGCAATTCTGTGATACTCAAATAAATTTTTCAGTTTTGCTGCGGTTAATTTGAAATATTGAATGATTTTTTTTGTAAGTTTTTGATTTTTTTAAGGTCACTTTTTTATTTATAGGGCATTTTTTCTGGTTTTTAAATCATGAATGTATTTTTTATAGGTCATTTTCTGATTATGTTTAGGTCATCCAAATCCTAGCTCTATTAATAACTCTTCATTCAAAGTCAAATCATTCTCTGTATGCATGGAAGAATTAATATTCTTCAAAGCTTTAATTGTACTAAGAGAATTAAGTGCATAAACGTATTTCCTCTTCAGAAATATTTGGCAGACTTTGGCTCATTACTCGAGAACTGGCTGCATTTGAGTATATAATATTCTTTAGCATTAATGGATTGTCAAAACTGTATTGCTTTAAAAAGTTTTGGATACAACATATAGATAAAGACTGAAAATTGCAAAATTATCGTTATATGTAGGTTCATTTAAAACAAATTATCGTTATAGACAGAATTCACTGTATTTCAAAATATGAAATGCAAAGTCCACCTTTGTCATGAGAGAAAAATTATCTAAATTTATAATATGTATAATATGATTGAGAATTTCATATCGCCATTTTCCACACTTGGAAGAATATATATGTGTATTTTGTTTTCAGTAAAAGAGAGTTCAAGTATTACATAAACATCTTTGGGAGGAAGGGAAATTGCTGTTGTGCTTATATTCCTATGTTAGTCAATGTTAATTATTGCTTACTAGGGGGTGGAAGGCTATGAAATGGCCATAATATCGCTTACGTAATACTTGAACATTACCTAACGTTTTACCTTGTTTCCTAAAATATATAATTGCACATGCGTAATTTATGCCACAAAGGAACCCAGAAAAAATTTCTAAGGTTCCACAAAATCTTAATTCATCCCCGTCTTTCAACGGATTAATTATTAAAATATAATAACAGAACACGATAATAATAATATGTGACATTGTATCGTTCCATATAGTGCAAAGTTGAAGATAATTACTTTAAAACAAAATCTACGTGTAACAATTTATATTGTTATATAGTATATATAATATTATGAAATAATATATATATTTATATAAACCAACAACATATAAATACCAACATCAAGCGATACCGACGAAGAGATTGGGGAGTTTTATGAAGATATCAAACAATTACATACCAAAGGGGAAACAATACATTAAACTCATCATGGGGGATTTTAATGCAAGAATTGGGCACAGGAACAAGGACAGACATGGTAGACACGGATATGGGGAAAGGAATGAACGTGGCGATTAACTCATTGAATTTGCTGAAAATCTTAACACTGTAAATTCATTTTTTAAGAAGAAACTACAAAGAAAATGGACATGGAAACACCCCAATGGAGGAACCAGCGAAATTGACTATATACTGGCAAACAAGAAATCAATTATTGAAGATTGCAGCATACTGAACAGATTTAATACTGGAAGTGATCATCGAATGGTGAGATGTAAAATGCACTTAAATACTAAACTAGAAAGGCAGAAGCTCATTAGGAAACAAGTATGTAAGAGGGTGGATTTAAAGAAATTAAAAGAAAATACCGAGGCATTCAAGTTGGAATTAAAAAATCGCTTTTCTGCACTGGAAGGACTTATTGAAGAAGTTGACATCTCAGAAGCAAATGAAAACATTGTTAAGACAATAATTGAAACTGCTGGGGAAATTGGTGGTGTAATATGTAAAAAGCAGAATAGCAAATTATCTGAGAAGACGAAACAACTCATGAAAAGGCGAAGACTTATGAAGGTGGACAATCAAAATACCAGTCGCAAGATCGAGTATGTAGAACTTTGCAAAACTTTGCGCAAAAACATGAAAGAAGATATAAGAAAATTCCTTCATACAGAAAGCTGTATGAAGGAAACAGTGGATTAAACGAAGACTCTGAGATAGTCGAAGGAACAGCTCCTAAAATCTTAAAAGAAGAAGTAGCATTTGCAATAAAAAGTATGAAGAAAGGAAGATCCCCTGGTGATGATGGCATTACATTAGATATCTTAAAAGAAGCTGGAGAACATGTAGAAGACATACTTGCAAAATTCTTTACCAAATGTCTTAACGGGAGGTAACATATCAAACAAATGGGATTCTGTAACAGTAATTCTTTTGCAAAAAAAGGTGATAAAGAGGATTTGAAAAACTACCGACCAATTAGTTTATTACCTACCATTTATAAAATCTTCACAAAAGTACTAATCCATCGCCTGCAGAAAAAATTAGATACAGCTCAACCAAGATAATAAACTGGATTTCAGTGGATTAAAGTGGATTCAGTACAGTAGACCATATTCAAGTATTAGGAGAATTAATTGAAAGAACACGTGAATATGAAATTTCATTGTGTGTGGTATTTATTGACTATGAGAAGGCCTTTGAAAACACCAGCAGTCATCAACTCTTTAAAATCAACGGACATTGAGGATGTGTACATTGACATGGTGAAATGTGTGTATAAAATGCAAGTGCAAAATTTCGGTTACATAAAGATACCAAAACTATCAAAATTGGTAAAGGTGTGAGGCAGGGAGATACCATTTCTCCAAAACTTTTTACTTCAGCTTTACAGATGATTTTTCATCAAATAAATTGGAATAACAGGGGAATAAAAATAAATGGTGAATATTTAAATCATTTGCGGTTTGCTGATGACATCGTTATTTTTTCAACGGACCCATCAGATCTCCAAGACATGATATAAGAGCTCTCAACTAAAAGTAGAGAAGTTGCACTGAAGATGAACCTACAAAAAACTAAAGTCATGTTTAATGATTTCATTGAGAAAACAAAAATAGAAATTGACAACATTGAGCTAGAGATTGCTGATTCATATATTTACCTTGGCAAGCTGATTTTAATGGAAGGCAACGTTATGAAAGAACTCAACAGATATATTAAACTTGGCTGGAGTGCATTCGGAAAAAACAGTTTTATCCTGAAGGGAAAATTGCCTTTGTGTCTAAAAAGAAAGGTCTTCAACCAGTGTGTATTGCCAGTCCTCTCTTATGGATCAGAGACATGGAGTCTAACAATTGCAGCAATACGGAAGTTACAGACAACCCAAAGGAGCATGGAGAGGTGCATGCTTGGAATAACTAGGAGAGATCGAAAAAGGAACACTTGGGTGAGAGAGCAAACTAGAGTAGAGGACATCATTGTTAAAGTAAAAGGGCTGAAATGGCGATGGGCTGGGCATATTGCAAGAAGAACTGATCAACGATGGACAACAGAAATTCTGAACTGGATTCCAAGAGACCACCGAAGACCTAGAAAACGTCCTCAAACTAGATGGGTGGATGAAATAAGAAAACAGGTTGGGGTGACGTGGAAGCGAATTGCTCAGGATAGACTTGTGTGGAAAGCATTTGGAGAGACCTTCATCCAGCAGTGGATAGATAATGGTTGAATATGATGATGATGATATATATATATATATAAGCTCATAATATAAATATACATGTAAAAATAAATATATGTAGATAATGTAATATATGTTTATTGGAAATAACTTGATTGAGCGTTGTTTTTTTTTTTATAAGAATATTGCTGTCTTCTATTTCATGTATGTTGGTGGATCGATTTTCTTGAAGTTGGGGGGGGTTCGTCCCAAGGCGCCAAGTTTGCTTGCGCCGTCCCTGACCAGAATACATGCACGATGCTATTTTCCGCTATATTTAGGGTTCGTTTTCCCACAATTCTCTGCCAACTAATTATCAATATACGAATCAGATTTTTTGGAAGCATTCCACATCAATAAGGATTTTATCATAGCCAATGATCAAAAATCTACTCCCAGTGTCCGTCACACTTGTAAGTGCCTATTAAAATTTTTACATTAATTTTCCACCAATGACTGGAGACCCAACAGTCACGCAATGACAACGTTTTCGGTCTTCTAAATATTATTTGTATATTCCTGGAAAAAGATGGTAACGTCCGTTTGAAATGTACGTCCAAGCCAACTTTATGACTTTACGCTTGCAACGTTGACGTCTACGTATAAATCTAGTATGCGTAGTGCTACGCCGAATCATTTTACTTAAGCTTAGCTGGTTACATTGACTTAACACCTTCAGTTAACATTAACCGATTGTAGTTATGGCCATCTATGGTACCTTCCATTCTCTCCTCTCAACATATCCTAATCTTCTCAACATAGCCTTTTCTGCCTATGAGATATTTCTTTAGGAATACTTTAAGCTTATTCGTTATTCTTTAGCTCAAAGCTCATTCCCGATATTTAAGTTTGCTAGCAATTTTTAATCACAGTGACTAAGCAAAGCGAAATCTGTAATAAAGTGTCCACATGTGAATAATATTTTAAATTGTGATCACGTGTGATCAAAGCCAAATTTATAAATGGGCAAATTATCAATGCGCTAACTTATGGAAAGGCAAAATTTCAAAACACAGCAGAAGGGTTTTTTTTTTTTCAGTCTATCGTTGAATTCCGTCGATTTGCTTTCGCCATTATATCAAATAATTTTATTCATAAAAATATCGCTATATTATAATAATGCGCATAAGGTAATCATACACCCTCCTTCCCGTACTTCGCTATTTTCTGTTGCATTTAAGGACGAATCGACGGAACTCTTGTCTCTTTTTATCCGGCGGCCACCCTTCCCAATGAAACCCTTGCACAATACCTACCTACCTTGTCTCTTTTTAGCAGAAAATTCCTAATAATCGCCCCCACTACATTTTTCGTAATTTTTTGCCGCATTTGGAAGTTGGGGGGAAGCGAGAATACAGGATTTATATATCCTGTAGGGGCAAATGCTCAGAAAAATGTCGGATTTACATATGAGCCCAGACCCGATATTATTTAAGTTTTATTTTAATATTGTTTATTTACAAATATCCGAAAATTTGGAATTCCAAATCCGCGGATTTGGATTTGGATTATACTTTAACAGATCGAAAAGTTACATTTTTAAATAAATTAATAATAAACTAACGATGAAAAACTTATTTAATTTTTCACATTTGCCAAATTTGGTGAGAAAATTGGCACAAAATCGTAATGGAGGGGAAAGAGAGAGCGAAAATTGTGACGAGTTTTATGGAATCACATTCAATAAAAACGGCTAGAAAGTCTAGAAAAAGAAAATCTTTTTTAATTCTGCCTACCTCTGAAGCAGATTTCTTTAGTCTTTCCTTACACTAGAAAAATCCTTGAAACACTCTTTACCGGGGTGGGGGAGGGACAATCGAAGGGAACCCACAGATACAATGTTTTATATTATACTACTACATGTACGTTAACGATATCATGGTAAGATTTTACGAACACAACCCCTTTTCCGGAACCCGGGGTTTTGAAGAAATTATAACCTAGATTTGTCCTCCAGGCCAGTAGATAGGATGGAAGGGCAAGTGAAGCAAGGCAAAGGGCATATGGGACGCAGGGTACTCTGGGATTGTTCTGCAAATATACAAATAACTCGATGGGGCAACTGAGGCCACGCCCTTGCGGGCCCCGGATTGGCTACAGAACTGCATTCCGCTCTTCCCCCGTTCTTTAACCTATATATATTAAAGTTTAATTGATTTTAACATGGTTCTGGTTTATAAAACATTTAAGCTCAATTAGACCGTGAGAAATCAATGTGTTATTATCACCACATACTCGGTCCCGGATTTACATACAGATAAGACCAAGTAGGATCAGACCTAGGACCCTGCAAGTTTGAGATCCTCTGAGGCCTTGCAAAAACTAGGTGTTATTTAAGTAAAATCGCTATTTTAATGTTGTTTATTTGCAATTGTATGAGAAATTTCCATCATTGATAGATCAGGGTACTGAAGATAATGAACTTTAAAAAAAGCCATGATTTATTTTCTGAATATTGCGAGGGATGCCATTTTTATAGGCATATTCTATCCTTCCGGCCTAGCCCCCCCTAAAAAATCTTAATCAGGCACTGCCCACATAACTTTTATTCACAATAATCGTAAAGTACTTTAGTGCTGCAAGCTTAAATTTAAGTATAATCAAAATCAATATTCTGCAATTTATAACGGTTGCCTCGATGAGGTCTTTTAAAATTTTGAATCAAAAACATAATTCTCAATTTTAATTTTATAGTCGAACATATGCATTTATAGAATTATAGTTAAAATACACACTTGCACTATTATATTTTCGACTAATGAAATTAGATCTTTACACTTTATGCTCATCTATATTCCTAATCTGATATGTTATTTAATAATTTTTTTTAACATTATATTGTTAAAATAACGCTACATTCAAATAAAATAACTGCCACCGTAGAATGTATTTTGTCCAACTTTATCTATAACATATAATAATTTTATATATAATAATATATATATAATAGTAATATAATATATAATAATTTATCTATAATATATATAATTCTATTCATAATATAATATAATTTATCCATAATATATAATAATTTATCTATAACATATAATAATTTTATATATAATAATATATATATAATAGTAATATAATATATAATAATTTATCTATAATATATATAATAAACTGTCTATTACGAATATGATTATGGGCTGATTTCGCTGTATTTGAAAATATAGATAGTTGACCTTTTTATTTCGTTGGGTTTTCAGGTTGAGAAATGACGGTTGATGAATGACTACCGGGTTGAGTAATGGTTGTCTTGATAAAGAAGCTTAAAGGTTCAGTGATGAAGTTGGTTTATCAAAAGTTTCGATGCGTATAAATTTATTTCCCTTTTTCAGCAATCCAGTTTTAAAGTCCTTTCATTCATTTTTTCAAGCGCCCATATTTTTCGCAAAAGCTCGCCCCGGTGGTTTTGTGTGTTGACCATTATTTGGCAATTGTGTTATCCCTGAGAAGGGTAATAATATCTTACAAACTTATATACGGAGAAAGGGAGAGTCGTTCCTCAACTCGATGGCTTAGCAGCTAAGGCACTCCGGTCTCAACGGAGAGACTCTAGGTCTGGAACGACATGCCTTTTTTTTCTCCTATACCTAAAAGCTTTAGTTTGAATCCAAACTTCGTTGTCGAAAATTATTATGTCCATATTTCACTATATCAAGCATTATAATTATGTGGTGTCCGAAAAACGCTGAAACTGCAGGCATGTTGTACTTGAAATTTGTGGTCTTCGTTGTGACTATTTGTTTTTTGAATCCGTCTTATGCATTCATAATTTGAAGATTATGTTAGGTAACAATTTAAATTGCCCAAAGGAAAATATTTTAAGGACGTAAATATAGGAAGGAGCTGGGGAATAATTACTGAATATAGTCTTCAGCTCAGCTCCGATCACGCCACATCTTTAGTGGAGTAATCAAACTTCACAGAATCCAAGTATCCAAAACATTTATTTCTAACTCTTTGGAATGGAGACGACCAGTGTAAAGCTTTTCAGGGTTTATTCCTTAGAGACTTTGTTTGCTTTAATATTCATAAATGTTACTAGTTAGTCAGCTAGGCAGAGGCCTGTATTTCCATCTTAACGGAGGCTTCGAACCATATTAAATAGCCTTAATAAAACAATGATATACATCTTTACCTCAGCTTGAATGATGGAAACAATTTCACTGGGATGGTTGTTCTTAAAATTAGTCGTTTAGCGATAGTTTTCTTAGCATTGATGCGTAGCCAACCATGAACAGCAATTTACGGCTTTGCTGTGAGAAACATATCTAACTAGGCCATCGAGATTCCTTTCCCTATCTATTCCGTAACCTTGAAATTGAATTTAAGACCTATATAACTATAATATTCCAAGGTAATCCCTAAAATGCATATTGTTCGGTATACATTCATAACATAATGATTAGCCAAACGATATCAATAAAGAAATATGCCACGTTAAATAACACCACTGTGCTCTTAGATCTTAGGTGCATCGTCTTCTCTAGTTAATTTCCATATTCTCATTGCCACATTTATTTAATATCGTGGAAATTTTGAAACGTTGTCGCATTGGCTCATGGGCCATGTTAGCTAACACAAATTATCGCAATATTTCTACAAAAAAGAACTAGACAACTACATAAATAACCATAAATAGCGGCATGCTTAACGAAGCGTTTACACAAACCACTAAGATATTTCAAAATACGAACGACATTGCGAATTTTAGACGTTGACTTTAATGGGACAGTGAAACACGGGAACCCTACGACGGCATGAACTCTTTTTCAGCTAATGTTTATGTATTGAATTCAATTAGACCCCCCGTTAGGCCCAACCGTTGATTTTTATGATATAACATACACGAATTGGTTACAGGTAGCCACTTTTCCTCAAACTGGCAACACTCGGGTTTGGTAGTACAGCAGAGGTTCCGTTTCCTCCTACCAGCCATAACTTTGCCCGTATGTGGGCTAATGTGTGCCGCAACCTCTTAATTGCAAAAGGGAAAACTACACAGGAACTTAACGTCAAGTCAGTCTTTCGTGTGGTTAAGGGACAATTCATCGCTCTGTTTGGCTTTTGCGCTATGTGAGAGGCGATTTCACCTGCACCCGTCAAACAGTTTAAAAGATACCATCAGCAGCACGAGACAGTTGAGCAAGGAACTCTGTTGCCAATTGAGAAAAGTAAAATTTTTTTTTTGAAAACGATGGCAGACGATTAAAAAATTTTAACCATAGATAAAGAGTTTATACACATAACTGCTACACAAATATTTTTTACATTTTCGTTAACATTGCTCTACGATGTCACGAGGGCCGTACTTGCCAAACTTTACAGATTTCTTTTGCAATGTTGCGATATAAAATAGCGGAGGTTTTTGTTTTGACATTGTTTATTGTATCTGAAAAAAATATAACCAGTCATAAAAAAATGAATTTTTAAATTGGGTGCATAATCTGGGTAATTACTTATTTGGTCGATAACCAGAACTAATGACCTATCTGGAAATTAACCCGATTTCTAGATATCATTGTTTTGATTAGAAATTCTTGACAGTAGTTTACGTTTTAAAATGCAAAAAAAAATTTCATGTCTAAAGTTAATATCTTTTCAATTTTTATAATTTAAAATAAATGCATTCCTATTCATACTCATTTAATTATCATTTCCTTATCCACGAAAGATCTAATTAGTTCCTAATAATACTCGGAGATTAAAAGCAATAAATATTTTAATTACAGGTTTATTATTATCGTAATGAATTTTTAATTCAGTCTTAACGGATTAATAAAATTCAGTATTGATTCTGGCAGATTTTTTTAATTTAATTTAAATATCTATATATAAATTAAGAAACAATTTTTATCAACGCGTTTTAGGCGTAGTAATATTATACAGTATTTATTAGTATAAATATCTATATGCAGGTAAAGAGTTTATCTTCATCTGTTACAAAATGATGATAGTTTTACGTGAACGTGGCAAACAAAAACATCTAATATTAGACTTCACTTTTCATAAACAAAAACTGAATTAAATATTTTCGATATATGTTATATATAATTTATTAAAAATTATAAATTATAATTTAAAAATACAAGCGTATTGTTACTGGAAGATACTTGAAAATATCTTCATTCTGTAGTAGGTTGTCTTTCATTGAAAATGAGAATAATTTCCCCCTTCATTAATACTCTCGTTCATTTTGAAACTATAACGAAGCAATGGCGTCATCCACAACAAGGCGTCAATATAACAATGGCGTCAATGGCTATAACAAAGTAATGGCGCATTGTGCAGATAAAGATATAACGAAAAGTAATTCTCCAATTTGTTATTTTCTTCCTTTCGTTTCTTTTGGATGTTTAGACCATGGAATTTTGCAAAAATCTCTATTTTTCTTTGTGGTTTGGCAGTTTCTTAATTTCTTTAAGTATTCTACCCTTCTCTTAAAATTGGTTTTAAAAAATTTTCCTGGCTTTATCTCTTGGTCTACTTTTTCTTCTTTTTCCTTGGGGATTCCGTTCTAAGCTTTCTTCGTTGTTTGGCTTCTTCCGGAGCCTATTCCCTAGTCAACTATACTTAAATTCGCTTCATTATTTCTGACGCAGAATATTGACCGCAAATATTTCATTGTTCAATATTAGTTATCTATTTTTGGCCAGCAAATGTTCATTAGTGTACGGAAAAGGTTATTTAGGAAGACTTGAAGTTTCTTTATTATTCTTTTGATTGTTTCCTATGTTTAAGATGCATAAAGCGCGTTGAAGATACGTTATTTTAACAAATTTCTGGGGTTTTCCCTCCCCCTTAATTATGGCGAATAGTTAATCTTATCGGCTGTTGCCTTTATAAATTGTCTCTGATTAATTAATCTTATAAATAGTCTCTGATTAATTAATCATAAATAATCTTCGATTAATTAATCCTATAAATAGTCTCTGATTAATTAATCCTATAAATCGTCTCTGATTAATTAATGTCGTAAATCATCTCTGATTAATTAATCTTACAAATCGTCTCTGATTAATTAATCTTATAAATCGTCTCTGATTAATTAATCTTATAAATCATCTCTGATTAATTAATCTTATAAATCGTCTCTGATTAATTAATGGAGAAATAATTCTATAAAATTTATTGGTCCGGCTAATAAACAAATATTAATTAACCGCCCCAATAAATTTAATGTAATTTTATTTCTTTCATGGGATTAGTGCAGTGCGTTACCAATAAATCGTTTTCTTCTCATGTTAGTTAATATTCGAGTTAAACTTCTAGTCAATGTTTCCTGATTTCTTAACATTGTAGTTAATTTTCTAGCATTTTTTTTTTCATTTTCTCAGATTAATCAGTATCTTTATTAATCTCTTCACAGATTAATCAATATCTTTATTAACCTTTTCACAAATTAATTTATCTCCCTGTTAACCTTCTTTGAATTAGGTAATTTTTTTAACATAATTAATCTTCTTTTTCAGTAGCGCACCAAGAATATTCCCAAAGGGGGTGGGGGCACTGGTGCAAGGAATTTTTGGTGGAAAAAATGGCCAGACGCCATATCAATTACGGTTGCCATTTTGTATACATTTATCATTCTTGAATTACTAATAATTCTATAATGCAATATACTTAAATAATTAGAAGTAGTAGATTATGTTTGCACAATTTTACAATGGCCAGCACTCTTGTCTTATCTCCATCAGTGAGGTTAGATTTCTTGACATAATTACAAATATCTGCAGTCAGAATTTCTATTTCAACTGTGTTTGATATTGTGTTTTGATCCATCTTTACCTCCTGAAAAGCGTTTGAAGACTATCCCGGGCCAATGCTGCTGCTGTTACTTTCTTCATCAGTAGTCTCATCAATGTCATCAGAATTCAGGGAAAAGGTTGGGAACACTACTACTATTGTTATCTTACATTATGTAATAAAATAATTTACCAGTGTCTGTTGGCCTAATAATTTTTCGTTTTGTTAGCACAAGGGAGGGGCTCGGGCCCACTCGGCCCCCTACGTGGGTGCGCCACTGTTCTTATTTGCTCTCTAAAATTAGTTGATTTTCTCGAATTAACTAATTTATAGAGAATATTTTGAATAGTAACCTTTAATCATAATATAGCATAACGTAAAATATAACTTTATGAATATATCGCGAATGACTAGTTCCCACTTGTCATTAAACGACTGTAGTATAAAATGATGTACTAATATATAGAATGCTTAATTCGGCTATTACCAATATGCTAAATATTAAGTATTATTAATAAAGCGGTTTAAAGCCTAGTAGATCTTCACTTTGTATTACCTATTGAAACAACACTTATTATAGCATGATATTATACATTAATATTATTACACTAGATCATACATAATTATTATTACACGAGATTATGCTAGATATTATACGAGATTTTCGGCAAAATATTGTCATCATGGATACTATGATTAATATCATTATTATTTATACATATCAATAACGCTATGATTGCTAGTGTAGCTATGCTACACCTTAAAATTAACGAACT
>QLNU02015270.1:96488682-96515507 GCA_006491805.2 Dysdera silvatica | reverse complement strand
TAGTTTCCTATTAACAATGGAGTGGCTAATTCAAACCTTGAATAGACCACTTACAGTTAAAGTGCCTCTTACTTCGTAAGCAAACAACTTCAGTTTGCTCAGAGGTAACTGGAGCATTCTTATAAAGGTGATAGTTTCTTTAGCTAATCCTCTTTCAGAATGCGACCTCTTGCAATTCGGAGTTAGCAATCAGTTGGACACCAAACAAATATTGAGTCCAATTTCGTGGCGGTGAAACCCGAGCAAGAATAACAAGCTGTGTTGTTACGTATTGTAGATCGCGCATTTAGAGAGAGATATTACTTTCTAGAGAGTAAGCATTTTTTTCCTCTTGGAGTGCATTGAACCAAGACGGAGAAAGTGGTTCTTCTAGCTAAGTCTCTGCAGGGCATTTTTTGGCAGGTTACGATTCGAGCTGTGTTCCGAAAGAGATTTTAACATCAGTTGCCACCACCTTGAATTGGCTGCTTTTTCTCATTTTTTGGCAACGAAACTTCCTGCTTGAAGATAACTTTCTTCTACGCCTCTTCCTTTGCTTGGAAATGGAACAGTTGGACACATGCATTTATGTTCCCAGGAAATACTGATGTATCCTGCGGTGCAATTTTGACTTAAAAATAGCCATCCACCACGAGATAGGAATAGAGATGGGTTGCTCATGATAACCTTTGCGAGACACCTGCGTTATTTCCTAAACAGACGATTTTACAAACACATGCACTTCATACTTGCAGACGTGCATTTTTCTTTGCTATACAGGGTGAGATTTCTGAAATTCTTTGTGAAAACTTTAATGGGAGATAGGGAACATTAAAAGAAATCTTTTTTCATTAATAAATGTATGTTTGCTGAAGTAATTTCCAGTTGTATTTAATTTCGTCCTGCTCTTCACGTATCAAGCTCTTCTCACATGTAAAGGTGTGATTAATGTTCGAAATGCCCATTTGCTTATCCAAGTGTTTAGGAGCATGACAATACACACATTGCATGAACACATGCTCATCATGCATTTAGATATCTATCGTGCAACTGAAAATTTCTTCTGCGGATATGCATTGATTACCGAAAATTATTTGTGCTTAAATGGGGAAAAAAGTTGTGTTTTCTATCTGCTTTTAAAGTTTTTTCAGAGAATTGAGAATCACTGCATATTCTACAGGAATTCGGTACACTCACTACATACTGCAGAAATGTTTTATATTTATCATGCATTTCAGTCATACCTTACGTTTATAATATTTCCTGTGCAGTAGAACCTTCCTGAAGTGACCAGCTTATGGACTGAACTGCGATGGTCACCATAGACAGGTGGTCGCTATACACAACAACCTGTGGTATAGACGTAATTAAG
Source organism: Dysdera silvatica (assembly GCA_006491805.2). Taxonomy (NCBI): domain Eukaryota; kingdom Metazoa; phylum Arthropoda; class Arachnida; order Araneae; family Dysderidae; genus Dysdera; species Dysdera silvatica. Next base: position 96,514,156 of record QLNU02015270.1, on the reverse strand, counting down.
TGTCTACTAGTTCTCTTTCATAAAATTTGGCACTTTATTCAGGTGGCTAATTTACAAAGGGGGCTAATTTACTAAGGTGGCTACTTTACCAAGTTCCACTGTATAATTGCAATCATTTCAGCGCTTCTTTCTAGATCACGTGTTTATGCTTTGTAAAAAAGAAGTCTTTTGCTTTTTTATTATCTCTCACAACTGATTCGTTAGTTGGTGACTTATTTCGTCACTGCATGAAGCTAAACGCGGTTTTCTATCTACTACCACAATGGCAAAAAATACCCTCGAATAGATAAAAAGTGTCATTACATTTTTGGTTAGTTAGTATGACGCAAGGTCGGTGGTAAAGATTCATGATGCGGAATGGCATCAACACACAAGTATGATAAAGAAGGTCATACTACAGAAAGGCCTCGTTATGCAGGCAAGACAAGTCATACTGCGGCAAAGTATTATTACTATTTAAATAGAGTTTCTGACACTACTTTTATCTGGTTTATACTAGAAAGTGTTTTTGGCGTTAAATGGTGCATTGAGAAAGCGTCGAAGGAGTATCAAAAATTTAATCATGTTTTAATTACACCCCCACAGCCGCCATTTTTTCTTAAGGAGTTCCCCTTTCGATCGATTAATCGGACACAGTAATACAGACATTGATGTGTGGAACATTAATTTTTCATTGCTTAGATAACTTACTAATATAATTAGATCATTAATTGGAAAATTTGATGATTAATTAGCCAGATTATAACATTAATTGGTCAGATTAGATCATTAATTAGTCCGGATAGGTCATTGATTAGTCATTGATTTCCATAGTACATATTAATTTTTTTGATTTTCTTAAACTGTAAACATATCGATGATGATTATCGATGCTGATTAATGATGATTATCGATGCTGATTAATGATGATTATGGATTATGATTATCGGTGATGTAGAACATAAACGTGGTATGTGCGAAAATTGAATTTTTAAGGAAAAGCAGTTTATAAAAGTTTGCACTTGCAGATCAAATCAGAGTCAATGTATTTACAGATGGCGTTGATAGCTTTAACTTTGAATAAATGATTATACATGTGTGCGCATTGAAGTGTTACCTAACCACTTGGCGCAATTCCATCCAAAATTGCGCTTACAACAATTTTGCGCTCTACGTCTGATATAAAATACATATCTTTTCCTTTTCTATATATAATAATTCCATATATATATGCAGCTTCCTCGATACGAAAACTAAACGAAATATTATGTTTTCAATTATTTTTTATATTCTTATTAATACTATTTGTTATATTCCATTTATATTTATTTGTTATACTTTTATTAATATTTATTTTCCTTTTTTTTAATTACTCGGAATTTTCGGCCTACTGTGCAGAAATTATATGCAGAGAATAACACAACAAATTCTGTCAGTTTCGAAGTTTTTAACCAACAAGATCGCGACGCTGTCTGCCAACACTAATGATCGGAGTCGATTTCGATCTGCAGACAGGGTTGGATTGGATACTTTTAAAAGTCGCATATATTGAAGGGCGCGAGTTCTATAACCCATGAGGGCGCAAGTCCTACCCCCCCATGAGGGCCCATCGGCCAAGAAGCCTGAGGCCCAGTTCGCTCCTGTCTGCAGGACACGTGGCTACCGAAACAATTGTCGAGCAAACCATTAGAAGCAAACTCAAGTTAACAACATGAAAGATTATTGCCATACGCGTAATTTGGCGGAGAAAGGGCAGGGGGCACTTGCCCCCAGTTTTTTTAAAAAAGAGGCAAAATTGTACCTTTACCCACACAATTTTGTATTTTTTTTATTCCCCCCACCCCAGTTTACGCCTATGACGAAAACGTTACCATCGTATGGTATTTGTGTCAAATGTTGTCTATTATTATTATTATTATGTATTATACATAATGATTAGTATTTTTATAATTTACCCTCTCCTGTCATAAATTAATTTTTTTTTTAATTTTCTAATCTCGAATGCTTTGTGAGTCATTACACTCGCTCCTTTCTAACTTCCGGTTTCGAATAGAATAATGGGAATTATATTACCCAGGAAGTGTTTAAGCAAAAACGAAAAAATGATTCTTTGCCCCTAATGGTCTTTTTAACTGTCTTTTTAATGAGTTGTTCGGTAGTTGCTTCTTGAAGTTGAATTTCGGATGGAAAAAAAGACATTAAGCGTTTTTGATACATTCTAAGTTCATTGAAAATCATGAACAGGAGATGAATGTAACGAAATCAGCCGTTTGAAAAACGCTCTATTTTTCTCGAACAGCCACACTAAATGACTAACTTGCCCATTAAAAATGGAGATAATTTTTGCTACAAAGCTATAAAATTTATAATAATTTCTTGAATTTAAAATTAACAACTATACGCGAGATTGAATTTTAATTGTTTAATTTTTATTTGAAGTAAGAATTGTGAGAATTTTTTTCGCGAAATATGCTCCGGTTTAGTGAACATGGCTTTAAGTTACTTTTGAGAATTGCAAACGCATATGCAAATTGAACTTTCGTTATATTATGTAATGTAGGGCATGAAGATACAAAGATAGGTTCAAGTGGAGAGATTAAAAATAAGAAAAATGAAAGACCTGAAAGTTTACAAAACTTTACAAAAAAGTACGAAAGTTTACAAAAAAGTTTCGAAAGTTTACGAAAGTTTACAAAAAAGTTCATAAGCAAGATAAAGAAAAATTATATTTTCAGTAATTTTAAATTTTTTTCTACATTTAATCTTTGTTTTCCCATAAATTAAATTATAGCCACCTTATAATTTGTATGAAAATTTTCTAATATTTTTATTCAAATTTTCATGTATTTTTAAAGTTTTTGTTAGTTGCAGGCGCCATCACCGATGAAAATTTAATAAAGAAAATTCTTTATTTAATTAATGTCTCTTTACATTAATGACATGCTCTGCAGTTATATAAATATACTAGGCTATATATTTATTAAATTTATATATATATATATATTATATTTAGCTCGAAATTCCTATTTGGTGAACAATAGCCGCCTAAATATAAGATCATTCGCTTCTTGACTATAAATTTTCATTGTTATTCATTAATAATTATTAGTGTTTTGACTATAATTAACGATGTTAATTATAATTATAATTAATGCTGTTAAAATGGTTTAATTTTATAATAAAACATTAAAAATAATATGTAATGTACATAAATACTTTAAACATATTGTCATACTCTGCCCTGTAAACACATTAAGTACAAGGTACAAACGAGCATATGCGTATATTTATTTATTTATTTATTTATTTATTTATTTATTCATTTATTTATTTATTTTATTAATTACTTCCGTTGATATTTTAGTTACTGTTTTTTGGCGCTTTCGTATTTTCTTTACAGTATTTTCATTGAAGATTGCTTGTTGAAATGAAATGAACTGATTTAGGCCTTACAAAAATCGAACAGCTGTAGTTACATCCATATGTGTAATCATTGTTTATTTTGAAGCTGTTTAGTTTTACCGATGTGTATTTTGAGGTTTAGTTTCCCAGAAGACACAGGGGTTCGAATCCCACTAAAAACTATAGCTACTAGTTATACACTATACTGTACTTATTGTAGGTTCTAAGATATACAGCATGAAGTGTATCCTTTCTGTATAAAATACAAACATATGGACGAAAACCTTTTAGTTTCAGGTGAAAACGGTTTTGAAAATCGAACACTGTTTGATTACTATAAGAAAAGTTGGATACTGTAGATCTGAATCAAAGACCTTATTCAAGGGGAGGAAATCAGGATTAACCCTTTAAAAATATTATTTACTTCAAAATAAAATTTAGTACGATAAAAAAAATTATTATTAACTCTACTTTTGAAATTTTTTGCAGAGACTTATACAAATCTATTTATGCATTACAAAAGAATTACTATACACAAATTGCGACAACGAATTTGGCCTGATTTTCCGAATAGGTCAATTGGCCTTTCAATCTTTCACGACTTTACATGATATAGTCTTGAATGAAATGAAATATATTTGCTTCACAGATACATATTTCTTGATTCAGTGAAAATGCTCGTTTTCCTGATATAAATAGCTGTAATACAGCTATTAAATAGCGTGCAGACAGCTGAACAGCGCGTTGCTTCAGGGTAAGGAAATAAATCTTGTACGATTTTGTTTCGGTTTTTCTGATATTTCCTGCTTGAAGAGTACTAAGCAAGGTCCGAATATTTGGGTCATCCTGCTTTTCATTTTCGGTCTCCTAAAAAACTATTGTTGCGCTGCCATTCACGGAAAGAGAAATTAAACTGTTTATTGACCATTAAAAATAGAGAGTATAAAAAGATAAATATTTATTTGCACTCCGTTAGAACGACTAGTTGAAAAAATGAATGGGAACTGGAATTATATATATACGTGTTTTGGATTTTTACGTTTCTAGAAAGCACTAAGATCTATCTGCTGCTCGATCCGTTAGCAGATAGATCTTACAAGAGAACCGCCCCACATGAAAGTCAAACCCCGGGGAGGGACTGATCGCGACAGACAGATCTGTTGATGCCTAACAAATATCGGTTGTTATTTTTGGATATTCAAAAAACGGAATTTTTTACAGCTGTTTGGAAATTTGTAAATTATGGAATTTTGCCCCTGCATTGCAGCTTCCGTACATCAGGGAAATATCAAAAATAAAACTAGAAATATACGTGAACTAATTGGCACATTATTTACATAAAAAATTAATATTCATAAACAGTATCATGATAACTAGTGTAAAGAAATGCTATATATATATACAATATGAATAATATGAGTGTTACTTACATTAAAAGGAAATAGCAAATGCGTTTATGAGGGTGCGACATGACGCAAACGCGATGAAAGAAATGCATGAAATACACAATATACACAATTTTGCGGAAATCGTAACTTATGGAGTCAGTTTCGCTGAAACGGTGTTTAACTAATGTAAAGCATTACGAAAATAATGAAATATATAATTAATGCAAAGTGAAAGTGCATCATATTTATAAAAATTATGAAAGTGATAATTGATATAAAAATGTGTACTATACAATCCATAGCAGAACATGTGTCCTGTGTAAAAATGAATGAAACTTCTATAACGTTTCCAAAAGTTAAGTTTTCATGAGAGGCAACGTAGTTCGGATCGAGGGCTCAACATGATATACGAACCCTGATATGCACCAAAATCCACTTGCGTATCTACTGGGCATTAAAACAATAAATCTTATTATAGAAACGGCCGTTTTAACTCTAAAATGAAGATACTTTTCAATTCCTTCTATTAGCTCACACTCTCCCTATATATATATATATCTTGTTCAAATTTTCAATCGTTAATAAAATACTTTCTATCCATCCAATCAAGTTCAAATAAATTTTTTTAAACTTGTAGTGGATGACACTTGATGTTAATACAGTTTTTTCAAATATTAATTCATTAATTAAATTTAAATGATTTTTTTTTTGCTTTCCTTTGGTGTATTTGGCGATTAATGTTTGCCGCCAATTACAGCCAAATGTCGCCAAAATTGCTTTTCGCAATTTTTCCCTTTCTTCCCTTTTATTTGAGCAGCGCATTGAAGGAATTGACTTTAAAAAAAAATTTTTTTATTATACTTGTTTTTAAACACTAACGTTTAAGTCCAAGCAGAGCTTTTTCGTGAAGTAGAAGAAGAGACCCTGGCCTAGTTTCAAAAACATACCCCAGTAGCTTCATGTATTCTCTACTCTTCTTAGGGTTATAATATCTTACAAATCATGGAATATGGAAAAAAAGTTTAATAAATGCTATATTACTAAATTTTAGCTATTTTTATCACATTCTGACCACTTTTACAGGAGGAGGAGGTCGACAATGTACGGACTTGAAAAGATATATAATTCTGGTACCACAAAGGGAATTCTTCTTTGCATATGTGCGCATGTATATGGTACCCATTGTGTAGGTTGTGTAATTTTAAAAACGTCTTTATTATAAATATTACATTGTTAGAACTTATATATCATGAATTTGATTTATTGGAATTTATTTAGCAATGAGTGATTCGATGATTGGATTGTATTTTTTTCTCACGTTGGTATCATTTGTCCATTTGGAATCCCTTTTGATTTGGCGCACTATGCGACCGAATCGATCTTACTGCCCTAAATTCATCTCTGTATTAAGGAATGAAGTTTTAATAATAATTTAAGGACACCTTATATATAATTTCCATACATATAGTTATACAGCTAATTTTCATGCATCTTATATATCCAATTTTATATTATTACATCAGTATTTACATTAAATGAGTTAAATATAATTAATTATTGATGATGTATAATAATGAAACATATGGCTTTACTATTAGGTTTATATAATATATCATTCGTTTTGAGATGTGAATTACCTTTATTTTTAAAATAAATTCCTTTAATTTTTTAAGATTAGAAATTGCGAATTTTTAGCATAAAAGTTGAAACACCTTTTCCGAATAAAAAACACATTATTTTCCAATATACGACGAGCCCAAAAATTTCTCCGAATTTTCTCAAAGTTAAATATGTACACTGGTTTCCATAAATTAAGCAACAAATGGAAAAAATGTGATAATTTGGCCAAATGTAGTTCAAAATGCACGGAATTTGCGTATGTTACTGGAAAAGGCATGTGGCATCGATATACAGGATGCAAACGAGTGGCGCTGGTGTCGATTTATGCAAATGCGAAAAAGCTTAAAACTAGCTGTTTTGCAGTGAGTCGCCAATTAATGTGCGATGGTGAATGAAAAGATTTCGAGATAGCCAATTTGTAAAAATGATGTCGAAACGTCATTTGCCAGTAGAATTACATTACGCAGCTATACGCAGACTTGAAGCTGGCCAACGGTAGACGGACGTTGCAAGATGGCTGAACATCGACAATTCTGTGGTCAGCAGAGTGTGGCAACAGTTCCGAACCAGGAATTCAGCCTCCCTAAGATACAGCGAAGGTAGGCCAAGGGTTATGACCTCCTCAGATGACCGATACTTGCGGCTTTCGGCAAGGCGAAACAGGATTACTACTCCGACTCATCTCAGATCTGGGCTTGCTGCAGCTACAGGAAGGACTGTATCAGCTTCGACTGTACGCAGAAGGCTACATGAAGAAGGACTGTACGCTAGGCGACCAGTATTATACATGCTCTTAACTTCTCGCCACAGGAGGGGGAGGTATGAATTGGGCATGTACGCATGAGAACTGGACTCGAAATCAGTGGAGGTCCGTACTTTTCACGGATGAGCCGAGATTTGCTTTGCAGAGTGATTCTCGACGAGTTTTCATCTGGAGAGAGGCTGGTACTCGATATCAGCCCTCTCTTATGCAGGAAAGGGACACATATGGTGGAGGCAGTGTGCTTGTATGGGGAGGCATATCTTTAGGCGGACGTACTGACCTCTATGTGTTGTCTCATGGCAACCTTAAGGCTCAGAGGTATAGAGACGAGATCATGGACCCCGTTGTTCAACGGTATGCGGCTGCTATTGGCGATACATTTGTACTGCAGGCAGATAATGCCCGCCCTCACACAGCTCGTCTCGTGCAGCTGTAAATTGAAGAAGAGACTATAATCGAAATGCAATGGCTAGCACGCTCTCCCGACCTGAATCCCATAGAGCATGTTTGGGATGCTCTCGAGAGGCGTGTTGCTGGCTTCCACCCCCTCCCCGAACCCTGCAGGAGCTTAGAATTGCTTTGCGCCAACAATGGGCATTGCTGCCCACGGAACTCGTTGACAACATCATTAGCAGCATGGAACAACGCTGTCGGGCCTGTATTACTGTTTGAGGTAACCACATTTTGTATTGAGATACTTTTTACTATTTCATTGTGACACCTGTATTTCTGACTTTTTTTTATTTGTATAGCTTATACAAAATGTAAATGCTTTGTATCACATGTTCTTACATTTTTTAGTTACATATGGTATGATAAAGATTTTCACCAAATTTCATCCAAATTGGTTGTATATTATGAGTTATCACGTTTTTTCCATTTGTTGCTTAATTTATGGAAACCCGTGTACATATCTATACGATAAAAAAAAATTTAAATTGTTATGACTGTAACCCAAGTTTATTTACTTTAAACTGTAAATTCACACTTCACGATTATCCTATTTAACATAGAATATGTATCCTTTGTAATTTTCTACAATTCCTTATTTATTAAAAAAAGCAGGAAAAGAAAGAAGAAGGAAGAGAAAGTAAAATAGACAGTTTGTATCTTCAGATTACCGGAAGACTAGAACTAGCAATTTTTTCTTCTTCTTGATTTCAAAGTGACTCCCTTCTTTTCGGATCTTTGGAAAATAATTCTAAAAGACGACGCTCAAAATAGGTTCACTGACAGTTTTGTTGCCGAGAATAATTATCGCTACAAGAAAAGTAATAAAGCTTATTTTCCGAACCATGTCAGACGCGAAAAGAGGTTACCTTATTTCCTAAACTGTATAAAAGGAAGAGTTACAATGTCTCTAAAGTTAATGCACGCGTGTACACACGGCGAGCTATAGAAATACTGCAGTGAACTATAAAAGTAACACGCGATTAATATCGTCTGCTTAAATAAATTTATCGGACTTACTTTTACATTATTTTCAATATTTCGAAGATGTACAGATTTATCTTCTGCATTTTAAAAGGGGTGGTTTATTCATTTTAAGATGTATAATTTGTGCTTTTGATTTTTATTATTAAAGTAGACTTCAATAACTCGAAATACAAGGGAAAAGGGGTTTTTGCTTTAAACTATCAGAGTTCAAAGAGATTTCAAGATGGATTAAAAAAAAGAAAATCACTTCAGTTTATCAAGAAAAAATTCGATTTATTAAGGTTTAAGTAATCGGATTTCCATTGTATTATCATTTTTAGATGATGCTATTATTTTATTAAATAAAATAATAATACGTTGATTTTTTACAAAAACAAAATTTCAGTTGATCAGTCTGCTAACATCCGGCAACACTTCATAACAAATCACGGAGTTTCTAACATAATATTCATAATATGCCTAATGGTCGCAATATTTATAATGTTCATTATTAGAGCCCGGATTATATGCAGTTGCATATTTTAGCCCTTTTTAGCATTTGTGCATATAAATGCATAAAAATTATGAATTTCCAGAATAAAGGCATATTTTGAGGGTTTTAGTAATTTCAAGAATTTTATTGTTCCATCATCGGAAAAATTTCATCACAAAGTTAAACTTTCCTCTTGCTTCTTATTTGAGCGGAAAGGCAATGGAAGTTATAAACGTACACGTTTAATTATGTCCTAATTATGCCAAACATTTTATGATAGCTGAATAATAACCACCATCTTCGTTAGGAAAACCAAAGATTAGTTTTGCTGTGAGAGGTTAGCAATTGATCAAAGGTCAGATTAAAACGAGCACATTCAAAAATTCCACATCAATTCCTCTTACCGATAGAAATGGGTCTATCATCGATAAACTATACGTAACAGACAACCCTTAAAAATTTATAAGTGCTGTCCAATATATTTTGTAGCTCTGGAAGCGACTCTTTTGGTCCTAACAATCCCATTACATGATAGCAGATAAAGCTTAACTGCTTAGAATATCGAGAGACACATTGTGATATGCCGTCATAGAAATTCTGCTGTATAAAACATGTAATTTAATATATATGTATATATATATATATCCATTTTTCTACTCGACAGTTAATATTAAATTATTTGTTTTAAAATGTAGAACATAAGATTTTGAAGCATTAAAAATTTTTGAAGTGCATATTTAGTCATTTAGGTGCATGTTATTCATTTTAAGTGCATATACATGGATAGTTTGAGATTTTTTATTGCATATTTTGAGCTTTTTTAGTGCATATTTTGCTGGTTTTTTAGTGCATATAACCCGGGCTCTATTTATTACTATACATAACTGCAATTGATACTGTAAACACGGCAGTAGATAATTATAATTCTCCCTTTTTTTTATACTTTATACTCTTGTTGTTGTTGTTGTTGAGCCATTTGAATTGAGAAAGGTGGCCGCCGTAGACTGCGTTGTCTTCCCAGGCTATACTTTATACTGATTGAAATGTAAACAATTTTACTCCAATTAAAATATCAATGGCATATCCTACTTCTAATTCTGCACTGACGATATTTTTTATATAATTAAGCGGACAATATTTCGAAATTACGCCCGAAATTTAAAAGATTTTGAAGAGCGTCGTCTGGCTTTAAACTATTGCCAGATTCAAATGACAAAGAAAAGGAAAACGACCTTGCAGCAAGCGTTAAAGAAAATATTGACTGAACCGAAGAACACTTTGTCGGCCTTGCCACTTCAGTAACACAACTGCTCACGTGCCAGCCTTATTGACTGAAGAACTTTACTTATCTGAGGATTTTCACAGCTCACTTTGTTATTTCAATATTATCGGAATAATAAATTTGTTCGTTTAATATCATCGCTTTGTTAGTTCAGTATTATCAGAATAACTCGTCAATAGCAAAAACCGAATAAAGGAAATAAACATTAGAATACGACAAATTACACAAAACTGAAAATATAATTCAAAACGTTGAAAATTTGCTAATTAGGAGGAGGATTGTGCAAGGGTTTCATTGGGAAGGGTGGCCGCCGGAGGCGGCGCTGTAATCCCAGACAGGACAATTTGCTAATTACATTCGAGTAATTTAGTGTGAATCCGCCAATTATAAAATTTTAAACTACTACTAAATTGTCATGCGTAAAATAAACGTAACTTTTCCAAAAAAATTATACATTAAACAAGTAAATTAATTAATGTTAATTACAGGCCTGCCCGCAAAATTTAAAACAGATGTTTTGATGAAAAAAAGAAGGGTTTAGGCGGAAATGAAATCTTTTATCATAAGAAATTTTATTTTACAGCCAATAATAGTGTTCAAATGTGGAGGAGGACATCAACCTCTTTCGCACTTCGACAGATGATAGACAGTCTTTACGACTTTACAGTCTTAACAGTCTTTACGATCGATACATCTTTTTTGAGGAGGTTCACCATGTCCTGGCGAAAGGTGTCCTTCAGACTCTGATATGACAAAAGAGAGAGGGGTTGTGCTAAAGCTGTGGTTCCCAACTGGTGGTCCGCGAGGGAGTCCCAAGTGGTCCACAAAGAAGTCCCAAGTGGTCCGCCAAAGAGTCCCAAGTGGTCCGCTAGACGGGTCATTATTTAAAAAAACGATTAAAAAAAATACTTATAAAAATTATTATTATTAAATATTAAAATTAAATATAAAAATGAAATTGATAGTATATTTGTAGTATTTTACAGTTTGACGGAACTTCATACAACGGTTCGTATTAAAAGTAATTCGTCTTAAGCGTGTTCGTCTTAACGAGGTTCTACTAACTGTATTATCATTAGATTTTGTTTTCTTTTATTTAAAATTTTCAAAGAACGATTTACAAACACTCCCCAAAAAGGCCCTTTTTTTATTGTCCTGCTGTCACAACTCATGAGAATTTTTCAAAGTGGTCCGCGGGTACAGTTGAAGTGGAAAAGTGGTCTGCGGCTTAAATTGAGTTGGGAACCACTGAGCTAGAGGTTCGGATTCGTCGAAAAATATATAGGTTCACCACTCTATGGTAGCGTAATGTTAACGTATGCGTCTATCGTACAATTAAGTCGGGTTCAACATACACTGGTGTTGCAGCACCCTTTTTGAATCTACTATATAGTCTAGGATTTGATTCCCTGGAAGCCAGGGACGGACTAGGTCCTTTTAAAGGGTGCATACCTTGGATTATCGGAGGGTGCGAGTCCTGTAGTCTATGAGGGCGCAAGTCCTATCGCCCATGAGGGCGCACCGGTCCGTTCGGCCTGCGGCCCAGTCCATCCTTGTTGGTAGCAGAGGGTAGGAAAGCAGTGGATTTCGACTCAGCACGAACTTTGACGCTCTTATATCGTAAAAATACAAACAATCCAATGCCCCCTCATATCTAACCAGAGGTGCCGATATGGTCAATGGATGTTTGCCTCTGACTCCCAAAATCAGTGTGAGACGTATTGTAGATTGTTATTTTGCTGATCACCGAAGGTCGTCCCCACAAAATTTGTTGTATGACGCTCTACTTATTCCGACCTATATTTAATTCTCGCGGTATTTTTATACTGCGATTATTATCTTTTGAGAGGATACATTGGTTAGCTTAAGTGAAATCCCACGTGTCAGTCAGCTTTGTGGTATTTCCTTAGCCCCCAATTACATCGGACAATGGACTGACCCACATCCGACACAGCAGTCCACATTGTCCTCAGATTTTCCACTTTTCCTTGATTTCTGCCTTCGCGTCTACTTTGAGGCAAGCCGGAAAAAGTGGACTACACATTCGATGTCGGAACCTTATGAGATACAACATTTTACTTCTGATGTCCAAATTGCTTCACCATTACCTGCTCTCTTCCTAAACGGCAAAGAGATCTGACATTTTCGTACCTACCCTCGAAGTCTGAGGTGAGCAGGGGCGGACACAGACTTTCATTTTGGGGGTCAAGGACAGAATTTGCCATGGTCTTGGAATAACACCCTTCATTTATCATGAAAGTTGGAATTTTTTACAGTGAAAAAATATTTGAGGGTGTCATGACCCCTGTGACATTCCAGTGTCCGCGCTTGGGATGTTATAACCCCTACCACAATGCCCTGCACCTAGTATTCATTTGCAATTTTCGTTTTCCCAGGGGAAGATCCAAATCATCCCCAACCCCTCCTAAGTTCCGCCAACAAAATTGGAGTAAGATCCATAAAGACTACAGGCTTTGGAAGGATTCTCATTATTAAAAATTTGCAACAATTCCAAATGAAGAAATGTTTATTAAATTACTTATGGGGAAGACCCATTCATGGCATGAACATATAGCTAGCGCCGAGGGCGGATTGGGCCACCGGCCAACCGCCCCCCTCATGGGCGATAGGACTTGCCCCCTCATGAGCTATAGGACTCGCGCCCTGCGATAATCCAAGGTATGCGCCCTTCGAGAGGACCAAGTCCTTCCTTGTGCAGAGCTCAACAAATTTGATGGATAGATATAGATTTTCGTAATGGATGAGTAGGAAAGCTTTTTTTCCTACTAAGTTCCTAGGTTCTCTTATGGTTCTTTTCCTACTAAGTTTCTAGGTTCTCTTATTGGGGAATGGCGAATAATGTTCTTATCTGGCGAGTGTAATCCGTCGTGATATACCGAACTCTGTGTACATCTAGACCCTATAGGCATACGCAAATAGTTCATAAGGGCGGGTTACAGGCTCAAAGTGGGGGTGGGGTTAAGGAGCTACAACTCCATATATTCGTACGTATATATACAAAATTACATCGTAATAGAGGGTTCCAGCCCCATCAACCCCCCCACTGCGTATGTAGTATTAAACCCGAAATGCTGGAAATACTGGATAAGGTGATGGCAATTGTATACAGTGATGACAAGTGTATAAAATGTTAATTCATAAATTACTGATGAAATGTTAACCGGCGAAAGTTATTAACATGTGAGAAATAACTGATTCAACTATTAAATTGTGGGGGGGGGGGGGATATGGTTTAATTTGTTTCTGGATAATGATTACTAAAAAATATATCATAAAGCGATCCATGCCGTCACATATACTTGCATATTGCGAGCAACGTCTAAACAACAAAATTTAAATATAAATATTTTAAAAAAATCTCTTCTTCTAATCAGAAAAAATAATTTGATTAAGTCTCTCACTGAAGTGTTTTATAAAAATCCAGTGTGATTTCATGGTTCACACTGTCAATTCTATTTCTTGGTGGTCGTTTAGTAATTCATGGTTAAGATCGTTAAACTGGTTTGCTTAGAACTAAAAACCAAACGATTTTACGATTAATCTCTCAATATATCGATATTTCCTTGAAATATATACACATACATTTTCTTATTCAGCTTGTATTTTATTAAAAAGTCGTTTAATTTATAAGTAAATGGGTTATGCTTGGTTATTGAGAAAGTTAAACCGGAATGCTTAGAAGATTATGAACTAACGTGGTGTATAAATGCTGGTTTAAAGTATATGAATATGATTTATCTACCTTAAGAAAGTAAAGAAATGTTACAACCTTAAGGCGATTTCGTATCACTGCCGTTTCATCATTCTTTATTTTCTAAACAAACAAAATGTGTTTTCCTACTCTCATTCTCTGAAATGAAAATTAAAATAGATTCTCATATCCTTAAAATATTGTATTTGATATGCGAAGACTCTGGACACCTGATGAAGAAAATGATAAATTGTTAGTTCGAGAGAAAGAATCTCTGATTTCATATCACGCAGTCTTCATTTCCTTGTTTAATTAAAACACGCGAGGGACACACAGTTTACCGGTTAATGAATAGCACGCTCGAATGGATCACACACACACACATACACAGAGAGAGAGAGAGAGAGAGAGAGAGAGAGAGAGAGAATATTCGCTTTCTAAACTCAATCAAAGGAGTCTTAGATCGACAATGAACAAGAACGAGAAGAATGAAGCAAAATTTCAGTCGGGCTTTTCGTCAAACATTTCAAAGTTGCTCGTTTCACGGTTTTGTGATTTAACCTAAATACTAGCAAAACCTAAGTTGCTGCCGCGGTTAAGCAAACGTTTCTTTTCCTTCAAATGATAGCTCTTTTAACAAGATAGGTTTGGCAACGCTGTTTTTTCTCGCCAATCAACCGTATGCGGTTTAAGCAATTTCCCACACCATATTTAAATAGTAGACGCAATTTGATGCCGTAGACGGAAAATTCACAGCGTCATATCGCAATAATTTTTTGGTCAAATAATAGTCGAAGTTCCTTTGACTTTTATTTGACGAACCTTCAGAAAGCTTATAGTTAAAAATATTTCTTCATAAGACGCTGAAAATAAACCAAAAGTTTGAAAATATTTGTATTTCGTAGGATAAAAACGACTAAATAGTTTTTCTTTTTTTTTTCTTTTTCTTTTTTGTTTTCACAGATGGAAAATTCTGACGTCTATAGAGAGTTTTAAATTCTTCAGAAAATTCTAAAATCTAAAATTTACAAAAATTTCAAAATAATAATAAAATTCATAAAACCTATAATAATCCGTCTTTATAAGAATAAACAGATATGTTCTCTAGTTTTTCGTATATATCTATATCATATTATAATATAATGAACCTCGTTACGGCGAACTTCAAGGGGAACAGAAAATCTGTTCGTATTAACAGTAATTCTTATTATCCGTAAAGGATGTGTGTGTGTGGGGGGTCGTATTGCTAATTTATTTAGCTCATTTCTGGTTACTATATACACATTTTGTTATTATATATATATGTTATTAATTTATTACTGTGTTTTATTATAATCTATCAGTATTATTATTATTTCATTATAGCATACACATTTTGTAACAAAAACATTGTATATGCGTATACGGACATTTTAAAATAGATATTACGTGTAGTTGATGGATTCGAAAAATTCTTGTTTTACTATATGTAAATATTATGGTTTAAAAAAGTATTTCTTCAGTAAATATTTATTTTTCTTACACACTGTGATCAGAAATTTTTTTAAATTGTAGTAATACACTTAAAAAATTCAGCAATTGCAAATTGTTTTCGCTTTCTGTCGGCACAATATTGCCAAAAATTGTCATGTTTGTTCACAATTTCTAGAGAAGCCACAGAATCGGCCTCTGTCATCACAAAACGACGTAAAGTGAAAGCCTCCATCACACTAACAGGATTTTCGTCTGAAGTGGCAGAGTAGTCAATGTCTTCATCAGTATCCGAAGAATAGTGATTACTAGAGCCCAGATTATATGCAAATGCACATGTGCACCTGCAATTGTATATTTTTTCCTCGTTAGCCTCAGTGCATATAAATACATAGAAACAGTGAACTTTCAGAATGAATGCATATTTTAAGGGCTCTAGTAATTTTAAACGTTTTATTATTCCTTTACCGGAACAAATTTCCCCGACAACGCTAAACTTCCCTTTTGATCTTCATCTAAGGAGAAAAGCAAAAGGATTTGTAAACGTACACGTTTAATTACACTATAGGGTGTCAACATGTAATCTTAGCTGAATTATAGCCACTATTCTCATTGGAGAAACCGAGGATTTGGTTCTATTCTGCTAGATTGGCGGTTATCTTAAGGTGAAACTAAAACAAACATTTATATAAGGTAAAATTCCACGTCATCATCTATTAACGATAGACGTGAGGGACAGTCTATCACAGATAGACTATACTTAATGGAGAATCTTCAAAATTTTATAAATGCTGTCCAATAATCCCTACAGCTCTGGAAAGTACCTTTATTGGCACAAAAGCGCTATTGAATGACAGAAGATAGGGCTCAGCTCTTCAGAGCATCAAGAGACACAGTTGATATGCCGTAATAAAAAATGCACTATATAAAGTATATAATTTTGTATGTATCGAATGTTTCTACACTACAGTTAATAATGAACCTATTTGTTTTAAAACGCGGGAAGTATGATTTTCAAGTAAGTTAAAAAATATTTAAATGCATGGTTATTCATTACAGGTGCATGTTTATTGATTTCAAGTGCATATAAACAGGGCCGGCGCCAAGAGCGAGAGAACCAGGTATTCGTTCTGAGCGGCAGATGTTTAGAGGCGGCAAAATCGGATTATTATAAAAAAAAATGAAATCATTTTGGGTGACAAAATTTGTGTTCGCCCCAAGCGGTATAATATACAACGCCGGCCCTGCATATAATTGCATATTTTAAGGTATTTTACTGCATACTTGAATGCATATTTTGTTGGTTTTTTAGTACATATAATCGGGCTCTACTGATTACTATCCGACAAGGGTATTTATTATCATAATGTTAACGGCCTCAGCTATTTCGGCGTCGGTTGAAACACTGCACTGTGCATGATGATGTTGTGCATTAAAACGCATTTTTCAGTATTAATGGCATGTAAAATGTCAACGAAAAATGATTGTTACACAAATGTATATAAAAGTCGATACTCCCACATGTTAAATCTGGTAACTACATCATGTTGAAATTATCAATGAGAAGCTCTGATCTTATAAAGTGCATTTCGTTCGTGTTAAGCGGAATAAATTTTCTAAGGGCCATTAATTAACAGTTCATTTTAAACGGTATTTTGTCTTAACCGTGTTCGTGTTAAAAGAAAAAATAACACGATTCCTATATAATTTGACGGGACTTCAGAAAACGGTTCGTATTAAAAGTAATTCGTCTTAAGCGTGTTCGTTTTAACGAAGTTCGACTGTACCTCAAATTATAGTGTTGCCTTCCGAAGGGGACACCTCTGAATAAGGTACACCTCTATTCAAGGGATGGTCCCTCTAGTCCTCAGTATATATCAACACATGTACCTCCGATAAAGAAATACGTCTATTTAAGGGCTAAATGTCCGCTCCCGTGAGTGTCCGTTATTGGAAGGTAACACTGTAAAACGTTAGTCCTCCAGAGTTAATATGATCCTTTTCTTAACTAGTTCATTTCATATTTTGAAAAATCTGTCTTCTTTCTTCATCGTCCTTTATCTTACTTCTTTGCGTCCTAATCCTTTACAGCTTTTAATATTGTAAAAATTTCTTATCTATGATTTTTACATCGTACATTTTACATCTCTTTCTTTCACAACTTACTTCTTTATGTTTTCTTCTTTTGCATCTTACTTCTTTGCATTTCTTTCTTTCTTATCCCTTCACTTAATCACCAGTATTATTTTAAAAGTTTTTCAATGCCCATGACATATTCGATCAGAACTGGGTAAACACAATACCCCAGTTTTCACAATAAAATGGCCGATAGCTTTTAAGTATAACCAGACGCCTCATCACATCAAAATCTTTTTCGTTAGTTAAAAATAATGCTAATAAGCATTTTTAACTTAAAAAAGGAAGGAACAATTATTAAAGGTTTGGCATATCCTTGTTTAAATCATATATTTCTATGCTTAAAACCTATTTGTATCGTCAATGTATTAAATTGCGTTATTTTGTGGAATTGATATATCATCGATCAAAAGAGGTTCTCCTCTTTATCTTAGTATCTTAATGGTCCAGAAGAAGAAGATTAGGCATGATGTTAATGGGGAGGGTGACTGTTGAAAGACAGTAATGCTAGACAGGTTTTAACGTATCTCAATGGTCGGAGGAGGAGGAGGAATTGTGCAAGGGTTTCATTGGGAAGGGTGGCCGCCGGAGGCGGCGCTGTAATCCCAGATCTCAATGGTCGAATCATCATAATCACTGCTTCTGTGTCCAATGGCTGCGTTAGAATGCAAATAAGCGTCTTCAGCCGTTAGTTTCAACCTTAGTGACCCATAACATAATCTTCAGGCGTAAAAAATACAATTGAATAAATAATTTTTACCCTGCATTTAAATTGCTGTGCGTCACGTGTAGTAAGTAATTGTGGGTGTAGATGGTCTAAAAATAAACACATCTTACTAGACTTTTCTAGGTTGTTCACAGTCGTTTTGCATCAGTTTATTTAAATTTAGAATGTGACCTACGAACGAAGAGCACTATTCTTAAAAGCTCTTCACTTTGAACGTAATACTAGTTTATTATATTCTTGTATATCCATGTATAATCATGATTACATAATATTTGCATCTAAATTTCATGCCATCTCGTTCTTATATTTTATTATCCTCTGCACCTTACTTCTCTACACCCCATTCTTTTATGTCTTGCTTCTTTTGCATTGAACTTTACTTTTGTATTCAACATCTGTTTTCAACATTTTACTCCTTTCATATCTAACTCTCTTAATATCTTACTTCATTTACATTTGATTTCTCTAGCAGCTTACTTCTTTTGCATTCTACCTCTGTATAGCTTGTACTTTCACACCTCATTCTTTTGCAGCTTACTTCTCATCATCTTCATCTTTACACTGTATTAAGCTGGCTCCCGGCATAGACTACAGCGGTTTTTTGTGACATCACTCAAATGGCCGCTACTTTAGAATGTGATTTTGGGGCCATGATGACGTCACATGTGAAATGATTGCCATAGTTTTCGGAATTACTCGACTGACTACATTTGACCTCGTTTTCACTACGAATTCAAGACCGGCGTCGTTACTAATTTAAGCCATTCACACATGATATTGCACTTGTTCAAGAAGATCAGGCGGAGAAAGGAGGCGACCCAGAAAATGCCCAATCAGTGATTGTCGTTTGGTACAAATAATTATTCAGAACGACGGTTTCTGAATGTGGTACGCGATGCGAGGAAAAGGAATTATGAGTAATTATTATATTGGCTACAACATGTTGGCAAAAGCGAGCGGAACTTTAATTTATTAACTTTCTTTTCGCCAATGTGCTCTCGGCACCAACAGTCCAATTCGTTTGAAATGAGAATTTCTCACTGATATGAATGAACGTCCTATACATGAGCGTGGAGATTACAATGTTCGAAGAATTCAATTCTCTGTTGCCTCGGTAACTAAAACACGGACGACGATGGGTAGAAAAGCGACGCGCATTCTACAATTCCATTGAATCGAACCCATATCAACAACAACACCATAGAGATAATGCCTCACCACTGCACTGTGGGGATCTCATAGGGGCATAGGTTTTGGTAGAGCCCCTAGAATGATAGGCCGGAACATCAGCCGCCATTTTCCTGCACACTTCCGGTTTCATAGACCTTGGCGATGAAGGTATTTAACTTTGGAACGATGATCGCTATTTTGGCATAAAAATAATCAACAATTCGCAATTACCCGACGATTGTAAACATTGGCGCAACTTTTAAGATGTCGCCAATAAATACAATTTGCAACCGTAACTTAGTTTCCGATTAATGTAAAATTATAATGCAAATAATCAAAACAAACTTGTTTATTCCTTGAATCATTAGAACAATTCTTAGCGATACACCCACCCATTTGACCTTATTTTATTAAAAATAATACACTTGTAAATCTCTCAACTTTAACAAAGCAGTGAATGAGATTACGTGATACGGTCAGTGCCGGATTCATAAATGGGCACGTTGGGCACTTGCCCAGGACGCAAGAGGCTGAGGATTTTTTTTACTTGCAAATTATTTACTGTAGAATTTCGTCGATAAGCTTTTTCCAAAAGGCGCCTTCCGCCCTTTTTTTCTAAATCTGATATTCTGAAAAAGTGCATGAAACAACCCCTGCCACCAAGGCCGGATCCAGGCAGGGGCGTGCGCTTCCTAAGAATAATTTTACATTAAGAATGATCGTTTTCAAATAAAAATACTTAAAACTAAACTTACAAGTGGAATTTTCAAGCTTTGCGCTCTCTCTGAAATTCTATTCTGCATCCGCCTTTCCTCCAATATCCAAAATATCGTCGTCAAATAAGCTAAATTTCTTGGTAAAAATATCGTTGTTATATCTTATGATAATGCATATAAGGTAGGCTAATCATAAATGTCGCCCCTTTACTATCCTCCGCGATTTTTCTGCATTTGAGGGGGCGGAACGACAGAATTTTATTTATTTCTGCTAGTACGGCGGGGTGGGGGGGCATGTGCGTAACTAGCTTCGAAGTCAAGGGTCCTAATTTTTTCTAGGGGGCTAAACCGCATACCTCAATGTTTAGAAGAAAAATTCTAGGGGGGTTGCCCCGCTAGTTAAGGTGCTGGAGAAAGACGCCAAAAGTGGTTGTGCCCAGGGCGCCTCGTACCTTAAATCCGGCCCTGGGTACCATGGCAGGAAAATGGCGGCTATGCGCCGTCTCTCTTTTCCAGGAGCTTTACGTTTGAAAATCCGTAAAGCAAACAAAATAAAATTTAACGTATCAAGCGTGAGATTTATTTACATAACAAAAGATGGTACATGAAAAAACGGAAGTGAGAAAGTACTTAAGCTTTCGTCTGTGTCCAACTGGTCTTCGTCAAGAGCAATATAAAATACATAATGTTAAGGACAGGTGTTTGAAATTACGTTGTAAAGTCCATGTTTTGCTTAGAAGTAAAAGGATATACATGCATAAGATCATATAGGCGCCCATGTAAATTTTCAAAAGTAGGAATGGGGGGGATTATCTCCAAAATAAAACATTTTATTTTTGTTAAAAAAAAATAAAAAATGAAAATATGACGTGACGGGAGGGGCTCAAGACTTTTAGCCTAAGCCCCCCCCCCCCCCTGCGTGCTCAGAGTATAAACGAATAATTTCCAAAATTACTGGAGAGCCAAGCATATATATATAATATATTACGACATTTATGTGCATGTTATGTATATTATTATTACAATCATGGACGCCCATATAGGAGTCAAGGGGGGCTTGAGCCCCCCCGCCACCCATGTTTTAAAATGTGATTTGCCGAATTCTACTAGGCATTTACTTTCAAAAGTTTTACAGTCACATTTTAAAATAAGGTACTTTTTAGCTCATCACTCATTAGCAAACAGTGTTCATCATTTTTGTAGCATTTTGGTATCTCGTACATTCACTAAAATAATTAACAGCCTTCAAGGAAGTGATGACTTTTCTCAGCCCCTATAATTACTCATATGGGCGCCACCGATTACAATATATGTATATAAAATTGCAATTTATTGCGGAATGAGTTGAGTACCATGACTTATCCCCCAATACTCTACACCTATAGCTCAGAGGGAAAGCAGAGAGAGAGAGAGTCCCTTATACTTGTAGAGAAGGGGAGAAATCTTTGCTTGTTCAGATTTAAAGTAAAGTTCTCAGCATGACTTTACGGAAAGTTACTTTACGTACTTTTTTTACTTTACGTTCTTCAATGAACTTGCACTAACGGTACCACTTTGACATTTGAAAATTTGCTGAATACATTTATAAATAAAAGAGTGAGTTATAAAATAAAAATAATATTTCATTCATAAATTGGTGGAGAAGAGCATAGAACTGTAAAATACAATATTATTATTTATTTTTAGACTAAGCAATAAGTTCATAGAAGCCACGTGAAAAAAAAAAAATACATACTAATGCTTTAAAACTTTATATCATACATACAAAGCAGTGGCGACTGGTGGTCAAGTTGCAGTGTTGCGCAACAAATAATTTTTTGATTGAAATGGAAAGAAATTGTGTTAATATTTTTATTGTTATTATTTTATTAGAATATGTTCATTTAGCTTGAAATATGTCACAAAAATGATCGCAGTCATCCCAAACATTTCAATAAATGATTCGATATTCGAAATAGCATATCTGCTGGCCGCCTGTGTTGCAGCAGCGCAGAAACAGCCAGCCGCTATGGAGCTGGGTGTGGGTAGAAATGCTAGACACAATCATCTGTATTTGCCAGACAGGAATGGTTGGTTGTTGCGAAGCCTTTGCAACCCGCCTTTCTCCATCTCGTTTTTCTTATGCGCAAAGTCCTACGTTATCGTTATTTGTGAGTTTCACATTCTTTTTTTCATAACGAACATAGTCTGCTATACGATTGCTTTTGAGATTACATTTTGCTAATTCGTTATTCTTTTATTATATCACTAAAAATGATTAATTAACCTTGACTTTAATTATAAATTAATACGTATTTTTAAAATTCAAAATGAATGATGCAAAATATCTATCGGCCCTTTGTATTCTTTATTATTTCTTACTTTTTCTGTTCTAATTCTTGGCACACAAAGCCCCACTATCCCCCCCACACGCTCGCCCTCCCCCCATTCACTCCCTGTCAGTTCGTTTTTTTTTCTATTACGTAATTATATTAATTTTTAAGTAATTTGAAATTTTGGATTGTCGTAATTGTAATTACGCAGACAATGTCTTGTTACTGCGTTATATTGTTTTTCATAATGTTAAATTATGGGGCCCTTCAAGTAAGCTATTACGTAAGCACTTTTGGGGGGGAGGGGTTTGAGATTTGCTTATTTTTTCTAACAACGGGGAGTGGGGGGGATTTGAAACATGCTTACGTAAGATACAAACAGTAATAAAACTAGCACATAATCACAAAGTGAAAACCGCCCGGACAGAGCTGGAATACTTGAATATACAACACACTTCGAGTAGAAAATATAGAATTACGCGTAATCACAGTTAAATATTTGATTACTTAAATCAGTGACTCTCAACCCTTTTTCGCTTCGAGCCCCCTTCAAGGCACTCCGTGGCCTCCCTGACATTTTTAAATTACAATAAATATATTTTTCCAGATCTACTTTTTTATATTTATTACACACTTTTTGCTTACAACGTAAGATTTAATACGATTTTATAAGCTGATATACGATTTTTGATGATGGTGGCATATGACACCAAAATAACGTATTAAAACTTTTTAAATGCGATAATTTGTTGTGATTACTCTCTATTTATTAATAAGCATTTAATATTATAACAAACTTATAAATAAGTGCTCAATATTAGAGTAAAAATGTAAATAAGTATTATAATTTGCATCACACGTTGCATTCTTATTTCAAAAACATATATATATTTATAAAATAATTTATTTATAAAATCTTCACAAAAGTGCTAACACATCGCCTGCAGAAAAAATTAGATGCAGCTCAACCAAGAGAACAAGCTGGATTTCGAAGTGGATTCAGTACAGTGGACCATATTCAAGTATTAAGAGAATTAATTGAAAGAACACATGAATATGAACTTCCATTGTGTGTTGCATTTATTGACTATGAGAAGGCCTTTGACTCTATTAAAACATCAGCAGTCATCAACTCTTTAAGATCAACAGACATTGAGGATGTGTACATTGACATGGTGAAACGTGTGTATAAAAATGCAAGTGCAAAATTTCGGTTACATAAAGATACCAAAACTATCAAAATTGGTAAAGGTGTGAGGCAGGGAGATACCATTTCTCCAAAACTTTTTACTTCAGCTTTACAGATGATTTTTCAGCTGATAAATTGGAATAACAAGGGAATAAAAATAAATGGTGAATATTTAAATCATTTGCGGTTTGCTGATGACATTGTTATTTTTTCAACGGACCCATTAGAACTCCAAGACATGGTACAGGAGCTCTCAACTAGAAGTAAAGAAGTTGGACTCAAGATGAACCTACAAAAAACTAAGATCATGTTCAATAATTTTGTAGAGGAAACAAAAATACAAGTTGACAACATTGAGCTAGAAATTGCTGATTCATATATTTACCTTGGCCAGCTGATTTCAATGGATGGCAACATTATGAAAGAACTCAACAGACGTATTAAACTTGGCTGGAGTGCATTTGGAAGAAACAGTTTTATCCTGAAGGGGAAATTGCCTTTGTGTCTAAAAAGAAAGGTCTTCAACCAGTGTGTATTGCCAGTCCTCTCTTATGGATCAGAGACATGGAGTCTAACAGTTGGAGCAATACGAAAGTTACAGACAACGCAAAGGAGCATGGAGAGGTGCATGCTTGGAATAACTAGGAGAGATCGAAAAAGAAACACTTGGGTGAGAGAGCAAACTAGAGTAGAGGACATCATTGTTAAAGTAAAAGGGCTGAAATGGCGATGGGCTGGGCATATTGCAAGAAGAACTGATCAACGATGGACAACAGAAATTCTGAACTGGATTCCAAGAGACCACCGAAGACCTAGAAAACGTCCTCAAACTAGATGGGTGGATGAAATAAGAAAACAGGTTGGGGTGACGTGGAAGCGAATTGCTCAGGATAGACTTGTGTGGAAAGCATTTGGAGAGACCTTCATCCAGCAGTGGATAGATAATGGTTGAATATGATGATGATATATGTGTGTGTGTGTGTGTGTGTGTGTGTGCCAAAACATTAGAGAACCGAAATCTTAACGTTAACATGTGGATGTGGGGGAGAGACAGGCATTTGCTTATATTTTTCTTACAAGGGGAGGGAGAATTAAATGTCCAAAAATGTGCTTAAGTAATATTTGAATGGCCCCTTATGCCTGGATAACTCTCCACCCACCTCCTCTCAAACGCAAGAGAAAAGATGAAAAGGAAAACAGCACTCTCGAAATGTATTTCTAAGGGCAAAAATATGTGTGCAACACTATATTTCTGGACACACGAGCCGCCACTGATACAAAGCATAATTATATTATCTCAATTAAATGCTCTGCAATTTCAAAATATCAGTAGATGTTAGACGTTAACCCACTGCTTAATTTTTCTTTTCATCTTGTTGAAATGTGGAGGGAAAAGGGTAATTTCAGAGAATAAAAATTTGACATATCGACGTAAAAGAAATCCGAACCTGATTTGGTTTTAGGTAGGTAAAATTAGCACTCAAGCCTTAGGTAATATTGATGGTTAATCCAGCATTGAACGTGATTTAGTTTAAGCAGATGTAAGATAATCTCAGCTTATATTATCGGTTTAATGCGAATTAGATAAGACCATGAACCATTAAACTTGAAACTACTCTGTTGAGCCAATTGTGCTTAATTCTCATTATTTATGCGCATAACAATGAGGTTCGGGATAAGCTCCTAATTGCATATCAAT
>QLNU02015270.1:96465407-96484540 GCA_006491805.2 Dysdera silvatica | reverse complement strand
AGAACTTGCACTGAAGATGAACCTACAAAAAAATAAAATCATGTTCAATAATTTCGTAGGGAAAACAAAAATACAGGTTGACAACATTGAGCTAGAAATTTCTGATTCATATAGTTACCTTGGCCAACTGATTTCAGTGAAAGACAACATTATGAAGGAACTCAACAGACGCATTAAACTTGGCTGGAGTGCATACCGAAAAAACAGTTTTATCCTGAAGGGAAAATTGCCATTGTATCTAAAAAGAAAAGTCTTCAACCAGAGTGTATTGCCAGTCCTCTCTTATGGATCAGAGACATGGAGTCTAATGATTGCAACAATACGGAAGTTACAGACAACCCAAAGGAACATGGAGATGTGCATACTTGGAATAACTAGGAGAGATCGAAAAAGAAACACTTGGGTGAGAGAGCAAACTAGAGTAGAGGACATCATTATTAAAGTAAAAGGGCTGAAATGGCGATGGGCTGGGAATATTGCAAGAAGAACTGATCAAAGATGGACAACGGAAATTCTGAACTGGATTCCAAGAGATCACCGAAGACCTAGAAAACGTCCTCAAACTAGATGGGTGGATGAAATAAGAAAACAGGTTGGGGTGACGTGGAAGCGAATTGCTCAGGATAGACTTGTGTGGAAAGCATTTGGAGAGACCTTCATCCAGCAGTGGATAGATAATGGTTGAATATGATGATGATGAAAATCAAATATTTTTACTAATTTTAATCGCCAACCAGTTATGCAAGTTATAATAGTAGTAAAACATCGAGCGGCAAATGGCTGATTTACCAATAGACTAAGTAGACTGAAACCTACGCCAGCTGAATGTTTTATCTAATTGATTTACCAAAGAATGCACTTAATGTTGATACTTTTTTGATACTAAGTTTCAAGAGATGTATTAATATTTTTGTAATAAAAAACGTGATATTTTTTACTGGTTAGAATTACTTGTCTTGTTTTATATGAGATGTGTAGATTACATCATTAATATGGAATGAGTGATATTTCGTTACATTGTATGATGTTTTACTTATTGCTAAAGATTATTACGTTCTTTTATGTTTTTTATAAAGATGTAAACCAGTTCTATTTGCCTAGCCTTTGCATCCATTTTTAGATGTTATGTCCTAAGCACTGGCAAAGAGAGGGCTGTCATTTGCGCCGTCTCGAGAGAATCTCAAATGACGCCAAATTCGTGAATACTCGCCAAAAGAGGATTTGAAACAACTGCCAAATTCCCAGTTACATCTCTTTAATTATGTTTGAAAAGATTAGGGCAAGGGCGGACTGGGTCCCCGCAAAGGGGTGCATACCTTGGACTTTCGGAGAGCGCGAATCCTTGTCCCTCATGAGGGCGCACCAGCCCGGGGGCTGGTTTCCCAGACCGCCCCTGGATTAGTGGCAAAATCTGTTAACCTATAGGCGGCAAAATATGTCGTTTATAGGTGACAAAATTGTAAATCCGCCTCTGCGCTTGGCTAGGAAATCTATTTTAAATTTTCTCAAGATTGACTTTTTGTAAAAGAAATCTATTTATGTTACATTTTTACTTTGATTTAATCATGGCTTTTAGAATCCTAAGAACTATGAAACTAATGTGTGCAATATTTTGTACGTCTACAATGATTTTCTTAAATTGTGCCTTAAATTGTGATTAAATTGTCTTTTCCCTAACTGTTCCCTTGTTTTCAGTTCCAAAACAAATGAAAGTTAAAGGAATTCTGGACGTAAAAAATTGCCAAACGAAGCAAAGTTTTAAAGTAGATAATGCTCAACTTGCAGTTCTGTAAGTTTTAAATTAATATTCGTTCATTTAAAATTTGTTTATTTATAAAAGAAATGGCAGATATAAAGAAAATACAAGAGAAAATGTCCAGATCTTGAAAGTGTTTTATGACGGTTCGAAAGAACTTTAAAAACCATGCAAAATTAGAAAATTACAAATTTAAATAAGTTTAATTAGGACTCACGAACACTACGAGCAATCAATTTAGTACTGAAAATGAAAAAATCGTAAACATTTTAGACGAAGTGTACAAATGCAATTGAAATTCTAATTCTTCGGATGAAATGGGACAGCAGCATAACCGAATGATTGAAACGTCGGATAACGGGATGTGATAATTTTACAAGAGTCGAGTAGACATTCAGCTTAGTCATAAGTTGATGAAGAAATCTTCTCAACAAAACATCGCGCTCCAGATAAACGGAATCCGGATAAAGGAAATTTTATTGTATTTAAATTAGGCTGTGGGAGAAAAGCAGATAAAAAAAAGGGATTTTTTTTAGAAAATAAAGGCATACGCAAAAAAACTGCACTTGAATTTTTGTAACGAATTATGCCATGAGGATTTCTCTTCTATAATTTTTCCCTTTTCTCAATTCGATCTATTTGCGATCTTGGATGTTTGACTTTCAAGACCATTAGAGAGACATGTTTTACATATCTTGCGTTTTTTACTGTTTCCCCCAGGTACTTATTTTTATCCATTTTTCCTCTGGAAAGAGAATTTGATACAATAGGAAAGGGAATTAGTAAGATGTAAAGGGAATTTAAAATATATAAATAGGGGAATTTGATACTATATCTGAAAGAAGTATGTGGGGTTGTTAAAAGAAAATTTGAAATAATTGAAATAGAAATTCGAAACTTCTGAGAGTAAATTTGACACGTTTGGAAGGGCGATTTGAAACACTTAAAAAAATATTTGAAATGCTTAAAAAATAAATTTGGAGTATTTGAAACAAATTTAAAACAGAAAATTTCAAAAATAAAAGTTATGAGGTCGTCATGACATCCTATCTACATACCGAAGGTCCTTTAAACTCTGATGATTTTTAAATTGAAAAGCAGTAAACTCACATTTATCAGCTGAAGTAAGAAGCCCGACTACCGCAAATAATGCTAAAGTCTGAAAACATCAGTGGAAACATTAAAATTTCGAAACATTACCCATTATTACTACAAATATGTATTTGTTACATAGAAGATCCTGAAATTATAGAACAATATTGAAAGCTTTTTTTAACATCCTTTGTCCAGCTATCGCAGAAACGACTACTCAAGCTGCGAGAAAGGAAGAATACTTTCGTAATGATTTGTTGAATGTTTGTCGAATGGCCCCAAGACTTCTGTGTAGCATGTTAAAAAGTTGCAGTTAAAGCAGTTGATCGTCTAGCAGTGTGTTTAATATGATTTGCCAAACTTTTTGGCTTCGGAGTTCAAGGCCTGGGGTTTGCTGCCCTGAACGGAGGAGGTTCGAAATTCTAGGAAAACTGTAGATCTTGGTGTAGTATTATCTTAATTCAGGGCCGTGCTTAGTGGGCGGCCGCCCAGGGCCGCTAAAAAAATACAGTACAAGCACCATGAAATACATTTTTAGCGGCCTTTATATACTTTCCCAGAGTATTTGGTCAATTGACCTTTTGTGTATGATGTCATATTTCTCATAATGCTCATACAGCTTCTAAATGGTGGTCAAAATAAATATACACGTTATTAGTCAAATGCGTTAGCATCAGTAAACTATGCACGTTACCATGTTTACTGCGGTCTCCTTACAGCCACTACAGAGACCACTGGTTTCCGACAAAAAAGCACTTATCGCAAAGTTCTGAGAAGCAGAAATTTATAATTACATTTCACTGGTTTTTCTTTGTGTTTATAATGCGGCAGTATACCTAAATAAAAAAGTTTTCATTTATTCACAACATTAAAATTAAGCAAGAAATGCCAAATGATTTATATATCCCTAATTAGTCTTGTTTAGAAATGTCTATTTAACTTCATTATCTTTTCTTTATCTTTGGCGTTTGGACCAACGAAGAACTTCATTTTGTAATGCTAAACTCCGGTCAGTTTCGTTTTTAATCGTTATGTTACGTTAAAGCATTTTTGAGGGCCGCTAAAATCTGTTTCGCCCAGGCAGCGTAAGCACGCTCCTGCATTGTTAACTCTCCCCACCATGAAACGCAAACGAGAAATATAGTACGTTCGATTTCCTTGCACCATGAAATGTAAACGAGAAATATAGTACCTTCGATTTCCTTGCACCATGAAACACAAGCGAGAAATATACTACGTTCGATTTCCTTACACCATGAAACACAAGCAAGAAATGTACTACGTTCGATTTCCTTGCACAAGGAAACACAAGTAAGAAATATACCACGTTCGATTTCCTTACACCATGAAACACAAGCAAGAAATATACCATGTTCGATTTTTTAGAAGTGCGTTTTTCTTTCATGGTTTCTTTTTACGATTTCAGCTAAATCTTAAATATATTCAAATTTGCGGCAATTCCGCTTCTGCTTCTTGCTCATGATTCTTAATCATGACAGCACAATTGTCATTTAACGCTTGAAACAAATTAAGAAAACATTAATTATTGCTTTTGCTTCCATTAAAAAAATCATAATTATTTTTAGCATCGTGTGCGCAGTTGTGAGTTTTTTCCTTCTCATGGGAACCGCTATAGACGTTGTAACCACGATCAAAAGAGGAGATGATCCGGAGCCTCTTCCAGTCACTAAAAGTAAGTATTAGACTTGGGAAAAATCAGTTACTTAAGTGAGCATATTCATTCGTTTTAATTCTTCTGAGTCATTCATCTGTTCGCGGAATGGAAGTGGGAATCATCCTTCACTTTAAGGATTTATCATTCGCCATCATTCACTCAGCGCACACCTAGTAAGGAAGTGTGCCTTACAGTTTGAAATAATTATATCACGTCGCTTTAAGAAAAAAAAAGCGATTTTTCTAGCGATAAATGTAGTGATAATGGTAACCTATGCATAAAATATCGCCAAGTTATATTTAGAGAGAGAGAGATAGGAATATTCTCGATTCTTGCTTATTATATTTAACTAATGTTTATGCTTTCATTTTTATAAATAAATGTACTTCGTTTTTTAGAACTTCTTTATCGATTTTTCCTTTGCTTTTCGTTGTATACGAACTTCAAAAAAATAATCAACACGAAATCAACTGAGCACAATCCACTAGCAGCTGTCAGTGGCGTTCGATTCATTACTGTTACGTGGGTCATCGTGGGTCACTCTTACCTCTATGCTGATTACAACCAAATGAGTAAGTCACAAAAAAGCTCTATATTCGATTTAGCTCTGATAGAACAAATTCATCGACAGAAATGCACTTGTAAACAATTACAGATTAATCTATAGGTCTTGTATTATGTCATCTGCAGTTGTAACCAATTGCAAACTAATCTATAGCTCTTGTATGATGTCATCTGCACTTGTAAACAATTGCAGATTAATCTATAACTGTTGTATGATGTCATCGTTTCCACTCAGTAGCGCTCTACAGCATGTGGTCTAGTTTCATATAAGACTAAAGAAGGTAGAAACAGAAGAAAGTGGACTTCTATTTCGGGATAACAGAAAATTGGCGATTGTACTTCCCTCCGTAAATAATAATTAATCTTCATCAAAATTATTACCCCCTCTTTCGAATAATTTTGAAAAATCTACGTTGCTGGAGACAGTGTTCCAAAAAGCGTTAAAAGCGATTTTAATTTACTTTCATTGAACGTCGATTTAATGCTTTAATACCAATGTAAATAAAAAATTTTGATGTTAACAAAATACATGTAGATTTTCAGTTATTATTTAACACTTTAATGTACTTAAAATCGTGGCACATTTAAATATATATAGAAAAAATCAGATACAAATATGAGAGAAAAGAAAAGAGGACGAGAGTTGAATTCGGAACCTTTCCCTTACATGTGGGATGTTTTACCAACCGAGCTAAGGTCACTGCTCAACTTTTCTCTCATTAAGATTTATATAGACACACACACACACACCAGAGGAAACATTTATATGTTACAGACGACTTGAGTACCATACATCGCAATAGTAAATCACAAGTGCAGAATTTATACATCATCGGCAATATCGTAACCCTTTCTTTTCTATCGTGTTATTTAATTTATATATGTTTTTATATATGTATTCATATATATATATGTGGGTGGGTACTTGTGTATATTGAGGCGCACGCACTGTACTTCGGCTGTGATGGCGTTTGACACTTTAGAACTGAAGTGAAGTGAATGTGTGTTCGCGCATGAGCGTTTGTGCTGGGATTCTATCAGTCAGATAGATTTGTTCCATATCATCGGACCGAGCGGTCGCGTATAACGTTCATCGTTGTTTTAATGTAATATGTATTTATTTTTAGTTTTAAATCGCAATGTTTTGAGGTCGTTATAAATAAATTTACTTTTATTTTCTTTTGTGGATTCAGTGTCGTCTCAATATATATATATAGAATAAAACAACTGTGTATAAACGACGAAATAAAATAAAAGGCGCATAAAATGCCGATAAATAAAATAATAAACCGACAGACTTTCACTATGTATATTTGTTCATACAAGGTGTCCCAAAAGTCCGGTAACACCAAAGAAATACCTTGAGAAATACACTTCGGATTGAAAAATGAAAAAGCAGTTCAATATTTTTAAAAAAGCTATCCAATGATGTCAAAGTTGAATCCCCCTCCGACGGAGAGAGGGGAGGGGCAATATTGAAATCTTAAATTGGAACCCCCATTTTTTTTTTATTGCAGATTTAGATTCCGTAGAAAAAAAAATTACATTACTTTGACCTACGACTTTTAATTTTCACTCCTATAAATGGCGCTATAATCGATAAAAATGAAAAAGGTTTATGAACGTTAGAAAATGGGAAATCTCGAGAAATACACTACCGATCGAAAGATAAAAAATACGTTTCAATAATTTTAAAACATTTATCTAATGATGCCAAAATTGACTCCCATCCCCTTCTCCCAGGGATGGAGTGAAGAGTTATCGTTCTTTGGAATAACAGCGCCATCTATTAGAAAGTAAAAAAGCAATGTTTAGAATGAAAATTACGTATCATTTCCCTAAAATCTTTTATTTTTCGATCCGAAATGTATTTCTCAAGATATTCCCATTTTCAAACGTTTATACTCTTCCATTTTTATCGATTATAGCGCCATATTTGAGTGTAAAAATTAAAAATGGAAGGTCAAAGTTATACTTTTTTTTTTGAGAATCCCAATCTGCAATAAGAAATGGGGCTTCCCATTTAAGATTTCAAAGTTGCCCCTCCTCCACCAATGAGAGGCGGGAAGGGGGTCAAATTTGGCATCAGTAGAGTTTTTCTTTAAATATTGAATACGTATTTTTTTATATTTCGACCAGAAGTGTATTTCTTAAGATATTTTGTGGTTAGGGACTTTTGGGACAGCCTGTATGCTCCAAGAATGCTGCACGATAAAGACACTATATGTTGAATTTTTTTGGTCTATATATTTGTTTGGGTGTTGTGTTGAGTATGGACTTGTGGTTGAGTATTTTTGGTTTTCTTTTAATTTCGATTTTGGCTTTTGTATTTTGATTTTTAATATTACAGTAAAACATCCGAATAACAGTCACCCGAGGGACGCTGCAAAGGTGACCGCCTTTCGGAGGTGGCTGTTATTTAGAGGTTCAGTATAAAAAAATGAAAATAAATAAAATTAATAATAAAAGACTTAGTCATTTCATTAATCCTCATCTATTTTAATTTTCATTTAAAAAAATCAGTGATCTCTAATTGTTTACTTTTTCATGGCAAATATTCTTCTCTAAGTAAACAATAATATTTGTAGTCCTTTTGTATAACTAGTCATCATTTTTTGTTCAGCATAAAGTTTTGGATCTCCCGAAAATGTGCCAAAACATCTGAATACGTTTTCATGTTAGTATTTTGTGGCAATCCCATACTTTCTCCCGCTTACATTTACTCATCATTGTTTTGCCCTTCCATCATATTTTCTAACAATTCCTGAATAGTATTATGCGTAACAGAAAGTTCTAAATCTTCGTCCACGCAAACAAATTCGCTGGCTTTCATATTTTTCATTCCTACAAACCTACGAATACTATCCAACCCTTCCCCATTACCATCTCCGTCTACATTTTCGAGTTCATCAGGCGAAGAAAAATTCTTCAATTAAGAAATATTTTAATTGCAGGATTTTTGATTGAAAGTTTCTTGATCGACACTTGGAAAGCCACTCTAAGTGGCGCAGTATAGCCCAGATGCTCTTGCGCCATAAAAAATCCAAACAAACAAACACTCTAATAGCACTTTGTCAAGTCCTTCATTTCCTGTCTTCCAACGCTTGGTTTTGCTATCTAAGTTTCCGACTCGGAGGAACTGTTGCAGATAATCTTCGCTACTTTTTAAAACCTTATTTATACATGACCTTCCACAAACGTAAAACGTTGCTACTTTTCGTGGACTTACACCTTTTTTACTCTCTTGGAAAACTTTGTGTCCTTTAGGCTTAAGAATTTTCGTGAAGAACTCATCGTAATTACAAACTGGCGTTCGAATGACTAAGTTAGATTGATACGAAACTACTCAATGATAACACAAGCATAAAGAACCGGAACTTTCAAAAACTAATTTTTAGTAGATAGTGATTGCTTGCACAGACAAAATATTGGGATGTTCGATCATAAATAGCGACACCGTATTCATAGAAACGGGTCACTGTGCATTCGCGCTCAGTTGGCGCGTGATACCGTTAGCAGACGGGTTAGTCCATTGCAGTTTAGGGAAGGCCGTCTTGGAGGAACTGGTTTTTCCCGCGCGAAAAACCAGTTTCGGCAAGACGCCCTTCCCTAAACTGCAATGGACTAACCCGTCTGCTAACGGTATCAGGCGTCAGGTCTGCGCGAACGCACAATACGTTTAAAGCTACAAAATGAACATATGTTTCAATGGAGTACTTTGAAAGAACGTACCGTCAAGTAAATTTTACTTTACATTGTTGACAATTTTTGTTGCAGACATATTTGAAAAATTTGAATAAAAAAATTTTTTTCGTGATACCTACCGGGTGGCCCTATATGTTGTTCAAAATTCGTTATTTGGAGGTTAGCATTAATGTTAATCCTATGGAATGCGTTCTGTTTCATAGATATGTGGCCGGTATTCGAGGGTTACAGTTGTTTACAGGTGACCGTTAAAGGAGGTTAACTGTATTTATCTCTATATTTTTTCCTACTTGAAGACAGAGTATATCGGTCGCAAACTCCTATTTCAAAATTGTCATTTTTTAAAACTATATCTTGCAGGAGAACTAGGTTCATGAACGGAAAAATTAAACTACAAATATTGATCATGGGCTAAAAATATTAAAAAAAAAAATAAATGAACTCAGCACTAGCGGAGATAGCGTTCCAAGTACTGGAGAGCCGTGGTACTGGAGTCAGCGCCACCTAGAATAGGTGATGCTGCCTGCTAGCAGAGCCAATGGGGCTCAGTGAAAATTTAACCAAAAGCTCAGTTGTTGATGAGTTTTGATTCTGGTCGCCCCTTATAATTTACATAAGCCCATTTCGTATTAGAAATATTTCTATATACCGCCAGTCAAGGACGAACACAGGGGGTAGTCACAGGGGTCATGACCCCCAAATATATTTTTTCACTGTAAAAAATTCCAACTTTCATGATAAATGAAGGGTGTTCTTCCAAGACCATGGTAAATTCTATCCTTGGCCCCAAAAATAAAAGCCTGGGTCTGCCCCTGCCAGAAGTACCCTAAACTAAAGTCATAAGTCCGCTTACTTATTGCTAGTTAACTGGAAGAAATAATAGGCTGTTATCGGCAAGTTTACAAGATAAGCTACAGTTCTAATCCATGTTCAACGACTAAACTTAAAGACAAACAAATCGCTTAAAACTACTTCCGCATCGTTCCTACTCAATGTTTAGCGTATGCCAACAAAGACATCATGGCTTTCTTCTTCATTCGTCGCATTGTGACAGCACTTTCGTCAAGGTTGTAAGGAAAACTGATTTTAATGGACACAGGAAGGAATTACACGAATCTATATTGAAACAATCAATTGACAGTCTGAGCCGTTTTTTCTATCTGCAATCGATTCTCTTCCTTCCTTGAAAAGTCGTTTTGCGCGACATCGATAACTTGGTTTGCACTTGCGTCGCAGAAAATTCAACTTGGTTATCAGAGTAATCGTCTGGCTTCGAGAAAGAATGGGACCTACAAAAAAGTTTTGTGGTATTTTTTATTGTAAGTTATACTACAGGAAGTCGTGAATCGCTTCACAAAAGTGGTACCTGTGAAGTGGTTTGTATCTCTGCTAGATGGACCAATTAAAATTCATTCGAGCGATGCAATGCCCATTCCTTTTGGCATATTGCACTTTTTCCACAGATTATACTAGAAATTATGTTTAGAGGAAGAGAAAAGAAACATGCCACACATACACGTGCTGGAGCCGAGCCAACAACCTTTGGGTTGCAGTCTCATTGCCTTTACCGTTAGACCACTGAGTAGAGTACAGCCAGACGTGACTCTTTCCTCGTCCTATATACATTAACCAAAGGGGAAGCTCCTAATTAATTACTAAAGAAAGGTGTTGAGTGAAAAACTCTAATCTAGATAATAAAACCTAATCTCCATTTAAAAAAAGCTAATCTCGGTTTAAAAAAAGCTAATCTCGGTTTAAAAAATCTATGCTAGGTTTAAAAAATCGAATCTAGAAGTGTCAAAATTTAATAGCATTGGATTAAATTTTGACACTTCACCCTCTATATATTTCATACTAGATCAGGTGTTTATAGGTGGGGGGGGGAAATTGTGTGTGTGTGTGTGTGTGTGTATGTGTGTGTGTATGTGTGTGTGTGTAATAAGAAGTGTCAAGTCTCAATTGTGTTGAATAATCCTTCCACATCTTCCTTTAATTCTAAAAGAGTTATTTTTTTGGTTAACAACCATTTGCTTTTACATTAAAGATGGTGGAATTAATGGAAAACGCGATATGTATGATAATTATTAATAATGTCTTATCCCTTTCTCTCTTTCAGAATCTTATTTCTCTCTCTCTCTTTTAGAACCTTTTTTCTCTCTCTCTTTTAAAATCTTATATCTCTCTCTTTCAGCGTCTTATTTCCCTTTTTAGAATCTCCGTTGATTCTCCCTTTTCATTAATTCCGAATTATTTCACACACAAAAACTCACAAGCAGGTAGGTATATCTTAGCGTGCGCATTGCGTTGGGTGGGTGACCATTTGTCCCGGTGTTGTTGGGTCCAGTGTGAATTTTCGTTGACGTCATTAGGGATGCTGAGGAGTGGATTAGCTCCGGGGAAAATTTAATCTTCCCCAAAAAAGATCGAAAAGTACACATGATTTCTATGGGCTAAGTACTGTCCTGGCGGCTATAATCTGCCTTGAACTCTATAGCCCTCGCTAGAGCTTGAGGCTAGTCACGCCAGTGTCTATTGTAGGCTTTGCTTACAACCTGTCTGGCCAGCGATCAGCATGTTGGTTCACACTTCTTTCTAATTTGATTTTAAATATTGAACTATGACAAACACACACACGCCTATTACCATATGCAAATATAACACTTTGATAAATTGTGGAACTGAGATGTTTGCTCTCTGCAAGAATCGTTTACCTTTTATTACTCGTCATAAGGCTAGCCTTTTATATCTGTTTACTTAAATATTTTATGTTCAAATATTACGCTAGGGTTCTCCTAGGCCGAGACCGACGACCAGGGGCGGACTGGGTCCTCTCAAAGGGCGCATACCTTGGATTTTCGGAGGGCGCGAGTCCTATAGCCCATGAGGGCGCAAGTCCTGTAACCCATGAAGGCGCAAGTCCTATAGCCCATGAGGGTGCACCGACCCAGGGTCCGGTTGGCCGGCAGCCCAGTCTGCCCCTACCGACGACTTAACGTGATAAGATTAGGCGAAGTGCTATAGAGTATTTTTATTAAGAAATATAATAATTTGATGAAAAGTGGGGCTACTTTCAATAATAGGAAACATATTCTGCAAATCAAGATTTAAGTTTAATACTATTTACTTCCTGTGAGTCAAGAATACAATTCCGCCTTCGAAATCACCTCAAGTTGTGTATTTTAGCATCTGATTTCCTTTCTCTTTATTCAAAACCATAACCCAATGCTGTATGGCGAAATTAAAAAGAAACAACTCTGTATTATCATATTGATAATAGCGCAATCTATACTGCTGATAGTCAATCGTTGCGTGTAGGCGGGTCAGTATATATAATGGGTATTGGCGTCACGAACCACACAATGTATTTTCTTTTGCCAGTATTTAAAAATATTCTCTAGAACAGTGTTTCCTGTAGTGTGGTCCGTGGCAAGCCACCAAGTGGTTCGCAGAATCCTCAGAAAATCTCAGGAAAAAATAAACAAATAATATATTCAATATCACAACTCCAAAAACTGCCTGTCCTCAAGGAGTAAAAGTTCAATGCAGTAGCGGACCATAAATTGACATTTTCGAGGGTTCATAAGCAATATCAGAAATCTCTATCGGATTGTAAAAACTAGATACGGATGCTTTTAAGCTTTGAATAATGATGCTCAAACTACAATTATTTAACATGCAACTGATATTATTAATTAATTAAACTATATATCATTAAATATAGCTACAGTGTATCTCTGTGCAAATGTTCATGATCTTTCTATAATAAAGTTGTTATTATTATTATTATAGTGGTCAGTAAGGCCTAGTATTATTAACCATGGCTGGTTAATAATATTATAACACATTATCATTACACTGATTACGAATAATGTAATATGTTGTGATTATAAGAATGGCATATTCTGTTATATTGTACATATTGATAATTATGTACTTCATCATATTTTGATATTAACAATGATGTCATTTCTTATGTTGTGAGGTTGATAGTACTGTATTATATTTTATTACATTACTAATAATGTCATCGGTGGTATTATTGTACTGTTGATGATGATAATATTATTATCTAGTTCATTAATTTGGAAGTTTCTTACTTAATTGCATTTCATTCGCATTAGAACAAGCTTTGCGGCTGCAAACGCTTCCACCGGACTTTGCTTTCCAGATAGTAGCTAATGCAATGCTGACCGTTGACACTTACATTTTAATGAGGTAAGTGTTCGTTTTCCTCACATATGTCTTGCAATTTCGATTGATAAAACACTTACGAACTGTATCAACCTTAAATAATGTAAGTAATGCATATCGTAATGCTAATGTGTAGTTAATGCAATATTGGTTGTTGACACCTACATTTCAATTAAGTAAGTGTTCATTTCACTCCTAAGTTTCTCCTAATTTAAATTAACAAGATACTTAGGAATTGTATTAATATTAAATAATATGAAGCTATTAATAATGTAATAATAAAAGTTACGAATTGTATAAATCTTAAATAATGCGAAGTAATGCTCATCGTAATGTTAAATACAGCTAACTTAACGTCCTGTGATATTTTGTTTCCCATACTTCCTTTTCCAAATTCATTTGCGATACAGTTATCTCTGATAATGACGTCGTTCCAATTTACAATCAGTTTAGTTTAATGACGCCATTTTGTCGTCTTGAGAAATGCTCCATAATTCAGTCAGCGGACATCAAACGACCGAACCTCTTCTTCGCTATATATACGAGGGTTCGTTATATCCGATAACATTATTAGTATAGGAAATTGGACGGGACCAAAAACAAAAAAATTCGTTCGTTATAAGCTGGGTTATAGTGGGGTTTGACTGTATTATAAGCATTCAGAATAACGACCTCCTTCTATTTAACGACTTTTCCGTCCTTTGAAAGTCGTTAACGAGAAAGTTCCTATATTTAAAATTGTGCAAGATTTTTCTCGCCCTCTCTTATTATAGTATATTACATGTGGCGGTAGTAGTAGTTTTAACATGTGTAGTATTTTTTAGTGGCTTACTGGTAACTTACGCAATTTTGAAAGCGCAAGAAAAACGAAAAGGAATCAATATACCGATGTATATTTTCCATCGATTTTGGAGGTAAATTTTGAATTTCAGTTCGTTGCCAATTATGAAAATTGTAATACCAAATTAAAAGGAGTAATATAGAGTTAGTAACTAACCTCGACGATCTTTTCAGGCTGACTCCGCCCTATATGATGACTATTGCCTTACTGATTGCGGCACCGATCTTGGGTTCTGGACCTATATGGGACATGTATTTCGATCCACTAATCTCCAGCTGCAAAGACAATTGGTGGACCAATCTCCTCTATATCAACAATTATGTCAACACACACGATTTTGTAAATTCCGTTTTCCTATTATGTTTAAATCCCCCTCTCTCTCTCTCTCTCTCTCTCTCTGCCTTTAAAAACTGGCTGACTATTTCTAAATTAGAAGTGAGCCAAATCATTAATTTAACGTGATTGTAGTTTTCCATTCTCATTCTTTGAATGAAACGATATTGGAAAACTACGTTTCGAAGACGATAACACCGAGTGAAACATTCATTACAGTGAAGCTTGATTGGATGTCTATTACTATGTCGCTTTCCAGCACCAAGGCCTGAGCTCACCTGGTTTCAGGGCCGTTTCTACCATTAGGCCAGAGTAGGCGACCGCCTAGGGCGGCAAAATGGCGTAAAAATTTTAATTTTAAATCAAACAAAGAAAAAATTGAGCAAATGAGGAGAAAAAATGAAAAAGAAGAAAAATTAAAACATATAATTGTTTTCAAAAGCATACGAAACAATTAGTTAATAAGTCTTTACTTCGACGAATGTGAAAATGTTTGATGTGTTTCATTGTTTAATTTTGCACACAAGTTCTTTTATATCTAATACATTTAAGCCTTCTAGCTCTGATAATACAACGTTGTGTTTTGAAATATTACTCCGTCAATATTACAATTTTCAAAAATATAAAATGTTGAAATTAAACAATTATAACATGTAGCAATTGTTTTACTATTCACAATATTCTAATATTACAAAATAACTAATATAAGTTTAAAATATAAATATAATTAACGGGTTTAATGATTAAAAGCATAATAAAAGATTTACGTTGTTGTACCGCTGGATGTTGATGGTGGTAGAGATGGTGATGGTAGTGAAAGGGCGGCGGGGGCGGCATTTTTCAATTCTTGCCTAGGGCGGCAAAACACCTAGAAACAGCTCTGCCTGCGTGACAAACATTGCGTATTACCCGAAATTTTGAACGACTCCATCTATCTACCGAAAATGGGCAAAACCGTTGGTTGATTTGGTTTGCACACTTCTCGTATATTGATCGATATACTAAAAACACTTACATTTTGATTCATATACTTGCGATACGCGCCTTAATATGTGTTCAAAATTCCCATCGATCTATATATTAGACCTCTAATATATTGACTCGTATGCATATCTTAAGTTATTTTCAAAATTCCCTTTGATTTGTTTTCGAAAACGTTTTTGATCTATTTTCAAAAGCTCTATCGATCAATATGCTTGGTCCCTAGGATATAGCAGTGTTGCCAGATTGGGCTACAAGTAGCGTATTGGGCGATGTTTTAAGTGCCCTCACTACAAACATTTCGAATTGGGCGACACGCTACTTTTTGGGCTACTTTTAATTACCTTCAGGCT
Organism: Dysdera silvatica; assembly: GCA_006491805.2. Lineage (NCBI taxonomy): Eukaryota > Metazoa > Arthropoda > Arachnida > Araneae > Dysderidae > Dysdera > Dysdera silvatica. Next base: position 96,469,049 of record QLNU02015270.1, on the reverse strand, counting down.
ATAAATCTGAAAAATATGCTACTTTTTTATTTTTATATATAAAATCACAAAATATTATTAGTATTACATAATACAATAAAAATTTTGTTTGTTGAACATTTCTATTCGCAGTGAACGATAGTTTCACTAAAACTTAACATGTTCGATACTCGTTCAATTCATATAAAATCTCTGTGGTTCAATTTTTGTTTTGGTACTTTTTAATCACAGAGATCTTATATGTACTAGAGTGGACGTCATATGACTTCGAAACTCGTTTAACATTGCAGTTCTGTGCAAACCTTCGAGCATATATACGCTATATAGACTCGAAGGTGCAAACTGTGGAGCCACATTAATGAAATCAATTTTTCTATTTTCCTGTGTTACAGTACGTAATTATAATCAAGCGCGGATACAGGAGGGGAGGTGACAGAAGTCATGATCCCCCCCCAAAAAAAAAAATATATATATATTTTTTCACTATACAAAAATTCTAACTTTCATGATACATAAAGGGACCATACCAAGACCATGGAAAAATTTTTCCTTGACCCCTCCCCCACAAATTCAAAATGAAAGTCTGTATCCGCATTTGATTATAATTATGCGTGCTTGTTCAAGTTCGGATTGTACACTTCAGGATACTGTGGAAAATCGTTAACGTGGCAGTTCTTTCCACAGTTAATCTAATGTTTTTAGTTTAACTTGCGTTCCATTCAATTTTCGTTTTATTTTTCGTTCACCATGCAAGTATACAAACGATCATGCTGACCTGCTTATAGTAGATGTATATGTATTATTCTCAAACATCGAAAACGCTCAGTACAAAAAAAAATACCACAACGTCAAAAGACCGTTTCAAAAATGCCAAATCCAAGGGTTAAAAAGATCACCAAATATGTCAGGGGGCGTATGGGGGGACGACCTGAAGCCCCATCCTTTTTCTAGGCTGCTATTGGAGATACGACTACGATATTCCGTATTCAGAGAGCGTACGTGAGGGCACTTGAAATGTTGCATATCAGGGACGTATCGGAGGGAACCGGAGCCCCCATCCTTTTTCTAGGCTGCTATTGGAGATACTACTACTAGCAGTTGCAAAATAATTCATTTTTATGTTTGGGCTACAAATAGTTCAAATCCGCTACTTTTGGAGCACAGTTTGCTACTTTTTAATCTTCAGATCTGGCAACACTGGTATATAGATCGAATGGTATAAACGAATTATGCTTTAATCTGCTTTTAAAAGTTCTTTCTAGAGTTTGAAAAAATTCATTTAATTTCGTTTTATCCTAGTGCCTGGAACACACGTGGTATCTAGGCGTTGATATGCAACTGCACATTCTAGCCTTAGCGGTTCTTCTACCACTTATAAGGTTCGTTCAAAGTATCAAAGAATTTTTTTCGAAAGCTAATTTGAAAATATTGTTCCAAAGTTACTTTGAAAATATTGTTCCAAAGTTACTTTGAAAATATTGTTCCAAAGTTACTTTGAAAATATTGTTCTAAAGTTATTTTGAAAATATTGTTCTAAAGTTATTTTGAAAATACTGTTCTATCTTGTATTATTCCATACTCACTACCTACTAGTAAAATGATTACTTGTAACATAAAGCTTTGTGTTTACAACACGTAAAGCCAGCGTGGCTTTATGTGTTGACTATTTGGCAATCGTGCTAACTCTGAGAAAGGTAATAATATCTTACAAAATAAGATCATACTGTACGAAGATGTTTTACGAGCAATTCAAATCTCTGTCACGTAAGAAATCAAACATCATACAACAGATCTGTAGGGAAAAGACAAGCATTTGCTACTGTTTTAATTAACCAAAAAGTTCTGCATGGTGTATAAACGCCTTGCTGCGTGTCACCAACAATGCATGAGAAGCGCAAAGTGCGATGTCCTAATCATCCACAGGCATACGCAGAAAGTTCGTAAGGGAAGGGGTTATATGCTCAATAGGAGGATTACAGAGCTACAACTCACATTTTCCTATGTTAAATATACAAAATTTCATTGCAATGGGGGGTTACAACCCCCATCAACACCCCCTCTGCGTACGCCAATGTAATCATCTATGCACTTGAGCAGCTGACCTGAGTTTTATCTGGCGCTTTTCACGCACTGGTTGAAAATATTTGTGCATGCTGGACGGTTTTAGAACTATAGCTGTGAGTGGTTTGCGACCCTAGGTTCTATGACAAATATTGTTCGTCTAGGTGCACTTATTATGTTAATATAGGTTTTAATACTTCGTATTAGAATGTATATTAACATAAACGCAGTTACGCAAGCTGGAATGATGATTTTACAATCGTTTCAGCAGAAAACGTCTTGCTGTAGTTAGAAAATCCTTAGAGGCTCAACATATAAATGTTAAATTTATATTTTACTAAGCATTATACAATATACTTAGCGTCGTGTGATGACACTAATAATTAATTAACAATGCTAGTGCATAATTATATAATAATTACAGTACAGTGTGTGTGCTAGCATGACTTTTACCTACACTGGAAACCCAAAAAAATTCGTGCAACTCGCTTTATTGCTGTGGACTCCCGAAATATCTCCGAAGTAGTTGAATAACATGCAACAGATTTACAGTTGAACTTCGATTAATAGAACTTTACTTAACCGAAATGGACTGCTGCCCATACTTTATTATTATTATTATTTTATTTAGTTTGCTCTCTCATTGTTTTCAGCGAAATTGTTCATATTTTGGTTTTTTTTAACGTACTCCAGCTTTAAGGGAGAAACAAATGCAGATATAAATATAGCAGTGTGTCTCTCTTTTGAGGGGCCGTAATCACCCCCTTTCTGTAATCTTTCGAGAAGGTTGGTGAAGTTGTAAATTTTAAGTTTTATTTCAAACTTTGACATGACCACCCCCACTTTCAAACATTTCATCAGTATGCAAAATAAAGACCAGACAGTTAGTTTTTTGTTAAACAAAGGTCAGTGAGAAAACAGCCTCAAGCATTTAAGATTGTAAAATTATGGGTCTCGGCTCTTAAAGAGATCTATTCGAGAGGACGTTAAAACTATTTCTCCTCCAAAAATTTTCATGATCGGTGAAGATCAAGGGTCAGCCTCGACATTTACCACTTGTGGAAAGATGAAACAGCAGAGAATCTCGAGAAGTTACATGTGAATTTTCTTAATATGCGTGTTCGATTTACTTTTTACTGCCTCCCTCCTCAATATAAATAAAGATGAAGTTAACGTTCAGAGTCCTCGACAGCCTCGAAAACAGTGGTCACTCGGGACCATATGCGAGGGCGAATCAGAAAGTCTTTGCCCCTATTTTTTATTAGCCAAAATAAGGTACATACAGGTAATTACAAATATACGTACTATTCTACGTACCTTACACTATTTTTCCACATAGTCCCCACACCGGTTCAGACATTTGTCCCATCGCAGCACTAAATTTGAGATGCCCCTGTGGTAGAATTCGTCCGGCTGACTGTGGAACCACCGTCGGACTGCTGTCTTGGCTTCATCGTTGCACGTGAATCGCTGTCCTGCCAGGAACTTCTTCAGCGGACCGAAAACGTGGAAATCACTAGGGGCGAGGTCCGGACTGTATGGTGGGTGGTCCAGACTCTCCCAGTGAAATGACCGGAGCTTGTCGGCGGTTCTGATTGCATA
>QLNU02015270.1:96452818-96465307 GCA_006491805.2 Dysdera silvatica | reverse complement strand
TGTTAATAATAATTTGCGTTTCATAATAATGTTTCACTAATTTTTCTTTTCCTTTTTTTTTTTTACGCTTAAGCTGTACAACATCTTTGGGCACTTCATGATGTCCACAGCAGTGGCTTTGGTGGTGAGCTTGGCGTTTGAGGCGCCTTTCTTATCTTTGGAAAAGATCCTGTTTGCATCCGGTAAGCCCAGAGACAAGTCCCAAGCTCACCAAAACGGAAAAGTACCGGAACTCCCAACTTACGACTCAGAGATGAAATCCCGCACTTACTCCAAATCTAACGATAACAATAGCATCTACAGGAACGGCTCGGACGGTCTCTATCGAATTGCCAAAGAAAATGGAAATGGTTACAGAAATGGCGGCTTGGAGAACGGCAACGCCCATCGAAACGGCGGTGTGGACAATGGAGCCTTCTGCCGTTTATGAAAGGCTTACATTTTTTATAACTGTTATATCTGATATTTCATATAATATTTTAATAGAACAAAGTAAAATTCATAATTCATTAGAGCTATTTCGAAGAAAATACACGAGAATCCACATATGAGGAGCAAAGAAGTGTATTCTTTTGCAGTTTCTAAATACACAGACTAAATTAAATAATCCATACAATTGGAGTAATTAAAAGCCTACGATTGTTACTTGAAAATTTTCAAAAATTATTTAATAACCTCATGGATATTCGCATGGGCCCCCCGAATGGGTGCACATGCACCCCCTTGGCTTATGAAAAAAGGGGGAAAAAAGGACTGAATCCACAAGAAACTGTAGTCCAACAACATTATTCAATTGGAATTTTTCATGGATGCACCCCTAGCATATAATTCTGGAGGCACCCACAATTCAAGTATGAATACATAAGTTTCTTGCATATGTTAAGCATCTTGATACGGTTACAGAATTTCGTCCAAACAGGTTTTTTTAGCATATCGTCATTTTTAATAAGTAAATAATTAATAATTTACAAATGAAATTAAAATTTAATGTAGCATTGAAATGCAAAGTTTCAAATTAAAGAAACGAAATGTATACGTTAGAACTCGGGCTCATTATCGAATCTGCGGTTTTTAAAAGCGCTCTAGAATTTCCTCCTACAAATATTTACGAGAGAAATCGCAGTGGGTTTGGCCACCCACATTCAAATTAATGCAACCCATTTTTTCTGCGATTATAATTGCAGAATCGTAACGGGTAAAAACGCGTATGGCCGTGACCTTAAGTGAAAAACATGGTTCATCAAAAAATAATTCTGCGATAGATAGCTTTGTAAATATAGCTGTTCGCAAATATCAACAATATATTCATTTCTTGTATACGCCTATATATTTTGTTTAATTTATTTTTGGGCAGTACAGCCCTTTGGTCGCCTAGTAATAACACGTTCATCAGAGAGTGTAGTCGTAAATTACGCGATGCCGGAACACACTGTCCTTTGTGGTATTCTTGGGAGGGAGGACTGAGGGACAAAATGGAGTGAGAGATTTAAAAAAATCTGCGGCGGAACGGCACTCCGGCTCTACTACACCCTTGACGTCCACCTATCGTGTGACATTCACCTCTGGTTGTATCCGAATGATACCGAAGAACGCGTGCAGTTTTGTGGCCCATTGAGACATTTCTCTCAATGGTCTGAGAACCTACCACTTCTAGAAATCCAGAGCCGCTTGTACGACCAACCTTTCTATTTCCTTATGCACACATACACTCACATCGATACACGGTTTCCTGGAAAATAGAAGTTCGGTTTCCTGGAAAATAGAAGTTCGGATTCCTGGGAAAACCGTAAATTCAGGCACTGCATGACCCTAGCCATACTTGCGCCCTTATAAACACAAATAGGTAATACGAATTCTAAGTGGGCAAAACTATTCACTAATCAGAATTCTGAATGATTTTCCCGTCTACTAGAGATGGATGGAATGATTCAATGATTCTGTCAATGCGCTATTGTACACAGGAGTCGACTATGACTATTAGGGGTGGGGGCTGACACGCTTATAAAGATTGGATATAAATCTGAAAAATGTACGCACCCGCTATTCCCATTTAAACATATAGGTAATAATATGTTTTTTTATCCCACTTTTACGCCAACGTTGGAAGTCAAAGAGTACATTTGCATAGTTGAAGCTGTGAAAGTTTTGGTAAAAATGGTAAATATTGTGTGGCATTGGCGCACCAATTTCGTGTTTCTGGAAATACTGTGGCTCACGCCTATGAGATTCATGATCATTTGAAAAAAAAAAGTATATTGCTACGGTTTTATCAAAATGTAAACAGACAAAAGGTAAAATTGTTTGCGAAAAAAAATTTGCAATAAAAATAAAAAATAACACACCCTAAAAGCAGTGGGAGATTTATAAATGGGCAAGTTGGGCACTTGCCCAGGGCGTAAGAGGCTGCGGATTTTTTTTTTTTAATTGCAAATTATTTACCGTAGAAATCTGTCGATCAGCTCACCCCGAGAAGGCGCCCATCACGCTTTTTTTCCTAAATCTGAAAACTGCGTGAAACAATCTCTATCCCCAAGGCCGGATCCAGGCAGGGTACGTGTGCCCCCCTGAGAATAATAAGTTTACATTAAAAATGATTATTTTCAAGTACAAAATACTTCAAACAAAACTTACAAGTGAAATTTTCAAGCTTTGCTTCCTCCCTCCTTGAAATTTTGTTCATCATCCGCCCTTGCCCCATCCCCCAATTTCCAAGGAAGAAAAAAGAAGTCAAATAAACTGAATTTATTTACAAAAACATCGATATTATATCTTATAATAATGCATATAAGGTAGGCCAATCTTAAATGTTGTCCCTTCCCTATCCTCCACGATTTTTGCTTGCATTTGAAGGGGCAAAACAACAGAATTTTATTTATTTCTGCTAGTATGGCGGGGGGGGCGTGTAACTAGCTTCAAAGTCTAGAGGGCTACCTTTTTTCTAGTGGGGGCTAAACCGTATAACTCAATGATTAGAAGAAATGATCTAAGGAAGTTAGCTCTCTAGTCACAGCAATAGAGGGGGCGCCAAAAATCGTTATGCCCAGGGCGCCTCGTAACCTAAATCCGGCTCTGCCTAAAAACATAATCTCCAAAATTTTAAAGCCATTTTATGATAAAAAGTAGCCAAATGATAACGTAATTAAACAGTGAAATTGCAAGACTAACAACGACGAAAAGAAGAGTTTATTCTCAAAGCTGCAGTTGTAGTCACAATTGCTGTAATTGTAGATACCAGCTATGATTTCGCTAGATTTGTTTCGGATCCTAAATCTGAAGAAGGGGGGGAAAAAATTACTCTTTTTCATTAATGTACTATATTATCCCATTAAATAAAATTGTCAAATAAAACGTTTTTGGGGCCTCCACCCTTCGTGGGGCCCGGGTCCTTGCCATAATCTGGCCCTGATTGTACACTTCTGTGCAAATACTTGTTACCGAATCAGCAATACGTAGTATACATAGTAAACGTCTCACACTCTCCGTCTATACAGCTCCATATTTTTGTATATATTAAAATTAATAATGTGCTGTATATGTGGTTCTGGTATACATAGGCGAGATTTTTCTTGCATATTCGTTTATGATCATTATAATGTATATTTGTTGAACTTCTTATAATAAATATGTGTGAAAAACAAAGTAGTAATTTACTGAGATTTTATATAAATATTTCATTATTTTTGTTAGTATAAACGGGCTTAAATTTTCTATCATTTTTACCTCTTTTGTTTCTTTTTTTATTTCTTTCACAAGGAAAAAAAACGCTTCATGTACGTTTTTTTATATATACTTTATATATTGTTAAATGTTTTACGTGTTATACAGATTACACATTTTTCTTTTTCATTACAATGGAAACAACAATAAGAGTATAATAAATGCTACATGTTTTATGCTATATGAAGTACGGGCAAACCAGAATTGCAATAGCAAAACTTGCTATTGCCTGGGTAACGATTATTACATGCGCTATCATTAAAGTAATTAGATATTAAAATATTTCATTTCGATAGCTAGGTCCAATTGTGTTTGCATTTTGCAGTAAATAACTGCATCCTGATTGTCATGAAGAAAACAGATTTTTAGCCATAATTGACAACAATTCCACTGTTTTTTTTGTTTTTAGTTATAAAAGTTCTGCTTTCTTTTCATGGTAGGAAATTCTATTTAATAAATTTTTCTAAAAAAATAGTTCTATTTAAAATTGATTTACAAACGACATATCCATCTTAAAAATGTATAAAAATATGCCTCAAGCCCAGAAAAATATTTTATGCAGTTTACACATTGTCAAACAGATGAAACTTGAAAAAAAATGGTAAATGGGATTCCATCTTGGGACTTCTTCACTGACTAGGAAACCACCAGAGGTGCCAGTTCTCGATTTTGTCGAGTGTGGTGTCGATGGAAAGCTCTTATCATGAGAGACAAAAAATCAAATGAAAGTACGCTCCCGAATCCAACCAGTTCAGAGATACAAGTTGGTATGTTTTACATGCAGAAAGAATCTATCCTGCACTACAAATAAACGAATATTTTTGTAAGTTCAAAGGAAAAATGGCAAACATGTAAACTTCCCCTTAGGATGGTTAGTGTGCTGCTAGCTTCCTGAAATAGCTGAAATGATATTTTAACCATGGTAGTGTAATTTTGAATAGAAAGATTCAAAACATAGATTAAGCACACATGGTGATATGCAGTCAATGCAAATGTACTTGATCAAGTTAAAGTAAACCTGTTTTAACTTGTGGGCTCCCACAATAGAAACACCATGTTCACTTCGCAGGCTTTCTTAACTGTTGCCACTTAGAAATGCAAGGAAAGGAAACTTAAGTTTAATTCCTAAAATTGGCAAAATGCCAAATTGTTTCTTTTTACATTATGTTTTCCAAATACACCTAACTTCACTTTCTTTATCTGGCAACATTTATTGTATAATTTTAATTTCATTTTTTATATATGCTTCATTTCATAGTGAATTTAGATATATATTCCAAAAATAAAAATTTACTTGTCTTTCTTTAATCCTATGAAAATAATTTGAATAGAGGCAAGTTAAATTGAGGAAGCTATTGATTTATATAATACATATCTAACTGGCGAATACTGGTATACGTACTTAACCTCGAAACAAACTTTTGCCTTCTGCTCTCCCCCCCCCGCCCCCATGTCTAACCTAACCATATCAATAATATCTGAATCTCTAAAATTTAAGTTGGAACGTTAGAATAATTTTGAAACAGATGCATCAACAATAACTGTATACAGTTTGAATACATTTATTTCTAACTTCGCACACTTAGGTTTACCGGAAACAGAACCTCCTTAGTTCAATGGACAAACTGAAGGCATCGGTCAAAGAAGGATGTAATTCCACTTTTTACAGTTTGGAGAAAATAAAAAAAAAATAAAAAAAAAAAACTGCATAAAAATTCAATTTATTGCATATTGGCAAAAAAAACTGTGCATATAATGCATAAAAATACATTTTGTGAACTAATTTTATGTTTCAACACAAATGACTTAAAATCATACCCACATAACTTCAAATATCGAACTTTGGAGTTACACCCTTCTTCAATAAATGTCTTCGATTAATTCTTTGAGATGACATACCTTCAAGTTTAGACGAAGCTATGTTTTAACAAATAGAAGTCAGGGAAAGAATAAACTATTATAAAATTTATTCAGCACACTGGAATGGTAAGTTTATTACAATCTTCAGGAAGCAAAGGAGAATCAATCAGGATTAGTAATTACATATCATTAACAGCACATTGCAATATACATTTATTATTTTATTCATAAATTATATATTTACAATTACATTACATACGTTAAAATATGTGAATGTATATACAATTTCATATATAAAACTTATTATGAAGGGGTGATTCCAGGACTTGGAACGTTCTCCAAAAGTGCTTTCCTCTTAGATGTTTCGCGGACAATACCATGATTAATTCGGTTCAAACGTTCCTGAAAAAAAATTTACATATAGTAAAGATAATGATTTTAATTTAAAAAGCATTGAATCATGCATTTTGATTCAGAGATATTGTTGGCTTTGTAAGTAACGAGAAATTTTGCACATTGAATTTCATCTCTTTTTTTTTTTCATCGATATATTGTTGCAGTAAGCATTATGCGTCTTATTCCACACTGGCGCTGGTAAATTAAGGCTCCCACTCACGTTGGAGGGAAGAAATTCCCTAACTTTCCTGGCAAAATTCCCTGATCAATCGCAAATGAAACTTTCAACTGAACTTCATGGAAAACAGTTGCATGTTCCTGTTAGATTTAGCTATTCAAAACGAAAGTTAGGAAAGTTTTCCCCAACTTTATCAGGTTTGCGGAAACCTTGTAAACATACCCTGCTGTATTTGTGTCATACTTTATCATCCTTTTCTTGTCACCACCCTAACGTTTAATTTTATATATATTGACTTATTATCTTCATTGTTGCCATAGTTGGGCATGTAACACAATTGTATTGTTACAAAACCAAAAATTTTAACGTACTATGAATGTCTCTATATAACTCTACACAACTATCTGAAAGATACTGTGTTTTAAGATGCAAGGACAACACAGGTCATGCTATGTTTGTTTTTGTAAGTTATAATCTGTCTATAAGTACAATGATCAATATCTCGTACCTTCTGTCTTAGAAATTGTTGGGAGAGAATACTTAAAAGTAAAATTAATGTACAGTAGAACCACTCATATCTGTCACCTATGGGACCAGGCTATGGTCAAAATACTAAAAAAGTCAGATAATCCGAGGACAAAGAAGTGAGTGTTATAGTGCTGAAAAATCTTTATTGCACATACATATACATAACTCACATTGAAAAAATCTTCCATTGGACAACAAAATATGTACATACATACATGCATGCATGCATGCATGTATGTATGTATAAACACAGTATCCGTATTAGGTCTTACAAATTACTTAAAGAACTTCATAATGGTCATTTGTTTAAATTTCGTCATTCTGAATTTTGCTGCTGTACCGCACAACTTCTTTGCCCATAAGACGCTCATGAGTTGCAGTTGGTTGTTATTTGATGTATTTGAGCGCTATCTCAAATGCGTCCTTTGATGCAGAGTGGCTAATCTTTTCGTTTCCTTTGGCCATACTGTCTTTTTTCAGTATCATCAGATTGTTTATCCAAAACCATGGAGTTGATCTGGTTATCAGTTAACTCATCATTAGTAACCTCAGAAACATCACTTTTTGCAAGCCATTTGTCTAAATCTGCTAGCTGGATTTGCCGTTGAACAGTTTGTAAATCTCTAATTCTACTGTATTATTACTAATTCTACTGTATCCAACTCAGAATTGTCATAGGGGTTTGCTACTTGTTTAAGATTCGGTCAAACCATCATCCATGATTTTTGAAGAGTGGATTGCTCGATTTCGTCCCATGCTTGAGCGTAAATTGAATCTTTCATGTTTAAACTCTTCATAGCCTGGAAGAGGTCACGTCCCTCTGCTGTTTTTTTTTCCTAACAAAGCACAAACATATTTTCGCTCATTATACGTATCTTCTTTTGAAGTACTCAACAACATCTTGGTCCATTGGTTGGATCAGAGGTGTTACGTGAGTGGGCAAAAACACAGCTTTAATGTTTCCATGTCGAAGTTCAATCTCTGACGGGTAACTTGAAGCATTGTACAGAAGTAGAATAGCACGGACTGATAGGTTTTTTTGTTTCAAATATTTTTCTACCACTGGTACGAATTCATTGAAAAAGCAAGTCTTAAATTACAATCCATCCAAGTAGGCTTTCGGTTTTGATAGTAAACAGGAAGTGATGACACGTTAATGTTTTTAAAGACCACTGGCTTCTTTGCTTTGCATATAACAAAGGCATTTTATGGCCACTGCTGAAGGTTGCTATTGTCAGTCTGTCCTTGGCCAATTTTGTGCCTGACACAGTTTCATTTCTCGTAGCAAGGGTTGTTTTTGGGAGAATTTTATAGCTAAGCCCCATCTTATCAATATTGTAAACTTGGTTTGCCTTAAGTTCATTCTCAATGATTAATTTATCAAACTTTTGAACTAAGTCCTTAGCAGCGTCGTCATCAGCTGAGAGTTTTTCTCCTGCAATAACAATATGCCTCACACCCTGACGAAGCTTCATTTAGTGAAGCTACTCTTCACTTGCATTGAATTTATCAACCTCACCTCCCAATTTCTTATGTAAAATTACTGCCTTCTCTTATGATAGAACCTGATAGTGGAGTTCCTTTATGTCTTTCTTAGCAGAACCAAACTCATAGTGCGTCATCCAAAGGTTCTAGTTTATTCTTTTTTTATAAATTTTTCTACTTTTTAAGGCACTTTCTCCCTCAACTATTAATGAATATACTTCAAGATCTTTACGACACCTTTTCCAGTGTTTAATTGTTGTTAGGCTAACTCCTACTTTTGACGAATTTAACGAGAGACTTACCATTGCCCAGTCCTTGTAGAACGTTCGGCTTCTGTTTTAATGTACACACAACACATTTTCTTTTTTTATTAGTAGCCATTATCACTTTAAACTATAACCTGCACTTTTAGAAAGATCGTAGAGTAGCAAACAATAGGTGAGTAGTTGTCAATTGAGAAATTGAGGCCTTTAGATTTGGTTTGAATGGTCGGTTCTCCCAAGGTGTCAGTTGCTTCGAGGTTGGATATGAAGGGTTCTACTGTAGTGTAAATCACAAGTTTAGTAATCGTTAATCTTCTTAATGTGTTGAAAGACATTTTGTGTCAACAGACAAATCATGTGTTGAAAATTGTAATAAAAATTTGTATAAGAGTGCTCGACAATTTGTGACCTCTGAGACAATTAGACCTCTAGACAATAGAAAATTTGGCACAGTACGTCCAATCATCTTGACAAGTGGTGTGGCCTGTTGGTAAGAGAATGATGTCATCAGCTGATTTCGGATATGCAATCAATATGTCTTTTTGCATTTGGCAGATAAGTACACCATGTCTTTTGGTTGTTCAGTGCTCTCTCTGCAAGAAATGTTTTGTGTTGTGCGCTAAGAATCACTATTCCCTTAATTTAATTACTGTCATGCTATGCTGGGACCTACAGTTTTCTGAGGAAATCCGAAACTTTCTTGCCTAAAGTAATCAAACTTGTGACTAAAATTGGGGGGAGGGGAGGGGGATGGCATGCATTTTATGTTATTAATTGAACTCAGATTAATGGAATAGATGAAAGCATTACCTCTACATCAACGTATAGCCACATACAAAGGTATATCCGGCTGCCTGGACTGCAGTATAGTCAGTCAGGTTTTCCACTCACATAGAAGAAAAAATTCTCCGATTTTCTTGGTAAAATTCCCTGATCGATCGCAAACAAAACTGTCAACTGAACTTTGGTTTTGTTTGTCTGTGGTTTTACGGCTCAAAGACTACAATGGTCATGCTGCGCCGGGACCTACTGTTTTCCGAGGAATCCGAACCTCTTAAGGCCTAGGGAACCAAACCCCGGACTACAGTGAGCAGTGCGATCTTTATGAGATCTCTGAGTAAGCGTTCTTTTTGCACTGCTGGGAGTCGAACCCGGATTAACGGCGCACTAGGAGAACGCGTTACCACACTGCGCCACCGCAGGGCCCTGAACTTTGGTTGATTGATTGTTTGGCTTTTTTATGGCGCAAGAGCATCTGGGCTATACTGCGCCAAACGCGGAACTTTGGGTGCAGGGGAAAATTGCTGCACATTTGTGAGAAATTTAGCTATTTAAAACATAAGTTAGGAAGGTCTTCCTTGATTTTCCAGGTTTGGTTAAAAAAAAAATGCTTTTCCATGACTTTTAGAGATTTTATTTAAAATTCCTTGGCAATTCCAGGACTTCCAGATATCGATCAATTAAACCTTAGGCAAAATGTAAAAAATAAATAGTACAAAAGATGAATACTATTACTAAATTAAATTTTGCCAGGGCAGCAATGGGAAGAAACTGCAACATCTGACAAAGCCCGTAGTTATCAGCTGTAATATCCTCCCATCCATCGTTTGAAACAAAACAAAACAAAATGAAACAAGACGAAAAAGACCAAATGAATAAAGAACCTGCTATTTGCAATCATGTGTCAATCAAAGCAGTATTACTTGATAAATCACTCGCAGAGAAATTCAGATTTTGTACGCTCATGGGAAATGATTCGATAACCTTTCCATGCAAATCCCATGACAATACACTGATTATGTGAGAGAAGTGTAGTATGTCATTTGATCTTCAAACTATAAACTTCTTCACATAAACTCAAGTCTATAGTCTATCAAACTATCACCATATAAATGCCAAAGTCATAGGCAATGCCATTAAGCCCCAAAAACTTACAGATTAACATGTGCACAAACGAAAATTTGCAAAATTGTGTAATTGTTTTTATTTTTATAAGCTTTTACTCTATCCTTAAGCACTAGCATTGGGCTATAACCAGCTTTGTTATGTTTACTGTCCAATATCGGTTCTTAAAAACAGGGTATAAAAAAATTATATAATTTTGCAAAATTTCATTTTGTATATATGTTAATCTGTAAGTTTAAATGTATATAATTTGAATTTTTTTTATTATCTTTCGTTATTTCCGTATTTGTCATAATTTTTTATTATTTCCTTATTTTTTCATTATCTTTTGCAATGTCTTTTTTTATCATTTCTTTATTTTTCACTATTTCATATAGTTCTTTATTCTTTTATGTTGTTGGTTTTTTACCTGTGTATTTTGCAAAATATTATTCACAAGCATAACTTTCCTCTTGGCATTCATCAACTTCTTCACATAACTGTCCAACTCTATCATTGATTGATTTGTCTCTGATATTTTGCGCAGATCTAAAAAGAAAAAATGTCACAATATATGTACACTAATAACAATGAAAAAATAATTATATCTACGACTGAAACCAGAAACAAACCATGTACAGTTCGTTCACGAAAAGTAGTCCGATGGTACCGTTAGAATTCACGGGAGCTGAAGTCACAAACGGCCTAGCCGATTACAGCAGAGGGGAGGACGTCATTTCAGAACTGATTTTTGGCGCAGGCAAACGTTCGGTAAGAATCATTTCTGAAATGATGTCTTCCCCTTGGCTGTAATCAGCTAGACCATTTGTGACATCAGCTCCCGTTAATTCTAACGGTACCAATGAACAACTTTTCGCGAACAAACTATACATCTTTACTCAAATATTGTGAATGATTCATTTTTTTTCTTAATTTTTAAATACGTTAAAATTAAACTTTCTTTTTTTTAATAAAAAATACTATGTCCAAATGAAATCTGGAAGCTACTGAATTAAGGCCTGCAAGAAAACACTATTTGTTTTCGCTTTCTAACTCTTGTAAAATTCTTAGGAGTGAACAAAAAAACTTTGGAGTATAGAAACCAATACTTTACGTTAAATTTCTTTAAACTAGTACATGTTACATTATGTAATATGGCGGAAGATTTAGTTGTATACGCATATCTTACAGATATTATGGGTTTATTTAAAAATCATAGTAACAAAGCGAGTCATAGGAATTTCCTAGTTTCCCCTGTACCTTTATAATTGTTTACACTATGCCTAAGTATATTATGTGTGAAAAGTATTAATTGCCAAAATGGGGTAGATACATGCTGTGAGCATATATATATTTAGAAAATGACACCAATAGATTTGCTTAACGCAAGGTTGCCACAACCAGGGTTTCAACTGGCTCAAAAAATGGTGTCGCAAAATTGCTAAAATGGGGAAAAAAAAGTTGTAGTAAATGCTAAAAAAAGATTAGTTGCTTTTTTTGTCACTCTAAAAATCGTACCAATAAAATTATTTACATCAACAATGCTTTGAATTACTGGAAGAGTTACCAGGGTGTCTACTGAATTTTGAAAATGCAAATTCATGACTTTTTTTTTTTTACTTATTCATGACCTTACAGAAAATTTTCTTAACCTATATAATTCAGTAATATGCAGGGACATAACCAGATTTTTTTGGAGGGGGAGATATTAAATCAAATGTCGACAGAGATAAGGATAATGGTTTTTTTTGGCAGACTCATGATTCTTAGGTAAATCTGGTGGATCGACGATATTCTAACATCTAAGCATCTAATATAAATAATATCGAAGTTGCGGAACACCGAAAGAAAAATAAAACTACTCTTGAGCAGAATCACAAAAATATTTAAGAACAAATTACAAAAAATCATAAAATATTCACATTCAACTTAAAAACTTCTGCCTTGTTTTATGATGATGGATAAAAGAAAAACACACATGCCATACAAACAACGTTGGAATAAAAACTGTTACTTAAACTCTTGCATGGTATCTAGTGCTACTGGCACTACGGCGATCAAGTTTGCCCAGAAGAAAACTACTATTTTCTAGACGAAACTCTGTTTTCATCAAATACATGGCATGCTATGACCCCACCCAAAATAGCCAGATTTAGCTATAAATTATGCCTTTTTGGC
>QLNU02015270.1:96428692-96452718 GCA_006491805.2 Dysdera silvatica | reverse complement strand
TTGAAGACCGTCGTCCTAAAATTCTCCCGTGATTAAAATCTGATTTACGTAAAGGACGATTACGAACTCTGAAGTGGTTGATCTTTTGGTGCCTGTTACATTGGCGGCCAAAATTGCGTAGCAAACCTATAAGTGATGTCATCGTTAGCCAATCAGATTGTTTAAATCGGTCCTAATGCTAAAAGTGTTATGGAAATTCAAATCTCGCTGCCGGGCGAACTGCCAGTTTCTTATTTAGGTTTGGGTTTAGTTTTACTTTCAAAGGTTTTGCGTTAATAGGCAATTTGGTTCTGACTCCACGATTATATATCATCTGAGCAGGTGACACTTTAAGACCTGTGATGGGAGCATTTCTATATGCCATTAGAACCATAGACCAATCTTTGTCATCTGATTTTGCCTTTCGGAGAATTGACTTCGTTATACCCATTGCCTTTTCTGCCATTCCATTACTCTGAGGATACCGAGGACTTGAGAATACACATTCAAAATCCCATTCCTTAGCAAACTGTTTGAATTCATAATTTTTAAATTGGTTATTGTCACTAACCACTTTTTCAGGACTACCATATCTAGCAAATGCAAACTCTAGCCTTTTCTTAATTTCAGAAGCTGTTTTATTAGCTAATGGCTCTATTTCTATCCATTTGAAGTAGTAGTCCGTTAAGACCAAGTAATCTTGATTCCCAAACTAATTAATGTCCATGCCAATTTTCCTAAAGGGACCCAAAGGAATAGAATGAGGTTGTGATGGTTCCTTTATATTTACTCTCTTAAACTTATCACATGCTACAATTGGATACATAATTCTCTATATCACGACTCATTCCTGGCCAATAAACAATTTCTCTAGCTCTATTCTTACATTTTTCTACACCAAAATGAGACTCGTGGATCAACATTAACATTTCCTGTCAAAATTCATTTGGTACTACAATCTTCTCATTGAGAAATAGTACACCTTCACTTACCTACAATTCATCCTTAATCTTAATGTACTGTCTTATCTCTACTAGTACCGCTTTTACATTATCAAGCCAGCCCTCTTTACAATATTTGGACATTTTTGCTAACTCTTTGTCTTTTTCTAAGACCTCTTTAAATTCTACCATTCTACACTCATCCATAGTGAGATATTTCAGAATCATACGAACCATATTTAACATTTCAGGGTCATCTCTGACCTTTTCTTTTATGTACACCCCAGATAAAGTGTCGGCTAGATACATTTCACTTCCAGGTACATACCGAATGATGAACTCATATTTTAGCACTTTTAGTAGCATTCTAGTTGTTATTTTAAATATCTGTTTGTTTACAATTGATATCAATAGGCAGATATTTTAGTTTCTGTGATTCAATCACACTCAGCGGAATAGCATGGGGAAGGTGTGTCACTGGGCGCAAAATTTAAATATTGGACTGATGTAAAGGAGTGCTAACCGGTTTTAGCGAGCACATCCCCGTATCCAGAGCGGGGATCTTATGAACCGGTCTCACTGAAAATAAATTTTGTAATAGGACTCTAAAAACACATATATGCATTTACTTGCTAATCTTGTAAAAAGAGGAGAAAAAACTCTCAAACCTTGAATTATCAAAATTTTGACTGCAAGGATTCGTTTTGCAGACCATTAATTTAAGAATACTTTAAAGAAAAAAAAATAGAAACCATTTTCTTTACAAGGAGGAATTCTGAAAAATTAAATTATGATAACAAAACTACGAGTAAAAATTTACAACGATGTCTGGAGGCAAAATTGGTATTTTCTCATTTATTTTTGCATGATCTATTTCAGCAGCGCAGTAATTCAAAACTCATGGGGGGGAAGGAGGAGGGCTTGAGTCCCTCCTCCTCCTCCACTGATCTATTTATATTCGTTCTTTACGATAAAGGTAACACATCTTTATTCATATTTTGCAAAAATTTCTCACTTCCCCCCGAAATTAAATCCTGGCTACAGCCTTGAGTGGGCGAGATGCTTAACTTGCCCAGGGTGCTGACAACCCATGCTACGCAGCTGATCACACTTGCTACTTTTTGAAGAAGCATGACCCGTGGTGTTCTTATGCTATTAAAATGTAAATAATAACAACAGTCACAAACGAGGAAATATCAATAACAGACAATGAACATGCAGGTAATAAGCTATGGACATCTTTGTCTGACTGAGCCTTAAAACACATACAAAATAATATATTTTAAAGTAGAAGTCCCTCTAGTATGTTGTTCTGCAATTATTAGGTGCATCTGTTACTTTGGGTATATGTTGTTATCGTTTCTGCTAACTTGTTGCAGCTACAAATGGCTAAATGTTCGGATATTGCTAATTTTACCATAGAGATACACTGTTTTTTTTCAGCACATTATTTTTTACTATTATTTTATTATGATGGTGCTACTCTTGTTGAATTATTATTATTTACTCTATGTAATTTGTTGGATCTTGGAAGAGTTTGTTGAATTCACTTCTCAAATCTGAAATAATTTCAAAGCATCGCTTGCTGTTGTAAGAAGGCGTTTAAGACCCTTGCTTGTCAAAGGTTTGTTTGAAACAGGCAAAGTGTTTGTATTCACCTTGGATGATATTTTTTCCCACAGTCCCAGCTTTTTTGAGAATGAAGCAACATCTGAAATCGTTCCGCCAATATCTTTATCCTTACCTTGAAGCTGCAAGTTAAGGATATTTAACTTTTCGGTGATGTCTGCGAGAAAAGCAAAATCCTGCAGCCAAACCGGACCTTCCAGTTCACGAGAGGATTCGCCTCGTTCTTTCAAACGTTCTACTAAGGCAGGAAGAAACTCTTGAAAACCTTGTAAAACTCTGCCTTTACTCAACCAACGAACTTCCACATGAAGCAGTAGATCACCATACTAGCAATCTAGTTCGTCAGTCAGTCCTCTGAACAAATGTCTCTGAATTGCACGTGCTCTAACTTTGTTCACTACTTTTATGACTGTTTTCATTACATTGTTCATACTTAAAAACTTTCCACACAGTGACTCCTGGTGTATTACACAATGGTAAGACAGAAATTTCGGAAAGCTGCTGTCTTTACGACACAAGGTTATGAATCCCTTCTCTCTGCCTATCATCGCAGAAGCTCCATCAGTTTCTAAGCCCACCAACTAATTTATAGGAATATTTTCAGACTTGAGAAGATCTTTAACTGCTAAAAGTATGTCCTGTCCTGTAGTGTGTCCTGTTAACGGTATAATCGTTACTAGCTCCTCTCTTATTTTGAAATTATCAAAAACCATTCTTGCAAAAACGGCCAACTGAGCTGTATCAACTATATAAGTCGATTCATCAAGTTGCAGGGAGAAATAGCTGCAGAGATCAAAGTCAGTTTTAAGTTGTGAGGTAGCGTCAGAACTTATAACCTCAACCCTTCTCACTACTCTATTTGCAAAAAGCTGTACAGCTTTAATAGCACACATAGTATCAGTTTTATTTTTGAAATCATCAAATAATGCATCTGCAGCTTCTAAAAATGCAGTTTTGATTATTTCACCATCTTTGTATGGTTTCTTATTCTGTGCAATAATATTTGAAATCGGAATGACGCCTCAGTTGCTGCTTTCTTCTTGTTTAATGGTTTTAAAAAAGTTGATTGTTGAGCATTAAGTTTAGATTTTAGCTGCCTTACCTTTTCTTTCCTTAGAGCAGAATTCAGTGGGAAATCCTTTTCAATCCCTGCGTGAACAGTTTTGAGGTGACGTTCCCTTTCTTCCCAACTGATACACTTGCATAGTACAGTAAACACACACATTTGTCCTTTACCTGGGTAAAGAAGTAATCAGTTTCCTATTCGGAACAAAAGTGATAAGTTTTTTGCTTTTTGCTTGAACACGCAATCATTAGAACAGACCTAGCTTAGTACCAATGCGTAAATCAAACTATCTAAGTTAGCAAATGTCTAATATACACACACGAAAAGCATAACGTGCACAATCTCACGCATATACAATCAACTGTGAAATGAGGCTGACAATAGCAGTTGCGTGGGAGAAACAAGCAGTTATTGTCGTTAGCGTCAGCTCGGTGGAGGAATCAAGGTTAGTCAACCAGAGCGTTAACGTGATCTACCGAAAATGTCCCTGTGAGCTACTAGTAGCTTATGATCGACGGTTTGGCAATCACTGCTCTAGACGTTAGTATCAAATAACCAGTTCATCAACCGTCGTGTTATGTGCTATTGGCGAGATTAAGCGCCAACGATTTGGAGAAGATAAAAAATACTACACGATATAACCAATAATGATGTAAGCTAGAAAAATGGCCCACTTTGTGAAATAAATAAGTGATTTTGGCGCAAAAATGGAAAAATTTGCACTTTTGTTATCAGTTTGTAGTAACATTTTCGTTTTGGTGCAAAAATGGAAAAATTCATGCTTTTGTAGCAGTTTGTAGAAACATTTGCGATTTGGTGCAGTTTGACGCAGGCGTGTGATCCCTGCATTTTAGAAAACAAATCAAGAAAGGAAATTGTGAATACGATGTGAAAAACACGGGATAAATCAAAATATCTTAAGGTCTTGAATAGCCAAGCAAGAGGTAACAAAAAAACACAATAGGCATGGTCCATGAAACAATTTATTCATAATCATTCAAATGCATTGTCTTCACTAAGGTAACGTCTTTTCGCTGCTGTATTTGTGTACGGTCTGAGAACCCATTCGACATCAGCAACTGTATCTTGGTCTAGAGTGCCAAGTTTAATTTCATACACTAGAAAAAAGGATAAGAGAAAAAACACCTTATATTAAAGACTAACAGTAGGGTGAGTTGTTAAAATTTCAGCAACTGATCTGCTGAGAGCACCATTGTTCTCTTCAGTAATAATATATATAATAAAATAATATAATATATAAAATTAACAATTGTCACTTTTAAAAATATATTTTAACAACCAATTTGTGCAAATGAGCTTCGGCTTCCCACTTGTCATTAAAGACAAGCCTTGATTTGCACACGAGTTCAAGGGGAGGGGATAAAACAAAATTTTTCTTTTGCTGTTAACAATATTGTATAAATGGTGGTGGGAGGGAGGAGAGCCCTCAAACCGCAAAAAAGAAAGAAAAAGAGTACAGTAACCATGACAGGTAATTAGCCTGTTATCTGAGTCCAAACTTCGATTTGCTTTATGTGAAATTCTTTATTTTACGATGCAAGGTTAGTGAAGGTAACGTTGCGCCTAGACCTTTAGAAACTTCCCCAAGGATCGAAGCCTCTATTATTAGCAAAACCAAACCCTGGACTATAGTGAGTAGAAAAAAGGGCACATATTCTACAGCACTAATGGAATCCAATCCAGGGTGTCTACCCAAATTCTATTTCAAACTTCCCTGACTTTTCCAGACCAATCGATTTCCTGTCGCTAATTACAGTAAACAACATACAATGCACTAAAATTTGTGCAATAAGGTAAGTTTCAAGGCCATGAAATCAATTAATGCAAACTCCAACGCCATTTATAACTCAATTATAGTGAATTTACAAATTCAAAAGCTGTATTAAAAAGTATTTCTTTACACTAAAAACTTGTACTAATTAAATACAATCTCTGTTCAAAAAGTTCAGTGAAACATATATCTTGCGAAAGGTATTCACACATATCGGCAAACAAGGTTCACTGTCCTTCAAAATAATCACCATCCGATGTTATGCATACTTAACAATGTGTGTTCAAGGCATTGAAACTACGTGAGAAGGCGTCTTTTGGGATGACCTTCAGTTCTGCGATCACATTTTGTTGAATCTCCTCAATCGTCGAAAATCTTTGTCCTTTCAAGACTCTCTTCAGTAATAGAAACAGAAAGTAATCTGCAGGCACCAGATCAGGAGAGTAGGGGGGTGAGCAAGTGATGCAATCTCCATTTTGGCTAGAAACTGGTGTACAATGATGGCCGTATGTGGTCGCGCGTTATCGTGGTGTAGGATCTACGAACCCTTTACTGCATACTGAGGCCTCACTCGCCACATCCGTTTCACAAGGCAACCCAAAACTTCAACGTACTTAGGCCCATTCAATTCACTTCCTTCGGGCAAAAATTCCTATGAATTATGCCTGCAGCATCAAAGAAACAAATGAGCATCGTCTTTATTCAGGACTTTTCGCTTCGGACATTTTTCGACTTCGGCGAGCCCACACCCTGCCTCTTTGATTCGGGGTCGTACCTGACGCACCAACTCTCATCGCGGGTAACAATACGATTACGGAAAGTGGGGTCATTATCTGCAATGTCAATGAATTCCCCGCATACATTTAAACGTTCTTGTGTTTGTTCTACATGCAAACGGTGAGGCACCAGACGCGAGCAAAGTTTAAGTTTACCCAATTTCTCAGTCAAAATTGCGAACACAGTGCCAACATTGATTCCAATCTCCTCTGTCGACATTCGCGCTGTCTGTCGACGGTCTTTGACTAACAGGTCCTTCAATCAGGGTGTCTACTCAAATTCTGTTTCAAACTTCCCTGACTTTTCCAGGTTACCAGACCAAGTCTTAATCGATTTTCAGTCACTAATTACAGTAAACAACACACAACGCATTAAAATTTGTGTAAACAAAATAAGTTTCAAGACCATAAAATCCATTAATGCACACCCCAAAGCCATTTATAACTCAATTATAGTGAATTTACAAATACAAAAGCTGTATTAAAAAAGTTCATTTTTTGAATTAAAAACTTGCATTAATTAAATATTTACAACATTTTCATTTGGCCCTTTTTGAGTTCATTATAAAAGAGTTTAACTATATAATCGCAAAGCTGATGCTTCATCTTCTATTCCGTTTAAAGTGTGTATGACTATAAGGCAAAGGAGATTGGTATGACCAAAATCTCTTACAGATTAGAAAATTTAGCTAAAAACACTTTTTGTTTTTCAAGTTTTAGTTATATATTTGGCAAACATTTTCTTCTGAAAAATATATAGGCTTAATAATTTTATATAAATTATATTAGTTTTGGTGCAAAATGGTAACTTTTGGAAGAAGTTTAGTCAAAAGTACAAGTTTTTCAAATTTTTCAGTAGGTAATGTGGTATGAAAAGCACAGTTCAGGAAAATTATTTTAATAAGTTATTTATTATAACAATGAATTTCAAATTTCCCTGACTTTTCCAGGTTTTCCATATCGGTAGACACCTTGCCAATCTTAGCCGTGTTGACGAAACGTATTACCTGCACTAGCGAAGGGGACATTACGCCAAAGTTTAAAGTCAAATGTTATCACTTTTATATAGTGCATTTACTGATTCAAATATGGCAAAAGATTCAAGTGAGCCTTGAAATATAAAAGAAAACGACGAAGACATGCTTATCAGGTTAATTAATTTTTCTCTTAATCTTAAAACAGGAAGCTTCCAGGTGATGCCAATTTTCCAGTAGAGTGTGATTTACTAGCCACACAAGTAATATTAATTGTATAGAAAATCCAGGTTTGAAATCGTTGACACGGTGATGTTTTAATGGGGTCCCCAAATTAGCAAAGTTTGTTTATTGTAGGTACATAGCGGGACCCACTTATAACAAATCCATATTTAGTGAGGGAATTTTTTTTTTTATTTGGTACAAAGTTTAATAGCAATACAATTTAATTGTTTTTAGTGAACAAGACTTGCAGATCTCAAATTTAATGAGTAAAAAATGGAGATATTTAAAAAAAAAACAGTAATCAAGGATATTCTCTTTTAACTGAGGTAAATATCGGGATATAAACTTTCAAGTACTTGAAATCAGATAATTGCTGCAAACCCACATCCCTTTCAGAATACATGGTAAAGAGTTCACAACAAACGCTATTTTGAGCAATAGATTACGCTAATGACTATGTATTCAATGGGTTAAATATTTTATGATGAAAATATAATGAACAGATATACTGCACAACGAAGCAAATAACTATGGACTGGTATTAGATGATAAATTACCCGCAAAGAAAAAAGAATTCTTGGTGGGAAACCAGACCCACAACCAGTTGATAACCAATGAATTACTTGTCCCGTTGATCTAAAGACAACAATCAAACTCCTCCGTGCAAGAAAACATAAAGCTTCATTGTGGACAAGTTTACAATGAATGAGGCACTACTTGAACTGCGTTTTAAACCCGAAGCAACACGTCAAAGTAGTAAACATTGAGTTTCTTTGTGAGTAATTTATCATCTAATACTACCATTTCATTGGCTAGGATGAGAGTTGTTAACTTTAATAAATATCAACGTTAGGTTAGTATCGCCTTTTGTATGTTTGGACTGTCGCTTTGTTTGAAAAGCAGTCAAAATATCTCTCCATTAATTGCAAACTTGTCTGTAGTCAAGCTTTATGTTTGCTTGTAGAAGGGAGTTTAATCGTCGCTTGTAGCTCCATGGGAAGAGAACACTTGACTAGTTACCAAGGTTGTACTGTATTAGATTTTCCTTATTGCAAAAATTCAAACGTCAGTAAAGAAGGGTCACATAAATTATTGAGTCCAGGGGCCCCCCCTGGGTGTGTCAAGATGGCTCTGAGCTTAGGGCTTAATTATTTAACACAGGTTCAGATCTTCTGGGAAACTGTAAGTCTTGGAACTTTGGGAACTGTCTTCCTACACTCAAACACATTGAGTTACTACATTATGTGCTCGTTTACACACATTTTCAATTCCATGTGTAGGTTACATTGCAGTCAAATACTAGTAACCTCATACACAGGTATTTGTTTAAATTTACAATTATTAAAAACAATTTCTGCGATTTAATGATTAAAATTCTAATACTTACACTTTAAATCAATCCTGGGTCCAAGTTCTTCTAACTTCAGTTTATTTTCTTCGTAGCAGTATTTGTGATGCCTTCAATAAAAAATAAATTACACTTTCAAATATTTTGTTCATTAATACAGAACAAGAACACACAAAATCATGGTCACCAGATATGTCTTGATCTGAAATCTGCATGTATGGGCGTAGGCGTTTTCGGGACATGCCTGTACAGTTTCAGACATGTTTCTTCAGGCCCAAAGCTCGAAAATGGCCTGATGCCCAAAAGTCGTCCATAAGCACAATCAGGCCTGTGCAGGGCTCTAATTAATATACATATACAAGGGAACAGTCATGTATGATTGTGCCCAGTGGTCAAGGCACTGGCACGGTAATCCAAAGACAACGGGTCCAAATCTAGTCTGTGCACGCATATGTGTAGGTAGTATTTCATCTAAAGCGAAATAGAAGGGCGCAATGCCCTGCTCTTCACTTTCTCCGTTCTTTTGCCCCTCCTAGTCCTTGGAAAATAACGTACTATCCTTCACCAATAATAATTAAAATTCTGACGTCAGAATCCAAAACATGTGACAAAATTTGTTGATTTGTAAAAACTCCATACCCCAGCATTTCATTTCCATAATAATATTGGTGGTTTTAGTAAAACGATATTGTTAACGAATATTTCCAAACAAAGCACTGTTGCCAGGTTTGCAGACTTTCAACCACAGACTACTTCGATAAACGTTAGCGGTTCCACGTATTTTTCAGGTCAAATTTTTGTTAAAATCAATTTGTTTGTCTTTAAGCTCTAAATTAAGCATGTTTTACATCCCTATTTTATTACTCTTACTTGTCATATAGTACAGAATATTGTTTATGATCTGAGTGTTGCCACAACTAAATTATAGTTATATCAATTTAAATATTTTGTACGAAGTTGGGACTCTTTAATCTTGCCATTAGATGACAATCCACCACACTTTCCCCTCGCTGTTTGCATATACTTAGAAAAAGAAAATGCTTACTGGCAAATGAAAACTAAAAAAAAAACAGCAATAGGAACTAAACCAATTAAGACGTTGTTAAAAGGAGTTAATAGCAGTAAAGCTGATGCAACCGCGGATGTTCATTACGAGTATCCGTGAGAGGAAAAAAAAAGGGCCTTTTATCAGTCCATGAGCCCTGCCCTAACT
Organism: Dysdera silvatica; assembly: GCA_006491805.2. Taxonomy (NCBI): domain Eukaryota; kingdom Metazoa; phylum Arthropoda; class Arachnida; order Araneae; family Dysderidae; genus Dysdera; species Dysdera silvatica. The sequence continues at coordinate 96,442,775 of QLNU02015270.1, read as the reverse complement.
TTTTTTTCTAGATGAAACCCTAGTGTAGGGCATGTATTTTTCTCTTTACCTAAAACACACATTCCAGTATGAACCATAGCAAAGTGGAATGTAAAAAAAACATAATTGTATTCGAATAATCCTATGCACTTTCCTTTATTTCTTTAAGAGGTCCCTTTTGATTAAAGGGAACATTTTCGAACCCAAAAATAAACCTAACTAAAATACACTGTAAAGGTTCGAGGGTAACCACAGCTACATGTTGATTTAATTAAAACTAAATATGTACTGAGGAAATTTGAATTTATTAATAAACAATAATTGAAATTAGCTAAGGCGATGCATTAACTTCAGAAAGAAGGAGAACTTACCGGAATAACATGATGTCTTCATGATTCACAAATGTCATAACTCGTTTGCTTTCATCTTTAGGAACGGGAAATAAGTATTTCAAAATATTCGTCACCTATAAAAAACACAGAATTCCCATTTTTCACAAAGTCACTCGGTAATCCTATATATGCATTATAAAAATTATTTTTGGGGGTTACTTATTTTTTTTTTATAAAAAATTTGCTTGGTCAGAGATGTGCACGTTTTCTTATTAAATTTAAAATACAAGGAGAAGAAACTCAAATTTTTTTTCTCCTTTAGTACATACATTTCATTGCATCTGACCATCATTAATATGCTAAAAGTGTTCTGCACATAATAATATTATTATATGCAGTTCTGCATATAATAATATTATTATGTGCAGAACTATGAATTATGTGTGTATATAAAAAAATAAATATGAAGGGAGACATTAGTTATATATTCAATACGTTATCCAAACAAGTTGTTTAACCCCTCCAATCTTCCTTCTGTCCATAAATCAAACACTAAACTGGTTTCGTGAATAACACGTCAACTTATAACATGTTGGAAGCAGAATAGGATGCTACAGTAGTTCTCAACAGTTTTTGCACTTTTTTTTAGCATATGTTCACAAGTGGTCTTATTACTCATTCCAATTCTTTTTTTTCTATAACCTTTTTTTTTTATCAATATTGAGATAGTTCCAAGCCTACCAATTTGAGAGTCCGCATTATCTCCCCCCACCCCAACTGAAACCGTAAAATTCCAGCTTGGGAAAAATGCTCTCCTGGTTGAAAACCCCTAGGATACAAAGTTAAAGAACTTCTAGTTCATTCTGCCTTCACTTGAGCGATTGCGTTCAGAAACGTGTTTTTAAAATTTATGCCAGTGTTGAAATAACTGCTCATTATAACATCTAGTTCCATGCATATCTACTTAGCATGTTTAACATATACTAGTTATATATACACACATACTTCATATTATATGATGGTGGGTCATTTCAGAATTAAGATTTAAAGCTATGACATAACTTGATAGTGGATATATATATATATATTCTGATATTTATGTTTCACAATTTGTTCCCCGTCCATCTTTGATTACATATATAGTTGGACACATGTTGCATATCCACTATGTATAATTTCCTGAACGAGGACTCTTACCCTTCTTCCTAATTTTGTCCTGAAATTGTGGAACACAAGATGTGGGTATTCCTGGGGCATGGTGTTAAGTTGTGCCACGTCGTGTCTCATTACGGAATCAGTGATAGTAAACCGTGCAGTTGGCCCATGGGGTAAATGGCTGATGACTAACCCATCTGTAAAGAAAGGAAGAAAAACTTTATGAATAGAATACAATGTCCGAAATCACTTTCATCTAAACGTGATCCAAAAGTTGTTACTGATTCAGAGAATCACATTTTATCAGAAAATTATTTGGTACATACATATTATACAGATAGGAAGAATACATGATCAGAAAATCTGTATCACCTAGTTGGTATAAAGAGGAGACCCACTGTGTTGCCATAATTTATTGGAAAAGTTTCAGTTATGGACGAGAGATTCATGATCTGAGTGTTGCTGCAATTTCTCTTCAAAAAGAAAAAAAAAAGGGTGACCTGACTGCAGTTAAGAAGAAACGTTAGTGTTTGGAAAACGAAGGAGTAGTGTGCTAAAGCATTTGGTGGTTGAAATTTGAAGGTTAAAGGGCAGCCGATGGAAGTGGAGACTTTAGTTTCAGTGATTTAATAAAGGGAATTGCAGTTCCAAAAATGAAGCTGGAAAACCTTTGACAGCAGGTTCTGAAGGTGTATACCAAACCATAGACTCAAGTACACACACAAGCAGTAGATAACTCTCAAATGAGTGGGAATGCTTCAGCCCACAATTATTTGCACACTGCTCAAGTTCGACAAGATGCACAGAAATTTTGAGCAAGTCAGAAAACGGCAATAACGTTTTCGAACTGTCCGAATACAATAATAAACAAATAATGAAATTTTGTTAAGTATTATTAATAAAGTAAGTTATTTGGTTCCACCAAACGATACAACACAACTGAACTTAGTGATTTGGCACGTTTTCTGTGTAAAAGAAATCATTGCTGATACATATTGTCTTTATGGAAGGGTAAACGTTAAATTTAGTAAATACTTCTAAAATACAAGGACAGCAAGGGTCACACTGCACCAGAACTCACAGTTTTCAAAGGAATCCAAACCTTTTAAAGTTGAGGGAATCAACCCCTGGACTACGGTGAGCAGTTAGTTGGTAAGTGTTCTATTCTTTGGCATGGTTAGAGTCGAACTCAGGATTATCACATGCTAGGCCAACATGTTATCACTTTACTGCAGCGGGGCCCCGTTGCAAACTTTTTCATCCCAAAACTACACTATACAAAACGTGGAACGGAACAACAACTGAATGTAGCCCGGGAACCATGATATATTTACGCACCACAAGCTTTCAGGATATCAAACCTGGCCAAATGAACTGAATGACCGTGTTAATAAACATCGAATTTTGTGAAAACAAATATCTTACATTAATTACCCACTGCCCCCCCCCAGTTTATGTCTGTATTTAGCTTAATAACATTTAAATTATCTACACAAAGTCAGTCCTAAGTGTAGCCTGCATAATTAGAAACAGTAGTAAGTGAAAATTCAGACAATTAGGCGTAATAATGCTACAGAAAATGAGTAAACAGTCACATGGTCAAGAAACCAACATGACAAACTGAGATTCAGTTAATCGAGATAACCAGACTCGAGATAATCCAGATAATTAGAATAGTTCTCCATTTGGTTTCATAAACAGCAATCATTCGGGGATGGGTCTGCCATGTTGAATTTAATTTCCTTTGTTATTTCAAATGATTTCTCCATTTCTTCACACTTGATGCAACATGACCTTCTTGTGATATAAAAAGTTAACACACTTCTTTGCAAAATCGTGATAAAGGGCAAAAAATTAAAACATGTGTTGAAACATGAATGAAAGCATTTTTAAGAAACTATTTTACAATGAACTACGGAAGGCATTCACAGGCCCAAATTTAAACATCACAACAGGTTAATAAGTATCAAAGAACAACTGCAGACTTGTTTGTAATGATTTTCTCTGTAATAGTCTTCACGAAACTGTTCGCTTTCACGTTTTAATTGAATTAAAAATTTTCCAAATCATTTTCACATTACATTAAGCATACATGATTCCATGACATGAATTAAACAGATTAAGAGTTAGTGCATAAAACGATCCCTATTTGTAGAGATTTTTCTGAAAATTCTCCACAAGATGAATTTAATTTTTTAATCGATCTTATTTTGCACCCACATATGCTCAGTTTTAATATGACACTTATGCCTTTTTTTTTGCTTTCTCCTCCTTTGTTGACACAAGTTTATGCCAAAGGTATTATTGAGGACTATATACAACATAATATCATTATGATGAAATGTTCATTTGCTTGTATTGTATGTTATCAGGATAGCAAAAATCAAGCTGAATCTTTTTTATCTGCTTAGTGCATCACACTCGGGATTGTGAGGGGAAAACAACAACAACAATAGTAAGAATACTTTCTGGAATTAAAGCCAGATTATATTTGTATGGTAGTTAAATACCTTAGCGTTTTGCTACTGCAACAGATATGCTAAGTAACACGACTGATTTGAAGGTGATATGGCCAAATAAATTCAAATATATTTTTGAAATAGTTGTTAAGTGAGGCATTTCAATACGCTGAAGATACTTTTTTTTCTCCCATGTAGTATGATGGCAATTTAACTAATACTAAGAACATAAAGTTTTATTCGTGTTTTCATCATATACAACTTTTACTTATATACTACATTCACCTTTTTTATCCATACACTATTTATACTCATGGCATAATGCTCAACCTTTTCTCATACATCATACTTAATATACATACAGCATACATACTTAATATACATACAGCATACATAATACTTAATATACATATAGCAGTGTTCATTCTATGCTTATTTCACAAGGCAGAGCACCCAACCTGCCCTTTTATGCAAATACATGGTGCCCTGCTTGCTCTCGTAAAAAAAAAATTTGCGCACTGACATACACCTCGTAATTAACCTTTGCGCCCTACTGGAAATCTGCCTTGTTCCCAAAAAAACACCACCAAAAATATATTTTTGGTTCTATGTGTCTGCACCTACTTATAATGAATGATTTTTTATAGTCCCCTCCAATTTCCTATACTTTTAACGTCATCGGATATAGCAAATCAAAAGTTCGGTCCCTTGAGGTTTGCTGTAGCAGGGTTCAACTCAATTTAAATGAAGTGGTTAGTCGAGTTTCATTTTCCATCGAGAAAAAATAAATAAAATGGTTTGTTAAAGTTTTAATTAGTAATGTAATCAGTTATAGCGTTAATCAGTATGAAAGTATGTAAAGATTTTTTGATAAAGTGCCTTTTTTTCAACCCAGAGCATCCTGCCCGTTTCTAATCCTAGAATGAACACTGAATATAGCATACATCATACTTAATAACATATATATATAGCATACATCTTAACTTCTACTCATGTACAACATATAAGATCATGTATGCATTATACATCTCAACATTCACTCTCACCCATCATACATAACTTTTACTCATGCACCATATTCAATCTTTACTTTCATATAGATTCTCTCCATAATAATTTTTCTTTTTTTACCTGGTTTTCCCCTTGTCTCATGAACGATAATCAGATCCGTAACGTCATTTGCTCTTGAAGCATCAATGAGTTGCTTTAAATCATAATTCCCACGATTCACACGTTGGGAATTCGGAAAAATCAGCCGCAATTCCTGTAAGGTGCACCATTTATCAGAATGTATAAGCAAAATAAAGAAATTATCAGTTCCAATCAATCTCAAAGGCACTTGAATATCGTGGTTATAGCTTTTAGGTCAGCACAGACAATTGGCATGCATAGAATCCAAAACGCATATTTCCCAGCTTGAACAGATTTGCAGCATATTTCTTGATCTGTTTTATTCACAAACTTGAACAAAACGAAATTTGCATACTTGACATTCCAAGACTAGGCTGTGGGTCATATAAGGTAGGGAACTCACGGCTCAATGCACCTTTCAAATCATGATACACTGACATACAACCATTCTTACTAAAAGTCAAACCAGTTGACACAAAGGCAGTGTTTTTAACCACTTGGGTTCTTCGAATGCAAAGTTACTGTGACCAATACATGCATCGATATACAGTCAAGCCTCTATTTAATGCAGTTGTAAATTCCCGACAAAGAACTTCGTGGACATTTAAATGAGAAATAAGTTAAATTACTATTTCTAAATGAACTTTTTTTAGATACTTGTACAGCATCATAAAATTCTGCGTGATAATTCCGACATACACGTTTTTTTTTAGCTTAAACTAAAGTTTTTTGTTACAGGAGGGAAAAGAGACTAGTTCAAATTTAGGTGAGGGACGATGTCTCTTTTTCTCCTATAACAAAAATCTCTAGTTTGAGCTAAAAAACATAGGTGTCGAAATTATCATGCATAATTATTTCCCACGAAAAAACACTAAAACTCGCTCCGGAGCATTTTCTGTGCTAACCACTATGTGGCAATTGTGTCATCCCTGAGAGGGGTATTAAAACTAAAATTTTAATACACAAATTGCAGGAATATGCAAGTGAAGCTGTTCCCCCTACATAATACAAAAGCCCTATCCATAATTTATGTAGAAAAAAAGTTTGTTTATTTGAATTGCTAGTTCGAAACAGTTTTTCTGATTATAATGTATATTTGCATCTCTGTGGCATGAAATTAATATTGTGAGAATGAAAAAAAAAAAAAAAAATGTTAATAATTCAGGGCTCCCACACAGAGAAATTTGCAAAATAGATGTCATTAAAATGAGGTTTGACTACTATTTATACGACTCAGGTCTACAGAAGTATGTGTTTAGTAAACGTACAGCTTGATGAAAATGATTACAATACCTTTGCAAACTGTTTCAGTTTAATACTAGGCTCGTGGCTAGTCGTTATCACAATCTTGGGATTTTCAACACCAGCCCAACGATATTCGTCGTCCTCATGAGTCGTGAGATCTGTGCAAGCAAGGGAATATCAACGATGACAATTGGAGAGAAACAGGCAATAAATTAATTAAAGTTAATGATGTCAATTTCCGTTACACATTAGAAGATCACTTTATATGTAGTATTATATAAAAAAAGTACTTACTGTCAACATTGTCGTCCCATTCCAATGTCTTTTGTATCTTCAAGGCATCTGTTTGAACAGTAGTAGGCAAAATCTTGTTTTCTAAATTGAACGAAACAGGAAACAAATTAAAATTATACAGTAAATGTATGTGAATTTTTATTCTTCTGCATAAAACATTCGGCACTAGTATAGTATACAGTGGGTCTGCCAACTTCTACATAACTCTGTCAACCCTGATGCGATTCTGTCAAGTACAGCAAACACGCTGTGTAGAAAAACGTTCAAGAAATGCAAAAAAGTAGACTAAACTGAACAACCATCACAAAATAATCTTTCATCAATACGAAAACAAAATTCTTATATAAAAAGAACTTTTCTGGTGCAAGTTTTATTTCAATATTGGATTTCGTATTTTTTACTGCAAAGTTGGTTTCACCGTGGAATTAGCTATTAAACAATCAAACGGAATAAGCTAAACTGGTAGTATTTCTTCTGCGTAATTAGTGCTTTAATTTGCTCACGTTTAACCATCACAATTTCTTTATTTGCAGGTTTAACCATTACAATTTTGTTATTTGCGATATGGACACTCCGTTAACCCTGAAATATTTTTTTCGTATTTTTTTATTTTATTTTCATTTTTTAACTGCGGGACACAATTGTAAATTATGCAAACGAGAAAGATTGGTGGTGGTAGCAAAGTCTGACATAATGAAATGCAGTTTTTAGGACCTTTTTCAGGCCTAGTACTTTCACGAAGGTGTAGAGCATCCCTATTGCGATGCAGAACATGCTTTGCAGTCCATCAATGGGTGGAGTGGAGGCCTCGCCATAGCTCGGGCAACTCTGTGGTAATTTTTTTTTTTTTGAAACTATAAAACTAAAGAAGAAAAAGACAATATTAAAAAATATGAGAAAACCAAAATCAAAGTAAGAAAAAATGAATGTAAACAAAAAAAATCATCAAAACGGAAGTGCTTTCTGTATTGTTAACTAGCACCTAAATATATTTTATTTTCCAATTACTATCACACTAATAAGGGAAGGGCCCGAGCTGGACGACACAGATTTTAATGGGAGTGGTCTCATTTGAAAGCTGTCAAAAAATTGTTAGGCATATATTGGAGCGTTTTTCAGCATACGCCTTAATACAGATGTCAGGGGCCAAAGAAGGGCAAGATTAGGAGCATTTTCGAAGATTTCAAATGGCTGTATCTAGGTTAAAATTTGGAGCTAAAGATTAAGTTTTGATGCATTGTATGCATCTTTCAAATATATCGAATACATGTTTCAGGATTTTTCAGATAAGACAATATTAAATGTAATTTTTCAATTCTGAACATCGCCTCTATTATTGATATCCATTAAAAGACTTATTAGCAATTCGGCGAAATCATTGGCGATATTTCCAGAAAGATGTTGAAACCGGCTTGCTCTTACCATTATCTCACCTGAAAGAGTAGAGAGAGTTATGTTTTGTGGCAAACGTAATAACTAATAATTGCATTTTGTCCTGCATATTCTTGCAGTAAAATTTAACATGTATTATTTGATCAGAATAAAAAATTACTTGAATTTTTTTTTGTATATGTTTGAGAAATCTGTTTTTGTTTTTGTAAGTAACAAATATTCACTTTCGCTAACGTTCTTTGCAACTAAAGTCATAATAATTGTCAAGACGTTAAAATTTCCTACACAAGTTTTCTGTAACTTAATATCAATCTGAATAAAACGTATAAACGTAGTTCATATCGTTCAAACACACATATACAACATGCTCATCCTATAACAGCATGAAAAACTATTTATAAACTAATTTACTATTCCAAAAAAACCCCGAGCGATACATGATGAAGAAAGTAGTACACTCTAACGCAGTGACGCACCCACGGGGGGGGGAGGAGCGATGGTGCCCAGGATCTAAAGGCCAGGGCTTGGGTTGACCAAACAGAAAAATTATTTTGATATTGCTCTTGAAAAAAAAATGCACAAAGTACTTACGAATTAATATGACAGTTGAAAAAATTTCTCGGTGTTAACTTCCTTCCCCTCTCACACACACCTTTGAAAAAATTCTGTGTGCCACTGCCCTCCTCCCTCCCTCCCTCTTCGGAGAATTCTGAGTGGTCCGCTGTTCTGATGCAAGGTAGTTTTTGGGGTATTACGAATGCAAGTTATTGAACGAAGATTTTAATCTTCGCAAGAAAAGATATTAAATGATTACAAACAATAAATTCACGATATTTCCCATGAGCAGTAAGATCTTCCATTATTAATTTGTATCCTTAATGCATAAATTTATATTTCAACCTCCTTTTATATGTTTTATGCGTATTCAATAATACAAACGCAAACAGCCAGCTTTCTAGAAAGATCGCCATTGATTTCACCAAACTGCCAAGAAGTCTTTCGATAAATAGCAGTAATAGAGGCGATATCCAAAATTACAAAATAACATTTAATAATGTTTTACCCGAAAAATCCTGAAACAAGTATTCGATATATTTGAAAGATGCATATAATGCATCAAAACTTAATTTTTAGCTCTAAATTTTAACCGAGATACAGCCGTTTGAAATCTTTGAAAATGCCTCTAATTTTGCCCTTCTTTGGCACCTGACATCTATATTAAGGCCCACGCTGAAAAACGCTCGAATACGTGTCTAACAATTTTTTGAGAGCTTTCAAATGAGACCACTCCCATTAAAATTGGCGTCGTCCAGCTCGGGCCCTTCCCTTGTAAAACAGTTCTTCATTAACTAGAAAACAAATTTTTCCAAAATGGCAAAATTGCAATATGCGTTCCTGGCTGTATTGGCAACATTTACCGTATTCTGTACTAGCGTTTTAATTATAAAGGGTCAGTCCCTTTGTGCTTGTTATAAATGGTTTTGCCTATAGCAACAAATAAACTTTGCCAATTCATTGCTCAAATTGGCCCACCCATTTAGACAGCACTGATCATTGAAAATTTTCAGTAAAGCAGAATAAATAAATTTTACCATGTAAGGATTCCTTCACTTGTTTCTTCCGCTCGAGTTTTGAAGCTTCTTTCTTTTCATTGTATTTTCTGTACAGAAATTCTCTCCTCAGTCGAGCCAGCCGACGGTTCTAAGGAAAAATTATTAGAACTGCTTTCAATCAAACAAACGGCAACCCCCCCCTCCCCCCTTCACACAAAATCAAATACATTGGCTGGGAGGACAGCTTAACTATCATTAGGAAAAATGTAGCCCTTCATTCCAATAGAAAAACGAATATTCAAAATAAATGCTATAGCACTAAGCTGAGAGTTAGTCCTACACAAACCCCAAAGGTAACAATATGTTCATTAAGAAACATTATATAATTATTATTATTATACAGTTATGCAATGTTATATCATCATTATTAGTAGTATGTAATATTATATAAATATTATTATTTTTCCATATATCATCATTACAAAATATCGTTATCACAGGCTACTTACCACAGCATACGACATATTAGAAATTCAGAAAATAATTTCTAAACAACAAGTTTAATAGTAATTGATATAGTTATTAAGGTTAATAGTAATCGTCATTAATTAATAACAACAATAACTATTACAAATTATTTAAAAAGTTAGCACACGTGTGCAATCACACAAAAATAAACTGACGATAAACTAGCTTTTACTTCATCTTCTCGGAATTTTCAAAAAAGTTATATGGACATGTTGTTGATTGCTTAAATTATTCGAGAAAGTTGTCCACTGATGCGACACTGTTTTCCCAAAAGAGGTCTGTTTCAATAACAGGAAAAAGAAAGCACGCACACATACACACATAAAAGACAACGACAGCTGACGCGATTAAGGAACAGGGTTGTTAATGACGAGGCATTACAGAAAACACCAGAGGCGGACTGGGTCCTCTCAAAGGGCGCATACCTTGGATTATCGGAGGGCGCGAGTCCTATAGCCCATGAGGGCGCAAGTCCTATCGCCCATGAGGGCAACCCAGTCCGCCCCGGAAAACACCCGTTCGTGCAAAGAAAGAATGCAGTGTAAACAGGAGATTCCGCCGAAGGCAAGAGTTTCGATGAATGAAGAAAAAAAATTAGCTAGTGTTTGAGGAGCAGGAAGATATAGTTTTCTGCAAGCTACAAATTCTTCAGGGAGAACTTGATACGCCACATAAAACAGAAGCAAATTAAAGTGTCTTATCTAGTCCCTCAGTGCATTGCTGGAACATGGAGGAAGGTGCTTTGTTGATTCGGAAAAGATGGTTGTTCTTAAAAGCTCGACCAAGGTAGTGGCGATGAAGTCTGGTCAGCACGAACCGAGGGCAGACAGTCAAGAAGAGAAAGATTCTTTAAACCGGAAAAAGAGAACGAGAATGCCCAGTTAAAAACTACCACAACACAAAAAGCGAAAGATGCAATACTTAATATTATTCACGTATTTTACGTATTATATAAGTACAGAACGTTCTTTTATTAAATTAAAGTTAATTAAAAATCATATTAGTCGGAACATGTACTGACGCATCCATGTAGGGGGCCGGCCCCCTTGGGCTAACAAAGCGAAAAATTATTACGCCAACAGACACTGAAATTCTTTTTTTGAAAGTAGTAAAATTGAAAGTAATGACGATCCCAGCAACATTTCCCTGAACTCTGTGACATTGATGAGACTGCTGTTGAGGTAAGCAACCACAGTGGCTATGGCTGTCTTCAAATGCTTTCCAGGAGGTAAAGGTAGACCAAAACAATTAAATTGGAAATTCTGACTGCAGATATTTCTAATTATGTCAAGAAATTTAACCTCACCATTCAAGATAGGATAACAGTGCTAAAAAATCTTTGGTAACCATATGCAAATTGCAATTTTCTCACGACAGTCACAATAGTGCTGTATAAAGTCAAGGAAAATCTCACCACAGTCAGAAGTTCTGTCCATCTGAACTGAGTAAGCATAACTTGCCCAAAGGCAGAAGACAGTGCCTATAGCAAATTTTGTGTGTTCTCTTTTCACCCCATGAAGTCTGTTTAAGATCGACACAAGCCACAGGTCAACTTGTTTCAAAAGAATTTAATAATTGGAAGAAAATGCCATTGAAGAAGTTCAGCCAACATAGAACTTTTCTCTATCATAAGAATTCAGTTCACAAAGCCGATGAGTTTTCAAAGGTCGCAAAAGGAAAAAAGGCTTCCGTAGATCAAGTAGTGGACAGAGGGCAAGCAAAAGCAAGTTTTGCACAATAGGGTTATTTTTTAACCTATTACTAAAACAGTGATCTTTTGTGGAAAACAAAAGCTGGCCATTGTAAAATTGTACAAAAAAATCCACCATTTTTAATCATTTAAGCATATTGCACTGTCAAATTAGTAGCAATTTAATAATGATAAATGAACATAAAAAACAACCGTAACTGATATGGTTCCTGGCTATTTTTTCCACCAAAAAATCCTTGCACTACTGGGCCCCTACCTTGCGAATATTCTGGGTAAGCCACTGCACAAACGAGTGCAGAATGAGTAAACGCTACCGTCCGAACTAGAGCCTGCATAATATGCAATTGCAGATGTGCATACGAAATTACATATTTTAGCTGTTTTTAGTGTTTTTGCATATAAATGCACAAAAACCATGAATTTCCAGAATAAATGCATATTTTAAGGGTTTTAGTAATTTTAAGAATTTTATTATTCCCTCATCTGAAAAATTTCACCACAATACTAAAGTTGAACTTTCTTCTTACTTCTTATCTGAGTGGAAAGGCAATGGAATTCGTAAATGTACACGTTTAATTATATCCCAGGGAGTCAAAATGTTGTCGTAGCTGAATTATAGCCACAATCCTTGTTAGGAAAACCAAAGCTGAGTTTTACTGTGCTTGGCTGGCAATTGATTGAAAGTCAAATTAAAACAAACACTTATTCTAAATTTCCACACCATTTTCCTTCAGTGATAGACATCGTTCTATCATCGATAAACTATTCGTAATAAAAACCAGCAAAAATGTATGTTTTGCTCAGTATCTTTTGTAGCTCTAAGGAAGACCCTTTTGGCCATAAAAATGCTATTATATGATAGAAGATAAAGCTTAATTGTTTAGAACAACGAGAGACACATCGTGATATATTGTCATAGAATTTGCGATGTATAAAACATATGATTTAATGTACAGTAGTGGACAAAATTGTGGAAACCCTTTGAAAAAAGATTATTTTAGAGGTTTGATGGCTAATAACACCACTTTTTTTTGTACCAATACTATAAAATTATATATCATTGGAAAGGTAATTTAATCAAGATTGTAATGCAATAACATTTATGAATCGTATTTTAATAGAACAGCATTCATAAAGAAGAAAGGTGATATACATAGAAAAAATGAGATATACAAAAATGTTCACCATACCAGTTAATACTTAGTTGGGTAACCTTTAGCCTTAATTACGGCCTTACAACGCTTTCCCATGGAGTGAACCAAGTTCTTTAGTTCTGCAGCTGTTATAATATGAAACCAAGATTGAATTATTGCTTCTGTTAATTGTGTTTTATTGCTGGGTTGCTTCCGACTAACAAGCTTCTTTAGCCGGCTCCATAGATTTTCGATGGGGTTAAGGTCTGGGCTATTTCCAGGCCATTCCAGCAGTTGAATATGATGATCTTGAAACCATTTTTTGCACACACGAGCAACATGACATGGAGCTGAATCCTGTTGAAATATAAATGCTTCATTATCTTGGAAAAGATCACATGCAGAAGGCTGCAGCTTGGGCTCAAGTATTTCATTTATGTATCTTTGGGCATTTATATTCCCATTGATCACGCAAATTCTGCCCACACCTCTTGATGTTATACAACCCCAAATCATAACACTAACTGGGTGTTTCACGGTAGGTGTAATGCACTCAGGATGGAAATCTTCTCCAATTCTTCTCCATACGTATTTTACGCCATCACTACCAAACAGTGAGATTTTGGTCTCATCACTCCAAATTACACTGTCCCATTGTTCCGTTGTCCAGTTAACATGGGTTTTAGCCCAGTTTAATCTTTTCAACCTCTGTTTGACAGACAAAAATGGCTTTTTTCGTGGAATTCTTGCATTTAGACCACATTCATGCAGTCTGCGCCGAACAGTCCTTGCACTTAACTTCACATTGCATTGCGCCATTTCACCTTGTATACACAGAGATGATTTTTTCCTGTCACCTAGGCACTGTCTTTTAATTCTTCTATCATCACTTGCTGTTGTGCACCTTTTTCTGCCTTTACCAGTCTGGTTTTGTAATGACTGAGTCTCCTTATACTTCTTCAAAAATTTAGAAATGCCACCTTTAGTTAAGTTTCCCCCAATATTTCTTCTAATTTCTTCATAACTGTAGCCTTGTTCACTTAATATTACTATTTTACATCGCTTCCTAGGTGACCAGTCAACTCTTTGCGCCATTTCTTTAATTTTATTACGTTTTACAAGCACACTAAATCAAAGAGCACAAAAAAAAAAACAACCAACTTGATAGCAA
>QLNU02015270.1:96404783-96424224 GCA_006491805.2 Dysdera silvatica | reverse complement strand
AATGCGTCCCCCTATACACACAATACACTATAAATCCACCAACTGGGGACTGTCGTCAAATTCATAAAAAACAACTTTTATATGATAAATTGAGTCCTTAGATTCATATTTCTACAAGAATTTCAACCGAGGACGTCCTCGGTGTGAAGGTGGTCCTCGGTTTGAAGGGGTATATATAATTGCATATGTGTGTGTCCTCGGTTTCCCGGTCTTGCAAACACGCACACACACACACACACACACACACACTCTCTCTCTCTCTCTCTCTCTCTTGAGCGGGAGTGCGAGAATTCTGGAAGGTAATTGGACGTTATTGGATCATTGTTTAAATAATATTTTTGCGCGAAAATCGGAGCTTTGATAAACTTCGAGGACGAGAGGACGTTTATGTCCTGCCTGACTGTATTAATTTTCTAAAATTAAAATTTATAAATAAAAAACTAATAAATAAAAACAGGGAAGAAAGTGTTTGAATAGTATGGGGGGTGCATAATCAATGGGATTATTGGTGAATTATTATTATTATTAATAATTATTATTGAAGTGTGTATTAGTAAGTATTTATCTCGCTTGGATATATATACAAGGACGTAAAGAGTCCAATCGAATTGTATGTACCGTTTATTCTATTTCTGCGGAAGATATGAAAAACATTAATTATATCGAGTAAAGATGGTAAAAAATTGATGTTTGAAGCCTGATATAACATCTTAAGTGTTATTAAAAAATTATAAATGATAAAAGAAGTTTTCAAGAACATTTACAAAAGAATATTAATATATGTTATTAAAACATGAGAAATAATAAGAACGTAAGAAACTGATAAATAAATAATCAGAAGTGTTGATAAATAAATAGCCAGAAGTGCTATTGAATAATAGTTCGAAGTGTATAAAGAGAGAGTGGAACTTTTCATAATGTAGAGATTGTATCGAAAATATTTTTAACATTATCAAATGCAACAGGTGAAAGATATTTTTGAGTTTTAAAACGCGTTAAAACCTATTTAAGGAGTACGATAGGGAAAGACGGATTGAACAATATGGACATATTTTACCTAGAACAAAAAATTTCGGGCAAAATAGATACTGCAAAAATAATTGATGAATCTGCCAAAGAGAAATCAAGATGCAAATTTATATACAAAACATTTTTTAAGCACTGAGGTATATTATTTTCAAACGTTTTTTTAATAAGTATATATAATTTTTCTTGAAATGCGAGCCTTGAGTTTATTATTAACTACATATTGCTGGTTTAAGCAACGCACTAAGAACCTAATACTGGAATCTTTCCGAAAAAATCCTCAATTCCTTACAGAATTTTTTGTTTTGGGGTTTGGGTCTCAGGTCCTTGAAATTTTTACCGCCAGGTGCCCCCAATAGGCTTGATCCGCCTCTGCGAATTTCTGCAGGATGTGACAGAATTCCGCATACGAGCCCAGGTGTCCACCATGACATTTCCTTTAATTTCGCAGTGATCAGAAATTCAGCAAAAGGAAACAAATTTTTTTCTAGAGCTGCAGATCTGGAGGCCGGAACAAGAATATCTTGGATAATTGGGGTAGCAGTTCAAGTGGCAGGCTAAGAAGATAAGTTGTGGAGAGCAGCTTGGGAGTCACAGAAGATCGTTGTAGCCTCTTTACCATTGTGAAGCAACCAGTTGGTGGCCTCCCAAATACCAACTAGTTCAGCTTCAGTAGAGGAGCTGCAGAAAGAGAGATGGAAGAAAATGACGAGGACCAGTTTAGGAATAGCAAAAGCAACGCTCTTTTTCTGAGGTTCACATCAAAAGAACAATCTATGTAAATCTGGAAGTTGGGGAGAGACAGATCATCAATTGCAACACCAGTAAATGTTGAAACAGACTCTTTGTTCACCATGTCTTTTCGAGACACTCCAGGAAGAAAAGGGAAGACGTCTGGAAAGTTGAGGAGTCAGAGAGGGACTATGGTATAAGGCAACTGAAAGCGAATCTAAGAGAGTTGAGTGGAATTTTGGTAGAAGCCTGTGAAACATGAGTTGTCAGCCCTGTTGTGAAGATGGGCATGAATGTGGTTCAGTGGAGAAAAAAAAAAGTTTTACATAAGACAAGGCAAAGTTATATGGACATGAAAATTTCAGGCTTTGGATTAGTCTGTATGAATAAACCACAATATAATGAGTATTTAAAAGTTTGGTTCCCCATGATGTAAATATCTTTAATGTAAACAATTTGAATAGAAGTTTCAAATTAGTTAGGCTCAGCACGGTTTTTGCTTCGAAGTATTTTATTTATCGTGGTTAATACATATAAATATTTTCAAAGTTCATGAGTATGTATAATAACAAACTGTTACATGCATACATATATTAAAAATAATAATACAGTAAATTCGCGATAAGTCGAAGTCCGATAAGTCGGATATTCGTGTGTGTCGAAGTTTTTACACAGTCCCTGTCCCGTATATTAAAATTCAACGTAAATATTTTCCTTAAGTCGAAGTTCGCTTCATCAGCGTCGTCTCCTGCCGTAAGAGTTTTTAACTAATCAGAACTTTTCCAGCTTCCTGCTTCCATTTCCAAACCCCACTTTTCAGGTAATGAAGTGTTTGTTGTCATTTGTTAGAGCGGCTAGTGAATACTACTATGTCTTTTGTTGTTTAAGCATAGTGTTTTAAGATGTGTAAACGAAAATATTCTTAATTTAAAACAAACAGAGGGTTCAACAAGAGATTTCGAGAAGAATCCCAACTTAAGGAAAAGCAATCTAGCAGAGAAATAAGGCATCGCACCCAACATGCTATCAACTATTTTGATGAGTAAAGAGAAAATCTTGAAAAGACGCGAGTGACTGTCGATCCGAAATATAGGAAACTAAAAGTGCGTCCTTTTCCTGATGTTGAATCCACTTTTTGAAGTGTTTTGAATCGTACAGGAGCCAGAACAGTAAAATTCCTCTTAGTGGTACGATGCTACGTGAAAAAAAAACCTATAGGTTTTGCATGTCTGTTGAAAGTGGAGGGTTGAAAGGGATGGCTTGAGAAATTCAAGACAAGGCACAGCATTGCATTCGGGACTTTGAAGGAAAAGATGTGTCCAGTTAAGACTGGGAAGAGTGAAAAGGCAAAATTTCGCCACGCGGTATCTATCGCGCTACGGTATCTTGAAAAGTAGAGATAACGTATACGAAATTTTGTTCGTGTTTTTATAAAAGGTAAATAATTTCATAAAATTAGAATTTCTTCAAAAACAATCCGATTTTTTGAGAAAATATAATTAATGTAAGTACCGTTTCCTGCGTTTAAAATATGGCTAGGTAATGCAAAAGTTGCATTGAGCAATAAATAATACAGTACATAAAATGAATAACTTCTAATTCTTAATGTAATATTCTGCTTTTTGGAAACGAAGTTACTGTATAAAACGATAAGTCTAACTTACGATAAGTAATTTACGTTTTATACAAGTCCAATCAACGACAAATGTTAAGTTGAACTTCCGATAACTCGACGTTTTAATCGGTCCCCAGGAATTCGACTTATGGCGAATTCACTGCGATAATGGAGTAGATACATGTACATCACTTTCTTGTTTATTTATGTCTCAGATTCAGGAATTTAAAACTTGAGGAAACATGAGGAAGTAAAGAAACTGAATTCGTAACTTAATCTGCACTTACAATTTTAACGATTTTTGTAGCGCGTTTATATACGGGCCAAATTAAAATGTATGAAGTTTTTTTTTACCAAAACTATATTACCGAAACGCTTGTTTTAAAAGATGATAACTATGACATTTGTAATTTTTTTTTTAAAATCAAATTTTGATTAGATGCAAAATTACTCGAAAAAAAAATGTCTTGGCGCCTGGTGGAAATCGAACCCACAACTTCTTGATAACGGGTCAAGTACTCCTTTTCATTTAGCTTCGTGCGTCAATCAAAGTCCCCTTTGTGAGCGAATATAAAGTTTCGCTATGGACAAGTTCGCAATTAATGATGTTTGGTCTGCTTTTTAAACGAAAGCGACAAATCAAAGAAGCAAACATCCTGTAGGCGAGACTAACATTGATATTTATTAAAGTCAAACAATTCTCATCCTGGCCGATGATGTAGTAATATTAAATGTTAAACTACTCGTAAAGAACATTTTTCGCTTTGGTTTAAAAGCAGCCCAAGCTCTGAATCAGTAATTAGGAATTTATCCATTCTGAAGCTTTATATTCGCTGTATATTGAAGCTTTATATTCAGAAAGAAGCTCGATCGGTCTTTGTAGCTTAGTGGGAAAGAGCACTCGATTGGTTATCAAATGGTTATGGGTTCGGTCCCTATCAGGTGTCGAACAACCATTCATTTCTTCGTTTGACTTTCACAAACTTTGATTGTTTTCAAAATATTAGTTTTACTTTAAAAAGTTGCTATAGTTTCAGCCTTCAAACTTCGAAGGCGTAGCATGTCCTCTCTTGAGGATTTTGTAATAATTTAAGTAAACGAACTACGATGAAATGAAAGGTCGTTTGCCCATGAGCTTGTTGAATACATAATTTGATACAAAGTGATAGATTTAGAGTTAAAAATTAGAGTAAACTGCCTTCTTTAATATTAGAAATCTTTGCTTTAATTATTGATTCCATATGGATTCAGTTCCAAGCTTTTGACAATGGATTGTTGTCGAGTATTAGCTTGTTTGCGAATATTGGTCGCTGAAAGCTGCTCTGTGTTCCAAGATCTTTATTTCTGTCCCATTTGACATAAAAATTATTTTATTGTTAACTGAACATTAGAAATAGGCAAATGATGTTCATAATTTTAACTTGTTTTCATATGGATATGTGAAGATTTCTAAATACAAACAAAACGAACATTGGACGAAAATGAGATCTTTATTCATTGTTTGTAATAAGCGAAAATAATTTATGATTAAACCTATTTATTTTACCATATTTATGATTAAATCGCGTGAGGAGAAACATATAGCTCATATCATTTTACGAGACGTGTTATTTACTTCAATAAAAATGGAAGTTTTGTGTACGAATAATATTAGACTGTCAGTTTTGTAATGCATACGCAATTGAACTGACGTAGTTAAGAGCACTGACTAAGATTGTGTAACTAGTGTTCTCACACACGCGTTGTGCAGGTTGCTTCAATCTTCTATTCCTTGTTTTAAGTTAATTTTATTGCCCATTGTAAGTGGAGGAAAAGAAAGGGGGAAAAGGAAACGAGATGCATCGAAAACATCAAAATCCTTTACCAGGTAATAATTTGTACCTCCAACACAAGTGGGATATTTATGAACAAGAAAGACATATGCATCAAGTACGATCGGCAAAACCCTGTGTCGACACAAGTTCTCCAAGAACGTATATGCATTTGTTTATCAATTTGAAGAAAACTCAGGCAGAGCAAGAGCGTATGGTTGAAATTCGAAGAGAGAACCACAGTTTGGTGAAAAGAATCGGGGAAATCATGAGAAGCAAAGGCTACTGTGACCACAAGAATGAATACGTACCAAAAAGCTTGAACTGCTGGAAGAGACAAAGTGATATGCTACAAATGGCATACGATAACATTACGCATAACCGCAGACTGCTCGAAGTACACGCGGAATATAATCACAACAAATTCGAAGATGAATATCAAATACAGCAAAAATACAAAGCCAATATTTTGAGATATCCGCCGAACTGGAAAGAGTTTATAAAAGAAGAAGCTATTGTGAAAGAAGATATAAGGAAGGAGTTTTTGAAAAAAGAAAGAGGAATGAAGGAGTTTTTGAAAAAAGAAAGAGGAATGAAGGAGAGAGAAAGAACTCGTCTCAGAACTACGTAAAATGTATAATTAATTTCCTGTGATATGTATATCTAAAGCTTCGTCTTCACCTGTAAAGCTCGGGAACTGATAATTTTAATGTTGGCAAATAATCGAAAAAAATCACAAAAAAAAGGAATTGCAAATTCTTCAGAACAATATTGAAAAAAAAAAATGGATGAATTTAAATTCCCATCTGTTTATAAGCAGAAATTGCATATTTAAAAATGAAAATAATAAAGTGCACTGCTTAGAAACAAATCGAAGATCGAACCTTTCACTTATATAAATCATTTCAATTTTATAAGTTTACATCATCATATTAAACTATAATCTTTTCACTCTGAGGTGAAGGTCTTTCAACCGCTTTTCACACATGACCATTTTGAACAATTCGTTTAAAAGTTAAGTACAACTTCCTTTCATATTATGCTACCTATTATATACTTGTATATTACTTGTTTTATGCTCAGTAATGCAGGGTTTTCAAAATTGGGAGAGCTCAGGCTCATATATATTTACACATTATAATATGTTAAATTGCTATTTATTTTAAATTACTGGGGACGAGGAGTGTTCGGGTCTTACACGCTCATATAACTCTACGCTAACGTGTATATACTTATGTCCTTATATTATAACCTATTTTGTTTGAGGACATTCCCTAGGTTTTTGATGGTCTTTTGGGAACCATAACAACAGTTCAACACTAGCATAAGGTTTAAAACACGATGTTTTGAAAGCTAACTGCTCCTTTTGTCAAATGAAGGCAGAATTAGGAGTGAGTGAAAGTCCTAAGCTTATATACCCGCATGTTGGGAATCCCCCCCTCTGATATTATCTGGTGCAAGACAGTCCCAGCAGAGAAAACTCCCACACCTGACGACGTCAGATGGCTACCCTCAACTCGAGGTTTGATAAAAATCTAGTAAGGTTCTAATAGAGGTTTTGAGGTGTTAATAGCATGACTTCTCAAGCTGTAAGTCTCCCATGATTCCAGAAAAAGTCTACTCCCCAGATTCGTCACATTCTGCTGTAATACTTTCATCGAATGCCAATCTGGTTCGTGGTCCTAGTTGAAAACATGTTCAACTAATTGAGTTGCCTTCTCTGGCCACTGCAAGCATATGCTCCTTTCCTCGTAGACGTATCGAACTTCCCCTCTGTCCAACACACATTTCGTCACAGTCTTCACCCGATAGTTGGTAAATAGCACCAGTTTTTCCCCCATCATCATCTTTATCTTTAAGTAATAAATCACGCAGGGTGTAGACAGGTTTGTAGTAGGTCTTAACATTCACACGACTGAGAATTCGAGACAACCGTTCTGAGATACCTGTCACATAGGGTATAACCATCTATGATTGATTTCACCTTCAACATTCCAGTTTCTACTATTAACACCACATTGGTTACGAGCGATAAATTTACTAGGACATTTACTCACTCTTCGTTCTGCCTTCACTTGACAAAGGGATCAGTTGGCTCCCGAAAAATCGTGTTTTTAAACCTTACGCCAGTGTCGAAATAACTGTTTGTTATGGAATCTCCTGGTGAAACTCTGTATTGTTTCGTTGTGAGAGCTAGTTGAGAATTTTAATTGTTCGTTGCATGTCAATTTTTCCTTTAACATTTCTAGCTCCAAGGCCGTTCTTGGCTGGGTTGCAAATGGGGCCCCTCCACCTGGGCGGCCAAACCCAAAAGATCATTTATTATATTATCCTTAATCTTTGGATCAAAGACAACATCAAGGACATTTGTTTCATTTTATGAACAGTAAAAAAGGTTTCTCTTTTGTACGATATCTGTAGATATAAAAGCGAATATTGAACATAACATATTCTTAATTAAATAATTTAAAGTAACGATGGTTGCGACATTGTTTTTTTACGTCCAGACTGTTAGCAACCCAGGACGACCCCGTTTAATTCATTGTCATTTCATCTTGTTTTTACTTTAACAACGATGTTCTCAATCCTTGTTTACTTTGTAAAGCTTTACTGATATCCAATTTGTCAGATATCCGAAAGCTGAACGCAAGTGAAGATATGTGACCGGATTAGTAACCTAGCATCCTACCTAGGTACCAAATGGTGCAGAACAGGCTTTTTTTATGAAATTTGTTTTATTTGAAATGCGAATAGAAAGGCGGAAAGCGTGGATTAAAAATTCATCAACTTGTCTGCAAGTGTAGTGGACTTATGACCAATTGCTTTAATATGCTTCCACAATCGTGGAAATTATGGAATCATATTCCTTAGTATGCTTCGCGTTCGGTGAAATTATTAATTAATTTTTATTTCCCACTTGCATTTTGCGGCTCAAACTAATTTGGTTTCCTATTCCACACCGTGCTTAAACATCTAGGGTCATAACGTCATCGTATATAACGACGAAACCTGCTATAATGACGGCGATTTTGTAGTCTACGTAGATTCTAAGCCGAGGAAATTTGTATCGAATGCAATGCCGCGAGTTAACAACCATACATCGAAGCACGTGGGTCCGAGACAACGCTGGAATCAAACAGTTCCGTTCAAACGAAAGAAAAAGTCGGACATGTATTGACGGTCAAGTCACTGAATTTCGCTTTTGTCAAACCTCTAATGATAAATGCATAGAAAATGGTGAATGTATTTGAATTCTTTGTATACAGTAAGTAGGGAAGATTTCAAGTATTACGTAAGCACCTTTGGGGAGAGAGGGCATTGCTGTTGTGCTTATTTTCCTATGTTAGCCAATGTTAATTTTTGCTTAGGAGGGAGAGGGGTATAAAATGGCCAAAATATTGCTTACGTAATACTCGAACGCTACCATAGGTATTATTCCGTTTCGCGGATAGCTGATGTGGTTGTCTACATACAGGTGAACGGATGTTTACAGTATATGATGGAATGATGCACTATTCTAAATGAACTAAGCACAGTAATTTACAAATATTAAGCGAAATTTTCTTACTGCTAAATCTGAATATTGAAAATAATGAAAAAACAACAACAAAGAAAAACAACAACCTCGTGATGTATAGATTGAACATTACGAGGACTACGTTCTTTAGGAGTCCATTTTATTTTTTCAGCCTAGGGTACATAAAAGTCTTAAACCGTCACTGTTTGGAAGTCATTGATATACAGTGAAACCTGTCTAAAAGGAAACTCGTCGGACTGGAAAAAAATTCCGTAGTATGCAGGTTTCCGCCTTATGGAGGTTACATGCAAAATAAATACATACATAGTTAAATTCAGTGGTAAGAGATGACTGCATATGCTTTTTTTTTTCTTTGTCTTATCTTGCGAACTTTAAGATTATATTTATTTTCCTTTTGATAAAAATATTTATTTTATCACTGCATTTTATTTTTATTAATTTTAATTTTTGCACTATTTTGTGGTTTTAGTAGTTACGATCAATATGGTGCAAAATTTCATGCTAACTATACATGCTTATACCATAACAAAAATCTATTACGTAAGCTTAAATTGTAACGATAAAGTACCTCCCTTGTAAAGATAATGATTCCCTTGTATAAAGATAATCTCTCTCTCTCTTGCGGTGGGTTTATCCATGAATTGATAAAGTCGATGTGAGTGACTTTTCGTTCTGGTTAATAATGAACGTTTTTATTTAAGAAGTGGGTGGCACTGGCATACGCAAGGGGGGGGTGGTCGCGATTATGATTGTAACCCCCATTGCGATGAAATTGTTTATAGTATACATGTAAATACAATGGAGTTGTAGCTCTGTAACCCCCCATTGTAAGCCTGTAACCCTCTCCTTATGAACTTTCTGGGTATGCTATGGTGGGTGGGTGGTGTGAAAAAAAAAAAATGGTCTGACAAACATAGGCGTAAACAAAAATGTTCATAAGGGGGGAGTTTGTTTGTTTGGATTTTTATGGCGCAAGAGCATCTGGGCTATACTGCGCCACATAAGGGGAGTTGTAGGCTTAGTGGGAGGTGTAATGGAGCTATAACTCATATATTCCTATATTAAATATACAAAATTTCATTACGATGGGGGTTTACAACCCCCAAAATCGTCCCCTGGCTACGCCTATGCGGACAAGGGCATTCTATATCTGTAAAATGTCTTTTGTTCGTCATCCCCCACTTTGCTATTTGCATTATATTACAACCCTCTTTCCTTTTTCTGCTGAGAAAATTTTCTTCCTACTAACGATTTTCCGCTTTATGCAGGTTTTTCTCTTTGACGGGACTGAATAGTACTTTCCGATACCGCGTTAGACAGTTTCTGTGTTAGCTAATGTTAACTACCATTGACTTTTGAAGGGACCGTAAAAAAATTCCGTGTTGAGCAAGTTTCCACCTTATGCAGGTTCCGCTTTAGACAGTTTTCACTGCATTTACATTCACGAAGGCTTTCACGGCGTCTATTAATATACATTATAGAGTTTTTCTGGATATTCCGCCGCGTCTGTCTATTAAAAACACTTAAGGTTTCACTCCGTGTTATGCGGAGCATCCTCAGAAGCAACAGCCGACCAAGTTTCCCTCTATTTTCTGCCGCGCAACCAAGTGGAAATCTCACATTTTTGCAGAGGAAAACTTGGTCGGCTGTTGCTTCTGAGAATACTCCGTATATCATGGAGTGAAATTTTAAGTGTTTAATTTTTAAATTAATTAAATTGTGTTTAATTAAATTTTAAGTGTTTAAGTTTAATAAACAGACGCGACGGAAGATCCCGCAAAACTCCATAATGTACATTCGTATATTATTATAAATATGATTTGCTATATTTGTTTCCTACATTATATACTTTAGTATTTTCTAGAATTTTTTTTAATTTAAAAACTAAAAAAAATTACTTTTATTTATTTAAACGTACTATTTATTTATTATCTTTAGTGTGGCTATAAATATAATTTAACATAAACGGAAATTAAATTTATTACAATTAAATATATTTTTATTTAATTTTGAAACCAAAAAATTTAATACTTTTTACTATCAAAATAATTTATAAAACGCCAAATTGTATTACTATGCAATGATTTGAAAAGATATCGTTTATAACGACCGAATTTGCACGGTCCCTTGAAGGTCATTATAACCGATTTTCACTGCGTATTGAATAAAAAAATATAGTTTTTTTTATTTCTATAATATTAAATTAATGCTTCTAAGATGAATATCAAACACAAATTAATTGTAAAACTCAAACGAGTTGTATTGAAAAATATAACCATTTGAAAATTCTGAATTAAATAATTCTTATGCATGGTTTATAATAACAATAATAATAATAATAATAAATATTTGCACGGTGAGCCACTCTTCGTTGTTATAATTGTAAATATTTTCTAATTGCTTTTCCATTTACTATGCTCAGAAAATAAATTGAATTATTTTCATTCAAATTTCAAATCTCGCTCTACATTTCATATAGATTCCAATTCCCCAAAATATTTTAAATTCCCATCACAAAATTTAGAAATGCCCGTGTATAGCATAGAAGTCAACACTTTCAAAATTTGTCAGGTATTGCTTTTAAGTGTTTATTTCAGCGGCAGAAAACTTTTTTATTATCTGCGCCTGCCAAAAATCGATAAATTTCTGACGTGTCGAGCCGTTTGTGATAAAGGACAGCAATAGATATTTCAGTGGGATATTTTTACCCTTCTAAGGGATAACACAATTGTCAAATGGTCAACACACAAAGCCATCCGGGCATTTTTTAATTTTTCGTGGAGAATTTTTATAAATGGAAATTTTCCGATTCCCACGTTTGAGTGCAAACTAGAGCTTTCAATGAAGGAGCTTCCTTACGGCTTTAGCGGACCTCAAAAACATTTTAAAGTAACACAACGATAAAAAAAATCTGAGCGGGATTTAACATTACAAAATGAAGTTCTTCACTGATCCAAACGCCAAAAGTAAAGAGAAGATAATGAAGTTAAATTAAAAATAGACATTGCTTAACAAAGTCAACTAGGAATAAATCAATCACTTGGCATTTCTTGCTTAACTTCGATGTTGTGGATAAATCACAGGATTTTATTTAGGTCTACTTCCGCATTATAAACATGATGAAAAACCACCACCATGTACTTATAAATTTATGCTCCTCAGGATTTTGCGATAAGTTCTTTTTTGTGGAAACCGGGTCTGTAGTGGCTATGACACTACAGTAAACATGCTAACGTGCATGATGCTAACGCATTTGGTAAGCAATGTGCATATTTATTTTGACCACCATTTAGAAGCTTCACGAGCGTTATGGGAAATATGTCACGCACAAAAGGTCAATGGGAAAGTATATAAGGGTCGCCAGATACTTATTCCCTGTTGCTTACACTGCAAGGCCGTAGCCATTACTTAATTTCGGGGGGTTCAAAAATTTTTACAGCATGTATCGATACAATCACAGTATGCAAGGCCGTAGCCAAGTCCCATTAAAAATTTAGTTTTGGGGGCCGGTCCCTAAGATCCTCCCCCTTTGGATAGAACGGGCATGTTGCATTGCACGGCCTTAAATTTTAGTGACCTTGGGGGCTGCCCAGCTAGCCACCCTCTAAGCACGGCCCTGTGTCAATGTATAGGAAAAAAAAGTGACATACTGAGAAGGGTAATAGTATCTTATAAAAACATTATATACGGAGAAAGGGCGTGTCAGTCCTGTGCCTTAGTGCCTTAGCGGTTAAGGTACTCGAGGTTTAAAGGAGAGACCCTAGTTCGAATCCAGGAAAGGGCGTCGTCTCTTTTTCTCTTATACGTTGAAAGTTCTAGTTGAGTTCAAGTTTTGGTGTCGGAAACTTTTTTGCAAAAGAAAATTTATTATTGCAGAATTTTATTGAGATCAATTTAAAAATTGACATAAATTTCCTAACGATGAACTCATGACATACACATTGTTTTATAAATTAATGAGATTTTCGATATTGTATATTGGATGGCAAATGTTTTATATCTGATTTGTATTTCGTCAATTTTACCAGTAAAACAGGCCGAATTCCATTTATTGTCATTCTGTTTCTTAAACTATTTTTTATAATGTCAGTTCATTCCTACGACGGATGCTGAGTCATGGCATAATGTATCTCAGCTAATGCTTAGATGTTCTTAATATCAGCTGCCAACACTTGTTCATAGAATGTGCTATGTACTTGTTGTTTAGATGTACTTGTTGTTAAATATACTTGTTGTTTAGATTCTTTTGTGCAAAACAACTTAAACTTGGAAATCGTATCAATTTAAATAATGTTTGGATAATTCATAAGCTTATAAAGTGATGTATCCTGTAAATCGTTGATGCGCCAGTAAAATTTCAATATGTTCCAATTCTGGCACCAGTGATATAGATTTGCCATCTCTGGTCTAATTGGTGTATTACTACGAGGGAGTTGGTTTTTCTTCATTCGCTTGCCTACCGCCTCTAGCATCATTCCCGTGTGCCCATTTGACCACAAACCCCACTCAGATATCAGAAGATTTCAGCAATGTTTTCTTTTTAATGAGATTTTCGTTATTCCATGTCTAAGTGACGCAATTTCATGGCGCAATGTATTATTAATAATTCGGTCAAGTATTTTCTCGAGGTCTGAAATTAGTTGCTTATCATTCATTTCCTTTCGTTCTGTATCGAGAATTCTTTGATCTCGCTTTATCTTTCTGCATTAAACAAGGGACGAAGATTTTATCCTAGAGTTACTAAAAGTAACTTCTTTGTATCTCAGGTAAAAAGTATCTTCACAAGTCAATAATAACCTTTCTTTTTATGCGAAAGTAGAAGTAAAACTGAACTCGGCTAAAATGATACTCAAGAAACAGCCAAAATCTTGAGACTATAACCAATAAATAATTTTAAAATATTGGTGCATAGTATCACATTTTGTAAATGATGGTACTATTGTGCATATGGTACCATCATTAACAAAATGATGGTACTATTGTGCATATGGGTGTACTTTCATTTTGGAGAAAACGTTTTGGAAAAAAAAGCAAACGTAGTGATGGAAAAGTCTTAGCTAGTATTAGAGATGAGTTTCCTGTACATTTTTCTTTGCTACGTTTAGATACTAGTAATGCACATATGTTCAATTATGTCGTGTACATGGACATGGAGCAGGCATTAAAGATCAAAAACACTTCAACTTCAATGCATCTGAAACTAGAAAAGTATTGCATCGTTTTCCAAACTAAATTAAGAAATTGCAACGAAATCTCAGAATTTTCAACAAAACTGAGATAGTAAGATAATATTACCTTCCTCAGGGCTAACAAAATTTCCAAATAATGGTCAACACAAAAAGTCTCCGTGGCGAAATTTTGGTGATTTTTCGTAGAAGGGAGCTTTGTTCCTGTCCTAGGTGGCCTAGCGGTTAAGATGCTCCGGGCTCAAAGGAGAGGCTCTGTAGTTCGAATCTAGGTTGGGACGATGTCTCTTTTTCTCCTATACCAAAACAAAGCTCTTTATTGGGCTCAAACGTTGGTGTCAAAAATTATTAAGTTCAATAAATTCCCCACAAATGAAAATCATCAAAAACTTGCCTCGGAGGCTTTGTGTGTTGATCATTATTTGCAATGGCGGATCCAGGATGTTCTTACGGGGGGGGGGAGAGGTTTCGCGGGCCCTAACCGGGATAATTTTTAGTTTAGGTAAATGTTGTTATATTACTAGCCTTCCTTTATACCAGGGTTGTCTAGTGTACGGCCCGCGGGCCACAATCCGGATATAAGAAACAAGAACATATTTTTACTTACTTGATATGCTCATCTGGATGGCGGGAAACACTTTAAAAAATTCGTTATTTTAACACATCTGACGGTTGAGCACAATGAAAGTTGTAACCCATACAAACAAAATGAAAGACTAGTGCTCTCATACCTTGATGCTTTTTAGAAGCCTTTTTTTTATGACATATGAGGCTACTATGCAGTTGAACGTCCAAATCAATAGAAATAACATTTATTTCTATGCTTTTTCTCTGACAACCTCATATGAGGTTTTAATTCATGAGAGGGTTTAATAAGGAGAAAGGGAGCTTCGTTCCTGCATTCGATGGCTTAGCGGTTAAGGCGCTTTGGGTTCAACGGAGAGACCATAGTTCGAATCTAAGTTGGGACGATGTCTCGTTTTTCCTATACAAAAAAAAAGCAATTGTTGAGCTCAAACGTGGGTGTAAAAAATTCTTAAGTTTGAAACTGAGGTATTTTGGTGAAAACAATTGAAGCAAATTGTGCAATTTTTGCAGCATTTCAACTATGCATGTGTGATTGTAAAAGAACTTTTTTACAAGCGTGCTTCTATATATCTCATAAGCGTAAAATTGTGTGATCCGAAGCGTCACTCACTCGAATAACTTAAAATAAATTGCAATTTTAAGAAAATATTGTAATGTTTATAATGTGTGGTTGAAGGTCCCTCAACATTTTTTTAAATTCTACTTTTCTGGTATATGTATTAGCATTGTTATCGAATACGCTGCATTGCTGGTATACGTATTATTAATGTTATCGAATACTCTACGTTGCTGGTATAGGTATTATTAATGTTACCGAATATTTTACTTTTCTGGTATCATGTTATTAATGTTATCGAATGTTCTACATTGCTAGCATACGTATTATTAATGTTATCAAATATTCTACGTTGCTGGTATGCGTATTATTAATATTATCGAATATTCTACGTTGCTGGTATACGTATTCGAGTGTTTGTTATTTTGTACGATTGTATTATCCAGGCATTAGCGTGTTGTAGATCTTTAAATTGGCACATTTATGTTAATCATTGTTTTAATGATGGATTAAACGTAAACACATGTATATGTGTTTGTGATTCATTGTTACATTGTGTTCATTTACGTGTGTTCATTACAGTGTGTTCATTACATTGTGTTCATTACATTGTGTTCACTTACGTGTGTTCATTGCATTGTGTTCATTTATGTGTGTTCATTACATCGTGTTCATTGTATGTCATTATTCGCGTAAAGGAAATAGCGGGAACGTCGCCCATAAATGTCATTGTATTCCCAAAAAGAGTACATAAAAATCCAAAGCGAATAATTATTTGAATGGAGTTCGATTGGAATAAAAAAGAGAAAGGATTGAGAAAATTTTTAGGTGTGGCAATTTGTGGAATTTTCTCACTGGTCAGAACGAAAAAAGAAAGGAAGAAGAAAAAGAAGAGCACCAAATTAGAAGAGAACAAAAATTAGAAAAGGAATGTTGACGAAAGGCGGAAAAGAATAAATTGAAAAATGTAAAAAAGTAAAGGGAAATAATGAGATACGAAATATAATAAAAAAAAAAGGAAATAGATAGAAAGTGGTAGACAAAGATAAAAATAAGTAAAGCAATAGCATAAGAAAAATTTTGCAATGTTTCGAGAATTATTATTCTCCTTATTAAGCGAATCATGGAGAAAACTAGAATGCTCTGAATTTATATCCTTTGTTCTAGATTTCCGCATGGCAGTCCCACACTTGGGTTTTCCCAAACAATTCCGCAACCGGGTTTTCTCTGAACCTTTCTTTTTTCTTGGGGGGGGGGGTACAATGAAGGTATGAGTTTTGACGTTTTAATGGCCATATTTTCTAATAGAAAAGTCTTTCAAAGCTATAAAAAAGCCTGAAGTAAAGAAAAGGAAAAGTTCCATGAAGAAACTTTGTTGAATTCCCATGAGGAGCATGTCTTTTCTCCCAAACATGTGAAGCTAAAAGATTCCCCCCCTTCTTTTCCATTGAATTGGTTTTTTTTTTTGAATTGAATTAAATTCTTTTCTATTTTTGACCCCGGCGAAATAAAGGACTTTTATTTTAAATTATAAAAATTGAGATTACCATATAATTATCTTCACATTGTTCCCGCCCTTATCTACTTGAAAATGAAGGATACTTTCTAAAAAAGTGAATTTGAAGATTAAAATTTATATAGTGGCAATAGTGGATCAGCGATTAAGACCAGTAATCAAAAAATCCAAAGATTGTGCATTCAAATTCGATGTACAACGTGGTCTTTTATTAATATTGTCTCTTATCTAGTCAAAAAGGTTTTAGCTTTAGCCCTAAAATTTACGAATGCAGGTGAAATCATCTTTGTGCCATGAAGCGTACATGATGTCATTTGTCAGATAAATCAAGATAAGCAGATTGACCTGCACAAACTAAATAAAGTAGTAAAACCTTCTAAAGATCCATTTTCACTTCAAACAATAATCATTCACGGTGTCCATCTACGTGTACGTGTCTTCAAAAACATGCAGCAGCCTTTCGTTTAGAAATCCGTCAGCCACATACTAAAGGCAGAGTTCATCAATCCTATTGAAGGGGGAGGTGGGGAGACCTAACGGATATAAAACGGAAAAAGAGATGGGTTTGGACACCGCTTCCTATGAAAATTCAGGAGCGCTTAATCTTGACAAATGACGTCACGAGCATCCGGCTTCTGCGATTGGTCAACACGGAATTCTGGGAAACGTGAAATTCGGGACTGGAGTCTGAAAGCAACAGATAGTTGCTGTTAATCCTCCCACAGAGAACGATCCATCAATACTATTTTCAGTAAACGCGTAAAAAAGTTTCTAAATTGAATTTAGTGTTTGTATTCAAATTCTGCTTCAAAAGTCCTAAAGTTTATTGTTCTTGAAAAACAGGAATCGGAAAGAATAAATTTTAGGAAAAAGTTTCTCTGTTTTACGAAACTTTTGTTCGCGTTGTGCTCCGTTCGAGAATGGATTATTTTTGCTCGGAAAAAATCGGATATATTTTAAAAAAATGATGAACTTTTCGACTCCGCTAGCTCCAAACCTTCAAGTTAATACAACTATTTCGTGGGACGACGCAACATGGATTATGACGTGTTCTTTCATCATTTTTACCATGCAATCAGGTAAGACGCTGAAAAGTGTCATATTTTTCGTAGAATTAAATTTTCCTGTGAAAATGGTAATTTTATTATATTGCAAGTTTATTTTAGTAATATATACAGTAGAGTCTCATCAATACGAACTAATTGGGATTTGCATCTGTTCGGATTAGGAAATTTTCGGATTAATCGAAATCTTTACTACAGAATTTACTGTAATCTATAATTGTGTTGATGTGTGTATTTTGGTGTACGCATGTAACAGATGACAGGCGGTAGATGGAAAATTTCCCTTTATGGAAAAATTTAAATTAGTTGGCAAAATACACTGTTTGCATCTTGTTAGTCGGCTGCCATTGCAGTCGACTGATAAAACAATCTGATTAATGATTAACAGGATTTTGGGATTAACTGGACTCCACTATATATATAAGTATATTGATGTTTTGTGGCTTAAGGCGCAGTATAACTAATGTTATTCTGCGCCTGGATATAGTTTCCTAAAGAATTCGTATACCTATGCCTAGGATATTAAATCATGAGTCAGTAAACAAAATGACGTATTGACTACTGCTGAAGTTCAAAGCAGGATTGTTTGTAGGGTAGACAAAGACGGGCTCTAATACTTGGCTCGTTATTCCACTAAAACTAGTACAATTTTAGCGGGTTCTAGCGCAGTGTTTCCAAGAACTCAAAATCTGGCAATTGGCAAACAGTGACTAGCTGCCATTGCTTTCTACGGCAGGAGAGTACTACTCCGTGCTTTACTGATGGTTATTTTTGGTGGCGGGGAATGTGGGGGCACCCCCCCCCCACTAGGCTTTAACTGAGATAGGAAAAATACTGATTCGTAAAAAATCCCCTTGCGTCCGAGAAAAACATGACGCGTTCACTCACAGCTTATTTGTGTTTCGTACACACCTACGTGACGTCACACTCTCACGTGATATGGCAGTCTAGGGGAGTTTAGCGTTTTTCAAGGGAATAGAGTGAGTTTTGGGTAACGAACTAAGTATTGTCACCCAAAGACGTTATCACCACATTACCTAAAGGCTGATAGTGTAAGCTTAATGTTCAAATCATTAGCCTTTTGTCTCCGTCCCCCTTGCTCTCGTCATTTCTCTTCTATCCTTCTCTTGTTTTTCTTTCATCTGCTTTTACTCATTTTTCCCCTCCACAAGCACACTCGCAGCGGACAACTGAAATTCGTCTACAGTATTTCATTATTTTCGTTTTCCGTGTCCTTTGTGTTCCACTAACAAGAAAAAACACTCTCGTACGTTCCCAAAGGTTCCACCTTTGGGCCACTCTCCAGTCTTCACAGCGACATCTTTGAATCCAGACTGTGCTCATAAATTTTGTTATATAATATCCGAGTTGTGCGCGAAATTTTTTATATTAATGTCGATTTTTACATGCCGATAAAATTTCATTTGTTTTCCTTACACAAAGCAAGCAATCTCTTGCTCTTGCTAATGGAATGAGAGCCCCGTTACTAGCATCGCTACTGCTCTCTTTCCTTCTTCCAGCTACTTTGTTTTTAAAACTCCCGATGCACAAAAACAACAAGGAATAAAGTATTATTATTATTTTTGATTAATATCTGGGTAAATTATGTAAAAATCTTGGAAGAAAATAATCCATCCTTTCCTGCTGCTTCTGAAATATGTTTTGAAGGCGCCGATTTATTCAAAAAATTAAAAGTCATGGGAAACCGAAGTTGCTTGATAAACCCAACTTGACGTTTGGTGTCAGGATTTTTCACCAAATTCACCAAAATTTGTGTCTCCTTGCTTATCAGTATTGTCTTTTTCTCAG
>QLNU02015270.1:96385609-96398446 GCA_006491805.2 Dysdera silvatica | reverse complement strand
AAGTGCATATAAAATTGTCTATTAAACATTTAAGAATATGTGAGAAATATATATATTTTTTAAAATAAAAATTTCACCCAGTTTAAAGATTTTAAAGAAAAAAAAATGAAAAATGAGATAATGTCACCCCGGTTAATGGTATCCATTGTAATGTTTTTATCTTCACCTAAAACGTACGTTCGAAAATGAACTATATAAAAGTAAAGTATCAAAAATAGTATATAGTATATATTAATAATATGTGGATTATTCGTCTACACATCCTCCATTATTTCTTAAGATGTCACCCTTTGGTCAATATGTATGTAGTTCAAGAAGAAGGATCCAAAATATGCTACAGAGCCCAGTGGTGGCTTATTCATAAGAGGTACAAGGCTGTAGAAACCATTTAATTTATTTTATAAGATATAATTTTATGAAATGACCGATTCATTTATTCATTCATTTACCCACCGTATGAGTCAGTCATTTCATGGAATGACTGATTCATTCACCCACCGTATGAATCGGCCATTTTATGAAATGATCGATTTATTCATTCATTCACCCACCGTATGAATCGTCCATTTTATAAAATGTCTATAGACTCCGGCGCATGGAGTCGTCTCTTTTTCTTCCATACACAAGTTCTAGTTTGAACTTAAGCGTTCGTCGTCAAAAATTATTATCCATATAAATCCTCACTAAAAAACAGACATTCCAAAACATAACATTTTATTTTATAAAAATCAAAGAAAAAAAAACATATTGCATAGCAATAAATATAGATAGAGTCCCTCCATTTTCTCTCTGCAGGAGGAGAACGTCTTTCGTCCACCAATAAATAGAACGTTCGATCGGTATAAAATTTTTTTCTATATTTTTATATGTTGCGTTAAAAATATAATTTAGTTCAAGAGACGATCCACTTGCAGCATTTCCACATTTCTAACTCATGAGCAGGGGCGGACTGGGCCGCCGGTGCCCCCTTTGAGAGGACCCAGTTCGCCCTTGAATAGAGATATCAGCAACTAAACGTTATTTGCAGAAATGGCTGCATTAATATAACCACATTAGTTTTTTATATTTATCGTATGTCGCTGGCCGTGCAGATTTTCCTTCCTTGAATACACACACACACCGGAAATCCTCAAGTCGCATAACCATTTATTTTTATTAGTATAAACGCAAGCTCTTGGGGGCCACCGTTTAGTTACGTTTCCATCTTTCAGTTAATGATCTGTATTTAAAGATAATACTGTTTGAAGTAGTTAACGTGACAGACAGACGTGTTCTCACGAAACAGTACTAACCATTTTCTAGGGCTATGAAACGTAAGCCGGCATGATGGCGCGTGTGATTGGTTGGAATAACCCATGCTTTTTACAAAACCCCGCAATTGGCAGCCACCATTCCCACCCACCCCCTTTGCAAAAGTGACACACAACCCCGCAATTGACTCCGTTTTTCTTTAGATGTCTAACTTCATTGTTTCAGTGCTTGATTTAAAGCAACTTCATCGTTTCAGTGCGTGATTTAAAGCAACTTCATTAATTTATCGTTCAGCTTTTGCGTCTGAGAAGATTGCAGAAAGGTTTTCATCTTTCATTATTGTTCACAGGTAAGTACAGAATGCAATGGAATCATAGTATAGTAATACGCTAGAGTTTTATAAATTGTTTTGATAGTAAAAAGTATTAAAACCAGACTAAGGTCAACATTAACTCAGTCAAACCTTAAGGCCCTTCTTGTGATGCAGATTGAAAAGGAAAAGCTTGTATCAATCGACAATAATTTAATTATAAGTAAACTCTGTCACCAAAGCTCTGAAATGAAGAGACTTAGTATCTTAAGACTTGAGAGTATGAGTAATATTGCAATGGATAAAAGTATGTAGCATTATGTATGTAAACGATTATTTTGTTTTACTATCAATATTACTATTGTAGAATAAGAGGACTTTGGAAAACTTTCTTCTGTAATTTGTATTAACTCTACGAAGGTTCAAACTCGTTCTTTACGCTTAGATTTACATAAGGATAAGGAATGTATATAAATTTTATAGTACATTACCATATGCATTGGCGTAACGGAAAATCTCGGCCCCCCCTCAATAATTTTTGGGGCCCCACTTTTATGAAAATTAAAAATTAATTTATATATGCATATATGAAAAAAATATATATATAGTAGTGTTGTGTCTTCTATAAGAAATTTACCAGCGATGCATTCCAATATTTTAAACAGAACATATGTCTATTAGTCACCGTTTCGTGAGGTAAGATTCGGGCACAAAGCGTATACTGTAAATTCAAAACTCGTCTAGATTTTATAATTTTTTGATATTGAGTTCAATTTTAAAGGCAATGAAAACAGCTAAAGTAAATACGCGTAATGAGTTTGCCACAGTTGGAAACCGTTTATTTTATTTTATATTTTACCTAAAGATTAAAAAAAATCCTTATTAACTAAAAAATATTATTTTTCACTTATAAATTTTATGGAAAAAAAACGACGACAAAGGGGGTTCCCTTTTCCATGGGGGCCATCCGCCTTGCGGGGGTTATCAGTAAGCCACTGACTATATGTTATCAAACTTTTAATTTAATTATGAAAAAAATGTACACTATATTAAAATTAACCAAATAAACTTTAATTACATCGTTTTTCAAATATAGTAGATATTTTATCCACACAGTTTCTTTAGCAATTAATAAAACAGAAACATTAAAAGCCAAACAAAAAATATAACAAAAAAAAAATATTTTTTAAAATGAAAATCTGTCATAATAAACACACTACAGTGGGCCAATTCAAATTTACTCATTATATTGTAATAATGAGACAACATAAAAAAATACCTATATATGCCTGTAGAGAAGGCTACCAACAAGTTTTATTTTAGAATTACAATATAAAAAAAAATGAGATTAATAAAAAAACTGAAAGTATTACGAAATTAGTTTATTACCATTCGTCTGAAAAAGCCCCCTTTCTGTTATATAAGTAGCCTATGAATCAATAAACCCGCACCAGGGACGGATTTAGGGAAGGGGGTGGAGTCAATCGCCCCTCCTCTTGAATGAAAATTTAACATTGAAAAGATGCAAGGTAAAGGTCCAATGAGGTATCATTTCCAAAAATCAAGTCATTAATCGCCCCCTTGAATGACTTCTGAATCCGCCTCTGACTCGCGCCTTCCAAAAATCCAAGTTATGCGCTTTTTGAGAGGATCAGTCCGCCCCTGCTCATAAGCACCCACTGATGGGGCCCCTGCGCATGATTGGGGCCCCGTGTACTAATAAATGAATGACGCTATTTCTATACCAAGGCACGCCACGTGGAAGTACGAAATAGAATTTAATTTAAAGTGATAAACGTTTATAAATAAGTCTTCTATTTCTAATTACGCAGCGGGGCAAATCTCCTTTAAATGGCCGTTGCAATGGACTTTGCAATCGATAGATCTTTAATGGCAGCGCTTCGTCGTTCCAGAATGTTTCAGACCTGTTATTAACTACGTAGAAGTCAATTGACTATTCGGAAAAGGGGGGGAAACAAAGTATCAAATACAGCTGATATGAGTCGGTTTTGACTGACGTTAACTCAATATTTAATTATTATCCTATTGCTTATTCTATTTCCAATTTTGCTTATGTCTTTGAGACACAGTTATACGTATTCAATATATCTATGACAAGTATGGCCCTCATAAAACAATTTTAAGTGAGGATTTCTTTGTTTCATTTGCAAAGAAAACGCTCAAATATTCAAGCATATATCAAACGAATGTCAGAATAAGGTCATATTTCCGAGAAAATATTTACTATGAAAAGGAAGCTATTTTCAAAGCTCTTGAAGTAAAATAGTAATGAACTGCTTATTGTCGTAAATTTTAAAATCGAAAAGTAATTATGAACCCTCCTTAATTGCTTATCGTCGTAAATTTCAAAATTTAAAAGTAATTACGAAGCTTGCTTAATTGCTTATGATTTTTTTTAAAGCTACTTTGGGGCCCTCTCACATCATTTTTGAACCACTGCGGCCCTGCCAGTGGATATGACATTTTCAGGTAAAATTAATTAAAATATATCATGCAGCTGGGGGTATTACCTTGCTGTCATATACAATGCTGAACATCGATAAATGGTCTGAAAAGATATACGAATAAACGATATGAAAAACGTCGATTCTATTTTTTTTCCCTACGATATATTTAGCCAAATTTGCTGGCCTAATGCCATAGAGTAGAATATGAAGCACAAATAAGCTCCGATCATAAATTCTAGATTCTACCCGTACAGGAAAATTATATTTCTCTAATGAAATTGACAAAATCAGTGTCAAAAAACATCTTTGATGTCATACAAAGCATTTTCAATTATTTCCTCCATTTCTTTTTTCCCAAACACGATTTTAAGTAGATGAACATCAATTATTAGATGTTATAATTATACCTGTACTTCTTGTCTTAGTATTCACTTTGCTTATATTTGTTACTAACAGAGACATCAATTTGGAGTACATATTGGAAAGGGGGGTGACTGAACGGTGATACGGGCATGTGCAACCAAGTGTCAGCCGAAAACAGGAAAAATGTAAACAATGACCATCGATATATTTTACATGTTATTTCTTTCATCCTCATCCAGTGGTGTAAAAATGGGGGAGCTCAGGAATATCAAGCCTTCCTATTAGATAGCAAAACGTATTTTTTTTCTTTAACGCCGGGTTATATGATTTTTTAAAAGCTACACTAGCCCTTTAACGTTTAGTTCTAATAGTGATATTATAGTGAAATTTATCATTAATTTTAAACGTTATTAATTTTATCGTGATGACACATAATTTCAATTGTAAAATATTTCCTTATCACGATTTTAATTAACTCATATTTGTTTCTCAGGATTTGGGCTCTTGGAATCGGGTTACGTGAGTAAGAAAAATGAAGTTAATATTATGGTGAAAAACGCTGCTGACGTCATATTCGGTGGATTGGGTTACTGGATGTTTGGATACGCCTTTTCGTTTGGCAAAAGCGCCGGTTCTAACTTCTTTATCGGCATTGGTGGATTCTTTTTGGATGCAGAAGAAAAAGACATGGGAACAATCTTCGCTTCTTATGTGTTTCAACTGTCTTTCGCGACTACGGCCACTACCATTGTGTCCGGTGCAATGGCGGAGCGCTGCAACTTCATGGCCTACTGCCTTTTCTCTTTCTTCAATACTGTGATCTTCTCGCTTCCTGCTGGATGGATTTGGAATGAAGAAGGCTTCTTGAAAGCCTTGAATGTTGTCGACATCGCGGGATGTTCAGCTGTACATTTAGTCGGAGGATCATCAGCACTGGTGGCTGCCATCATGCTAAAACCCAGGATGGGCAGGTACATCAATGGTCCATCGCCTCCACCAATGGGGTCGCCAGGAAATGCCCTCGTAGGGATGTTCATGCTTTGGTGAGTGGTCTTTTACTAAAATTTTAGTATAACGTACTTTTTAAAACAAAGAGACGAAGCTAATTATATTATCTTTTATTGATGCAGTTATTTATTCCCTTTGCTTGCATCATAGTGTTTAAAGATCTTTGTTATCTTTTGCTGTAATTCTTAATGCATTATTGGTATTCGGTTAAATACTTAATTGTGTACTTTATCATCTGTATCTCCATAAAACAAAGCATCAATATAGCATTAGAGCATTAGCATAGTATTAAACAATAAAACATTAAAATACACACACAAATAAAACATCAACATATAACTAACATTTGAAACATGCACAACATTTAAAAGCATGCAAGTATTTAAAACACGTAACCCATTTCAAATATTTTAAGCATTAACGTCTATACTCATACATCACATTTATTCAATATATGGTTTATTATTCAGGTATAGTTCGTTCACGAAAAGTAGTCCGATGGTACCGTTAGAAATAACGGGAGCTGACGTCACAAACGGCCTAGCCGATTACAGCAGAGGGGAGGACGTCATTTCAGAACTGGTTTTTGGCGCAGACAAACGTTCGCTAAAACCCAGTTCTGAAATGACGTCCCCCACTCTGCTATCGATTACGTCGTTTGTGACGTCAGCTCCCGTGAATTCTAATGGTACCATCGGACAACTTTTCGCGAACGAACTATATATCAAAATGACAAATTAGAATAAACTGGTATAATATACCTGAGGGATGACTGAAAAAAAAAAAGCTGGTGAATACCGGTTTGACGAGTTCCAGTCACACCAAATTCCCATATTCTTTTCTTAATTCACCCTAAATTCCCAAGTTCTTTTTGAGGTAAGCAAATACCGTTAAATCAAACAACAATATAAATCAACGTTTATTGGCGTAGTGATACCAGATTCGATGTTATGATGTGGCTAGATGATGAAACTTTCGAAAGAAAAGAAATGTTTCTGCATTCGGTGGACCCACGATCTTCCATTGTGGAAGGTCGTGGGTTCAGGTCCCACCGAAGGCAGAAATATTTATTTTCTTTCGAACGTTTCACCATCTAATCACGCCATACCATCGGCGTTGGTATCACTACGCCAATAAACGTTGATTGATTGACATTGTTGTTTGATTTAATCTGCGTAGTGTTCGATTTATATAAATACAGTTAGCCGAGATTTATTGAGCCCAGACTCAAGGCTTTTTTGGCAGTTATAACGATGCCAAGAAAATGTAAAAAGCATTAATCCAGCCAATTAAGTTTGTTAATGATAATTATTGCATTGTGCGTTAAGGGTGCCGTCTCTTGCTGTGGAAAGGAAAACTTGTAAATATCTCTCAGTCTGCTGATTTGTGATCGTGGTGTTGGCAACCCTTCACGACTACGTATGTAAACAGAGTCATAACTGTTTTGAGGATGGTGGAGGATAATTCACCGAAATAGCTATCAACAGCATTATTGAATAATTTTAACTGCTATAATTTGTTGTTTTTACTCGTTCTTTCATAACTTTGCGCAGTGTGTCGCAACAGCTCAAGTAAAGAAAATTCATTTTTATTCTCATATAGAGAAAACATATAGAATCGGCAAACGAATATTAATAGTCCCGGCAATTAATATCCGATTAAGAGGGATATTAGAATATCCGAAGAAACAAATACACAGCTACATGCGTACTGAAATCTCCTAGTACGCTACTGTCGATTTCACTCGTGACAGGCGTGGAATAATATTGAGGTAGAATACTCTTGCCTATACAAGAAAATATTATGTGTACCTATGTATTTTTAACGGAAAAAATTCGAAGACTAACATATACTTGCTGAATTACATATGATGGAAGAAATATGCCAAATTTGATGGTTTTTCCTACAATCTTTCTGATTAAAATTATTTCCGCATTTAAAAAATGGTTTAACAAACTTTAAAATGCTCTCTTTTAACACTTACATTTACATAGTGTGACTTCATTCTAGTTTCAACCAAGATTTAAAGAAATGAAATACCGATTAAATATCCGTAATTAGTAAATTATATTACAATTTTTTAAAGGATCAATTAATCAATATGCGCTTTTTATCGACTATATGACGAAATCAACATATTATCGATTATATGACGACATCAACTTATTATCGATTATATGACGAAATCAATTTACTATCGATTATACGACGACATCAACTTATTATCGATTATATGACGAAATCAATTTACTATCGATTATATGACGAAATCAACTTATTATCGATTATATGACAAAACCAACTTATTATCGATTACAAATCAGTTAATCGTTTATAATTAATAATAAATATTTAGTGCAAGAATTTCACGAGAATGCGCTATACAATTTGTTCTTGTTTACTTCTTTTTATTTCGTATGCAACTCATTGTGATCGATACCATATCGATTTATTTGCGGATCGGCATTCTTTAGTTTACCGGAGAAGCCACTTGGGAACGTTTTGGGCTTGTTTATTTCTTAAATTTTCAAAATTCAATTTCACGCAACACTTCCGTAAAAGCAATGTACTGCAATTTCTTTTCTTTTTATTATTTCTTTTTTAAAGACGAATTTCACTCAAAATGAATAATCACTTTAGAAAATAAATTGTTGTCTTCAAAAACTAGAAAAAATTTTAAGTTTCTCGTTTTTTCCATTCGAAAAAAAAAAATCCGCATATTTGAATTACTTATAAAATGGCGATTAAAATTTTCTATAAAGGCTGTCAACATCACATTGAATATTTTATTTTAACTCTACATAATCAAAAATATAGCAGTGGTTTTTATTTATCTCGGTATCGTTTAAACAAGAAACCAGCGCGAATAATACAAGCATGTGAAAGAAAATTGCCTAAGGTCGATATTTAAATTTAGCAGGTTTCAATTAACATTAATTTACAATTCTCTAATCCGCAACTCTCTAATTCTCAAGTAACTCGGTAGGTTTTCAATTTGTAACATACATTTGTAAGATACATGTTATGCCTAATTTGTGTGCTATGTATAATTTGCTAATGATTTTACCTGTTGAGTGCAGAAAATATATTGTCAAAGTACATGATGATATTATATTGTGACGATATTGTGTGTGATATACCCGATATCAAATTGAATGTAATGAATCATAACATGATCTGATGTACTTGTGTAATAAATAACTAAGAATATTTAATATCATAGTAAATAATAATACAATATAATATTTATAGCAAATTTATAAATTAAATTTACATATTAACTTCATATATTAAATTTACATATTGACTTCATATATTAAATTTACATATTAACTTCATATATTAAATTTGTCGATTAAATTTATATAATAAATTTATATAGTAAATAAACAAAAATATTTATTGCTATAGAACTAATATGATAAATTCGCTTAATATATGGAATTAGTAGAAAGAGTTAGTAAAATTAAATTGACATCCTTTGTTTTCAGAGCTTAGTCACTATGATCGCTATGTTTCCATTTAAAGCAGGGTTGTCCAACATACGACCCGCGGGCCACAATCCGGCCCGCCAACAGTGTTAATCCAGCCCACCTACAATTTCTTGGAATAAAAAAA
Source organism: Dysdera silvatica (assembly GCA_006491805.2). NCBI lineage: Eukaryota > Metazoa > Arthropoda > Arachnida > Araneae > Dysderidae > Dysdera > Dysdera silvatica. The sequence goes on along the minus strand of QLNU02015270.1, from coordinate 96,389,428 downwards.
AAATTCCAAAACAAAAATTTTAGATTTTTTTTTCAAAAAAAGGGTAAAACCTCGGAGACAGTATGGGTGACCCCTTTCCATATCGCAAGTGATCAAACAAATAAACAGAAAAAATTGTGAAAAGAGACCTTCAGTAAAATTCCTTACTTTTTTTTTTATGAAACCGTGGCCCGCGAGGTTTGCGAAAAATTTGTAAGTGGCTCACTGTCCAAAACGGTTGGACAACCCTGATTTAAAGTTCTTTGTCGTTTGTCTTCTCGAAATTACTTCGGAAGCTGCGCCTCGAAAAAAAAAAAGCATAAATATATAATATTTGCATATTTTTCATAATATTGAGCTGGAAACTGAGAGTTATTCTTCCGCGTAACGATAACGGCTCTGGTCACGGATGCTTTTAGAGCCGGAAGCCATTTTGATGGCATGGGAGAGTGTTTGGAAACCATTCGACTTCGCCTTGGGCCATCGACACCGGATAGAGCACTCCACTGCTCCATTTTCCAAACCCCGACGTAGAAAATTTGCAAAGCGATGTTGTTCAAGATGGATGGATATGCCATCTAGAGGAAAGACAAATAATACCTCCTTCAATATTTTTAACACCCATGTGGATCATACGTTTATCGTTAGCCACGCCATTGCGATTCACCAAATCATTACGATTCACTCATTTATCATATTTCGTTTTCTCTTATCACATCGCTAACTTTTTGCCTATTGAAATCAATCTTTTCTTCTTCGCCATACTACAGTGTAGAGGTAACGTACCTGTCTATTGTGCAGAACAGGGGCGTCAGTTGGAGGAAAATATTAGGGGATAGGTAAGCCCCAACCTTATCCACTTTCTCACAGTGGATTTTTCAACCTCAAACAGATGTGTTTGTGGGGAGGGGGTCCGCACCCTCACATCTTAAAACTATATATATATATCATCATCATATTCAACCATTATCTATCCACTGCTGGATGAAGGTCTCTCCAAATGCTTTCCACACAAGTCTATCCTGAGCAATTCGCTTCCACGTCACCCCAACCTGTTTTCTTATTTCATCCACCCATCTAGTTTGAGGACGTTTTCTAGGTCTTCGGTGGTCTCTTGGAATCCAGTTCAGAATTTCTGTTGTCCATCGTTGATCAGTTCTTCTTGCAATATGCCCAGCCCATCGCCATTTCAGCCCTTTTACTTTAACAATGATGTCCTCTACTCTAGTTTGCTCTCTCACCCAAGTGTTTCTTTTTCGATCTCTCCTAGTTATTCCAAGCATGCACCTCTCCATGCTCCTTTGCGTTGTCTGTAACTTTCGTATTGCTCCAACTGTTAGACTCCATGTCTCTGATCCATAAGAGAGGACTGGCAATACACACTGGTTGAAGACCTTTCTTTTTAGACACAAAGGCAATTTCCCCTTCAGGATAAAACTGTTTCTTCCAAATGCACTCCAGCCAAGTTTAATACGTCTGTTGAGTTCTTTCATAATGTTGCCATCCATTGAAATCAGCTGGCCAAGGTAAATATATGAATCAGCAATTTCTAGCTCAATGTTGTTTTTGTAGGTTCATCTTGAGTCCAACTTCTTCACTTCTAGTTGAGAGCTCTTGTACCATGTCTTGGTCATCATCTATATATATATATGTGTGTGTGTGTGTTGTAACAGCCTATCGTTAGAGATAATTACTCTCAATCTCACATAACTTCTAATATTTACTGGTTGTTACAAATCGATGGGATTCATGATAATTGGCCAGCTCGTCAAGAATTACTCAAAATCGTGATCAGCCGTTTATTGTACCTTAAGGTTTACAAACATAAATAACGTGCCAAGTCCGTAGATACGATAACTCTAGCCAAAAATCACAGTGAGTGGATAAGCAATTGGGGCCACCACACAGGCTGCCGACTTCACCAAGGGAGCACAGGCGGAGGCGCCCCCTTCGGGATAGCATTACCAGATCAGTAGGCATCAGCTATAAAAAGAGTTAGAACTCAATAACTCAAGTACAGTATCAGAACCAGATTAACTTAACTTAATCACTAAGAATATAATAATTAGAAACTCGGATTGGCTAATCCAGGAACAAACATCCAAGTGGAACTAAGCTGGAGCGCTTGATTCCCCAACTGGAACTAACGTAACTCAACTAACGAATAGTAGTTCACTCTGTCAATATAGGTACGGTCTTAACACAGGAATATCTGGTACCCTCTGAAACTCGTAACTTCAACTCATTGCACTATGTAGTATTTCGGTAGTTCGAGAGTCAGCGACAGTTCAGCAATTATTAATATACAAGGTGTCCATAAAAGAAGTATACAACTTCAAATTTTATTTGCATCGAAACTACAATAGCTGGAAACTTTATTCTTTTTTTTAATTACGTGGCAACAGTCAAAATTTTTTTCAGCTTGGTTAGAGTATCTCCAAGGTTCGGTCCCCAAACAGTTGGTGCCCGTAGTACAAAAAATGCGACTTTGAGTCTTAATAGTACCAAACGCTTTCTGCTTTTCAATTGACCTGTAGTTCATGGATCGACTCCTCAAGTGTTAGATGTTTGTACTCCTCAGAAAACTTCAATTCTTGGTTACAGTATAACCTCAGCTACTTATATACCCATTCAAAACTCATGGGGGGGGGGACTCAAGTAGTTATGGGGGAGCACAAGTGGCTTTAAACAAGATTATGTGATGAGGCCTGAGAGAAAATAGAATGTTTCGATATCCAATGGGTGGGGGGTGGGGGGTCTTGAGCCCTGCTTTCAAAAGCCACTGCTTGTACCAAACACAAGTACACATATTTTCTCCCTACTTACTTCCTTTGTAACGTCATTTTTTCTTATGTGCCAATGGCGGACACAAACAAATTTTTCGGCGGAAAGGGGCGCACAGCTTGAAAACTAGTTTACGTCTTTTCCGTAAAGTTTATTATCAGGCTTGGCTAAGTAATAATAAGCGTTTTTTGTTTTTTTTTTCGAAAGGGGCCTGGGTCACTTGCGCCCCCCCTTGGATACTCCCTCGATCTGAACTAGCTGATTCTGTCAAAACTTGCCTTTGCCTTTAGCACTGAAATCCTTTTTACTCCCCACTTTCCCCAGGATTTTCGCTTTACTGTCAAACCTAGTCCCACTATACCAAGGATTATACATTTTCTATACCCTCATGTAAAATCGTTTATTACTTAAAAGTAACGTACAAAAACATTAAATTATAATTTTTGAGGGCATATTTTATAAAGGTAAATAAATGTAATATGTGCTAGTCTTCGGACAGTGTAAACTTTGTTTTAGGTCTTCACACTTTATTAAAATAACTTAAATAATTTTTAACAAAAACAAACATGCTTTAAAATGATATTTTGAAGCCATTTTGCAAAAAGTTGTTCAATTTTGCCTGTGTCATGCATGCAAGCAAATTTTAAGCTCGAGTATTCTTTCAATGAAACGTCTTTTAAGATAATTGTTTTTGTTTACAAGGCTGACGTAAAATAAATTGAGACCTTATGTGTAAAAATAAGAGTACATATATACTGGAATTTTTCGAAAGAATCTTTATGAGAACATATAATATTTTTCCCTCCAACATGAAATAACATGTTTTCGATCACGATCTGATTGACGTGTTTTTCGGAGACTTTTCTTTTCTAATGGATTATTTCACCGTTGTTTACAACTTCAAATAGAATTCAGAATAGAACATTTCTAGGAAGAATAAACCTTGCTGAAAAATATTGCATTTGCAGATAGAAACGCTATTAGAAACAATTTAGAGATATAGATTACACCTGATATATGGCGATATCTCTTAAATATGTAATTTGCATTATTAAT
>QLNU02015270.1:96362263-96385509 GCA_006491805.2 Dysdera silvatica | reverse complement strand
GGAAAACTGAAAAATAAAACCAAGTAATTTGAAATAATTAACAAGCAAGCATATGATATACGGGTATTAAAGCAGGCAGTAAATATTTTTTACCCTAAATTGTTTTGTGTGCATTAGAAACCATTGTATCACATGTGATACATGCCCCCTTCTGCCCCCAATATAGCTAATTTTTTAAAAAGTTTATTTTTTATATCAGAAGATCAAGTATATCATATAAAGATTTCTTTTTTTAATGTTTTTAAGTCTTTTTATCTTTCCTCTTACAACGGAATTTAACAAATGTGCACAGATATGGTTTTTTCTTTTTTGAAGGAGAAGTTATCAAATATAGTGAAATTTCTTTGATTAGTGTTGTAATCAAACATTCGATTGGTGCGAGTCAAGGATTCGTTCGCTGCAGTTGTAGGAAAACGTGTGCATCCAAGAAATGCCTCTATAGGAAGAAATCATTAGTTTATAATTCAAAGTCCATAGCAGTTTAGCTTGCAATAATAATTAAGAAAGAATTATGGTGCGAGTAGCTTTATAATGTGTAATAAGTTATAAATAAAACGCCGCTTGTTACTGATAAAAATTTTTGTTGTCAATTTGCTTTACCATCCTTTCATAAAAGGATTAAACTAATAGATGATTATCAGGTTTCACTTATGAAAGAAATATTTAAGTAGACTGATCCATACAAAGAAAAATTATTTTTAACAAAATATAACTATTTTTAATGAAATATGTTCTATATAAATATTGAATGATTTTTAAAGCTCAAAGATCACTAAAATTACGCCAAATTACATTGACTTAGAATAAATTAAATTGGCCTAGGCCAAACTAGTTTAGACCAGTGTACAGCAGGCCATACTAGATTGGCCTAGACCAAACTAGTTTAGATCAGTGTACAGAAGGACAAACTAGATTGGCCTGGACCAAACTAGTTTAGATCAGTGTACAGAAGGACAAACTAGATTGGCATGGATCAAACTAGTTTAGATCAGTGTACAGCAGGACAAACTAGATTGGCCTAGACCAAACTAGTTCATCCTATGTGAGTTAGGATAAACTAGTTTCTCTTAGGACAAACTAGTTTGTCCTAACGCACATAGGATAACTAGTTTCGCCTAAAATCAGGTTTGGCCGGTAACATATACATATAAAAGAGTAATAGAAAAGATTTAATATAATTAAATAAAGAAAATAGTAATAATAAAATCATAGAAATAAAAATGTAATAGAATATAAAATGATATTTAAAAAACAATTATATCGTCAAGGAGAACTACAATAAAATTCACAAGAGAAAATTCTTCATTTTCAAAACAATAAATGTCATAAGATGAGTTAGTATTGGGTAGGTGGCGCCCAACGACAATCCAATAAAATACTCAGGCGCCCTTGAGTATTAACAGTCGAGGACCCCTGCTATTAAGTACTGACAGACACATACATACACACACACACACATACACACACAGGTCAATTTCTTCTATACCCCTTTGAATCTGTTTCTCTGTAAAGGTTCTGATAAAGCAGGGAAACAAACAGTTAGGGTAATTCTTCTTCCACAGATAAGTTTTAAAAAGTACGGACATGGAAGCAGGAATATTTATTTCTTCGTTCTTACAATTACGTAATTTTTCTCATTCGAATATTGTACATTAATTTCTTTACATTTCACATTGCACCCTGAACGCAATTTCAATAGGGTCATTGCTATATATATATATATTAGGGTTGTTTGTACAAAAAAATTTTTTTGAAAAGTTTGTTCCAAAGGTCTTATCTTACTACAATAGCGTACAGATAGTTATATCTAAAATTTTACACAAATGGGTTGATATTTTGACTCTTTTTCACCGAATTGAAATGATAGCCTTCGCGAGATGAGGGAAAATGGCCGAGAAAACAGCTATAATTTCCACGTTATTACAAATTCAGCTTTATTGAGCAGGAATTTCAATTTTTTTATAGAACAATAAAAGATAAAGAATAAAATTTCCTTTAAAGCCGCTATTTTGAATATATGTTTTCCTTTTATTATATCTCATGATATAAATATTCTTTTAGTTTCACAGATTTGCGACTATATTATATCGATTGAAGAAAATGAAACTATGAAAAAAGAGTGTTTTCAGTTAAAAACATTTCAGAAGTTGAAAAGATAAACTTCTAGACAACTACCCCATAGTTCATAGCAGTAGTCTACCAAAGGAAAACGATGGCAGTTTCACCGAAAACAGCCACAACAACGTCCACAGATCATTTGGCATTTAGTGACCCGGCCGAGTTGCCTGTGAATGTACTTCGAACAGAGTTAGATATAGCTAAAAGCTTCTTGCAAGAGAAACAGAAATGGATGATCGAAAATTCTGCAAAAAAAAAACCCAGACAATTCCATTATTGCAGAGATTGTCGTGTAGAAAGTTGAAAATGTCTACAAACGTTCATCCATACCAACTCTTCGAAAAGACATAATGAAGGCCCGTGTTCTGAAAGTGTATGAAAAGCGTCAATAACCCGAATACCAGCTGCCAGAAGATATAAGAATCCAAAGTGTCTAACTCCCAGTGATCTTTAGGACTTCTTAAATAATAAGAAAGAAGTATTTCAGAAGGAAATTTCCTGTTTGTTTTAAGTTGTTGACAATGCGAATGTACCGAGGACGGAGAGTGAATTTCTGGTGTAAATGAATTTTTATTGGCAATAAAGGATTTGATGTACTTAGACAATAATTTACTATTATTTGCTGATGATATAAATTGGTCCATAAATGGATCAAATACTGAATTACAGGCTAAGATAATAAAAAGTTAACTTAAATTTGATTCAACAATGGTTTTAATGCAACGATCTGATAGTAAATGCTGAAAAAAATTAAATATATATTATTCCACGCTAATAACAAAAAAAATAAATGACACAGAAAATCACATAAAAATTTAATGGAAAAACACTAAAAAGAGTTAAATCAATGAAATTTCTATGTATTAAATTACACGAAAAACTTTTATGGAATGAACAAATAGATGATATAAATAAAAAAAAATAAGAAGAATAAATGAACTATTAGCCAGATTAAATAATAAACTAACTTTAAATGCAAAAATTGATATTTATTATTCAATAATTTACAGTATACTACTGTACTGAAAACCAACATGGGGTGGACTAAACAAGAAAAACTTAATAAAAATAAATAATTTATTAAGTGATACGATAAACAAAATAAAAATCACCATATCAATCAATTGTTCAATTTAGAGAAGAATATCAACTACTTAATATAGAAAATATACACAAATTAAAAATATCTCAATATATATACGAAAGAGTAAATGAAGAAAAACACATAGACATAATAGAAATAATAAAAGAAGACCACAAATATAATACTCGTCATAAAAAAGAAATTAAAACAAAACATATATTCGAACTAATTATGGAAAAGATAATATGAATTATTACGGATTAAATATTTGGAATAGCATACCAAACGAAATAAAAAATTTAACACCAATAAAACAATTTAAAAATACACTCAAAAATTATTTCTCGTCTAAGCAAACATAATGACCGATTTTTTAGGTTGCATGTGTATTAACCTATAGTTTTAGCATGTAATCCATCATGCATGTATGTATATGTAATCTATACACATATGTATGAAAATAAAATTCATTTGTATTGTATTATTCATTCAACGGAACGCTTTATCTGCCCATCCAGAGAATATGATGCTTACTGAACAAGCCTCTTTCCACAAAGCAGACCGTAAAGGATGCTATTCAAACTCTCACAGAAGCCACATATAAACACTTAGATACAGCCTCGTCTGTATGTATTTTCTGAGTGCTTCCACTGGATTTTAAGGGAACTAATTTATAAGTGGCATTTCACGATTAAATGGCGTAAAACCACATGCATTAGAACTTCCCTTAATCAGGAACATGTCATATAGCAAACTGTTGGCAGTAGTAGAAAAACCTCTTATCATACCTGAATTTAAGTGTCTCATATAAATAGTTGAAAGAGCTGTGAAGGAGGTGACAAAGGCAAGCCTGAAAGTAGTAGGTATGAAGCAATGTGGTGCAACAAAAAAAGCATCAATGGAGAATGGCGCCAAATGCCTAAAGCAGGAATTGAAGAAGAATTTTACCCAACATAGTTTAAAGCTATATTGTTTAACGCTTATATCATATGAATTTTCTACTCTTCTTTAAGTAATATAAATGAAACTCTCTGCTTCTCATCATTAGTGTTATGTAAACTAATAGAAGTTGGTATTCAGTTGCATAAACGTAGAAACAAAATAGTTTCTAGAACAGTTCGTTTCGAATTTATTCCCGAAAACACAGATATTTTTGTAGTAATTTCCATTCTGCATCTTTTATTGTTCTACAAAACAATTGAAATTCCTGCTTAATAAAGCTGAATTTGTAATAAAGTGGGGAAATACTTTCTCGGCCATTTTCCCATCTCGCGAAGGCTGAAATTTCAATTCGGTGGAAGAGGGTTAAGACATCAACCGATTTGTATGAAATTTTAGAAAAAAACAAAACTATTTGTACGCTATTGTAGTAAGGTAAGACCTTTGGAGCAAAGTTTTTTTTTAAAAAAAAATTTTTACGAACCACCCTAATATATATATTGATTAAAAAATTAACAAACTGTTACTGTAAAAATACACTTAGAAGATTCTAATTTAATTAATTAATTAATAGAATAATTTAATTCCTATCATTTACTTCTCTTCCATAATACCTCTCTTTTCAGTTATTTATTTATTTTTCACTCAGTTTTATTTACGCACGTTTTTAAATTTTTAAAAAGTACTGGCTTTTACTACAGTCTTTGATTTTACCATGTTTGGCGCAGTATAGCCCAGATGCTCTTGCGCCATAAAAAATCCAAACAAACAAACAGACTCAGTTTTATCTTTGTCTGTGTTTACATTTTCCTTTTAGATGGTAATTACATGTCACAATTCTTACAATTTTGTGTTTTATATATATATATATATATATATATACAATCTTGTTCGCTCAATTTGATTGTTCGAATACCTGATCACATAAACAATTCAAGCAACAGTTCTTACTAAATCGCTTTGTTTTCGCTTCGCGATTGTTTCTTGTTATCCCAAGTTCTGATCTCGAAAGAACCTTCAGGCTTGTCACTTCCTTTTCATTAGTGGTGTTTGTGACACGAGCCAACAGAAAAAATCTTGCTTATAACAGAAGAAAATAGTAAAACACCATTTCCTAGGTCGAATAAAAGAATCAAAAGAACGCCTTGGGAACCCTTTCAAAATCGTCTTCTTTCATTTCTCAACACTGTTTACACGTCAACAAAAATATCTTACATAATACATACGAAGCGTTTTCATTGACGATCTTTATCAAAAATGAAATAATTTTAAGTAAATTAATTGCTTTCATGTTTCACGGCATGAAAATGATCAGTTCGTCACGTAAAATAGAACAAATTAAAATGCATGGTATAAATGTATTTTTATTTGTTGGCATTTCTAAGTCTTCGAGACTGATCGGACTCTAATTACAGTGGACAAAATCAAGGAAAATGTTAAGCCCAGTATTATGCGTAATTAACATAAAATTGAATACATATTATTGTTTATGTATCATGTCTGTTATATATTATATTATTTTCTTTCTTTTCAGAAAACGATACATAAATGAAATTGTATGTAACATAATCTTCTTTAAAAAAATATAGGAGTGAACGAAAATATTTATTCTGATCTTAATCGTATATAAACCAATTATACGCTCATGGAGGCATTATCTCACATTTAAAGTTTTTATATGATCTTGAAATAAAAGGAATTTTGAGGAATTATAAAAAGTGTGGACAGACAGTTTGCGGGTTTCTTATCCTCTTTATTAACGGACAGTTTCTTGTCACAACAAATTGCACTATTTTTCCTTCGAAGGACACTAACACCCCATAACAAGCCAACTTGATCCTTTAAGTGGCATAATAATTCCTTCCCAATTTGCAGTCCCACGTTGCGAACTAGAAACGAGGCGATATATCAATCACTAAGTTTAAGCTACCATAAATTTGGTCTTTTATGAGTTTTGTATTGTGACGGTCGCGGTGACAAATACGTCCGATGGATAGTCTATGATCTTAATTTTCAGAATTAGATGTTGTGCCTTTTCTAGAGATTGAAACTAGATATTGCCATTTCTAGAGATTGAAACTAGATATTGCCATTTCTAGAGATAGAACGCCTTTATTCCAAACATTAGAGAGTTTTTATTTTATAGGTTTTCTAACCTAGGTATAACGTCATTTTAAGAAAGGAGAATAGATGTTTTCTAAAGTATTTAGTATTTTTTACCACAACTTTATATTCCTAGTCGGTGTTTATGTAAGTTTTACATTATGTCTATGTTTTATGAAAATGTACTCAACTAATTTTAATTTCAAATTTTAGGTGGGGATGGTTAGGTTTTAACTGTGGCAGTACATTCGGCGTTTCAGGCCACAAGTGGAAATATGCTGCGAGGTAGGAATCGCTAATATCTTTATTAGCGTAATATTTAAACAAAATCTATGAAATAAATTTTATTAAAATGTGCAGATATAACAAAATGTAGTTTCGTATTTCAGTGAAAAATTCAGCATGTAAATTCAACAATTCATAATTAAATGAAGCGGTAAGAATTCGCATTTGAACTGTAGGCTACTTACTATTCATTTTTCCCATTCGACTATAACGTTTGCAAAAAAACGCGAATTGAATTTTTTAATCAGACTGAATTAATGCTTATCGAAAAGCATTTCATCAGCCATGGAGATAAGATCATAAACAACCCGTTACCTTCAAATCAAAATAGTTCTGCAAAATAACCTAAGGTGCCCTTGCGCCACAAAGAAATCCAACAATAAAACCCAATCCATTGAGTTTTGTTCATTTTGAAAACGAAGTATTATTGTTGCGATTTAAAAATGATTGATTCATTGACAGCGTACAAAAAATTTTTTTAATTGAAAACATTTGAAAACTAGGGAATTTGATTATGTTTTTCTTTCGCTTTTTTTCGAGAAAATTGCTTGTTTATTAGTAAAATGACGCTTTTCACATGAACAAATATATGTAACAATAAAACTCACCCTAACATCTTCAGCGCCACCTTCCGGAAAATGACGACTACTAAAAGTAAAATTATTGTATCATTATGAGACTATAGTGTTTGGCATGGTTTGTTTTCTTGTGGCTCTTTGTTTGTTAAACGAAAAGAATTGACGAGTTTTACATAATAATCGTTTACAAGAACAGAGAAAACCCTGTAAAAACAGTGAACAGAAAGAACCCTGTAAAATACGTAAAAATCTTGCCAATACTCACGCAAGCTTTGGTTATTGAAAGCCAATATTGGCATACTGCTTGGGATCGTTATTGTTTGTTTGTCTTAGGTTGACCACCTGATTAAAATCGTGGTATCGTGCAGACTTGTTCAAAATAGCGCCATCAACAAGACATAGCTATGTTGTCTTCTGCTCCGCACCAATAAACTACAGTGAAGGGAACCTATGCTCTTATGTAAATGCCATATTGAGAATGGAGAACATTAAAGAATATTTTTAAAGCATAGTCAACAATTTCATAATATTCTCAATTTATTCTCATATTAGTTAAATTTAATACATTATTTTCAGGTTGAGGAGTTCCCTTCCCCCAACAAGCAAATAAAATATTTAATAGTTAGTAAAGCTCTAGTTTTTAACGTAAATAGCTAAGTTAACATTGCGCGTTAACTCCACTCTTGGCAAACCCCTTAATAAAAATAGGTTAATTTCTTGTAAATCACGTTTCTCGGAAACACTATAAAACCCGTTTTTTCCATATTCGCGGGAACTCCTCCCCCACCACCGCCTTCTCCTCCTCCTCCTTCTTCTTCTTCAATTGTGCAAAAGTAGTTGGAAAAGTTGGCCATTTCGGTAGCTTGTATTTCCAGAAAAGGTAGGGCAAAACAATATTGATGAGGTTGTATCCCTGCTAGAGTTGTAAAAAACCCGGGAATTTTGGACACATTGGAAACTTTAATGGGAAGAAACCAAGATTGACACAATCGACCAATAGGAAGAAAGGTGTGAACTACCTCCTTTAATCTATCTTGGTTTCTTCCCATCAAAGTTTCCAATATGTCCAATTGTCCTAACCCATGCGGCCCTATTTGTGTTATTTTTTTCCCTTGTCCCTACTAAAATAGATTTATTCTTAGAAATAAGTCATGACCTCTGATACAGGCAAGAATTTTTTTAGCTATGAATACAGAAACACTGGAAATTCGAAAACAACGCATGCAGGTTTTTTACATTGTTTATATAAGGTTTTTGCAGAGAAGATAAGAATTAAACGATGAATGTGGGAATACAGATCTGGGAGAGATCAATCGAAGTTGCGTTGTATATATTAATTAGAACAACATTATCGAGAGAGATGCTGTATGTGTGAATGGATGGGCGTGGGTAGATACGTACGTACATGTTGCGGGTTTATGACTTGCTGTAAAGATTTTAATAGCATAAATACCGTCAAGATGGGTGAACAGGGTATTCCCCCTTCTCCTCGGATGGTTCAAGTCCTATAAATAGAAATAATATTACGACGTCTCCCATTTAGCAAATATAACGTAGACAGAGAAAGTCACATTATGTTCCCTTCCCAATTCTCTCTCTCTCTTTCACAACAAAATACATTTTAGCAAGCATGGTGGATATTTTGACCTTTTATTTGTGATAGTGATCTTTCTTATGATATGCTTGACGATAAGAATATGTTTCATGGCGTGCTATGTGATATATTTCAGTTGTATAATTAACGAAAATCTTTTATGGACATGGCCATCATCAGTGGCTTGTAATATATTTTAAAGGCCTTTTTTAGTTTTTTAGAGGCTTGGTTAGAGTTCGAATTTTTCGTTTATTTACTATTTACTGTTACCCTATACCACGGGGATCCAAATATTTCATGGCATGTGGGCCGCACGAGTTCTTGAACACAAATCCCGCGGGCCGCGCATTGAATTAAATTTCAATATCGTTAAGTCAAAGTGTTCGCAATGTGTTTAATATACAAAATTATTATATTTAATTAAAAATTTAATCAATTACACAAGTAAAAGATTAAATTATTAAACAAATTATGTGCTTTCGTGTTAACAGCCATTGGTTTTGATACTTTTACTCAAAAGGTATTTCAAAATTATCGTACTTACGATTTTATATAATAGTTGATTTCACTATTGTTTTTGTGTTTAAATGGTGTTTTTGTGTTTAAAACAACGAGATCGCTAATTCTATAAAAACTTACGTTAATAATTAAATATGTGTTAACAAACTGATTTAAATTTTTAAGGCTTTAAGATATTTTTTCTTGAACGTTACCAAGGGCCTCCAAAAGCGGACTCACGGACCGCGGGCCACAGCTTGTACCATTATGTCCTATGCCATGATACTCTATCACCGTTATGGGATCAACTACGTATTATAAACATCTGCCAATGATATTTGAACACCTACGCTAATCATTTCACTTTAAGAAAAAAAAAAAAGGCAAACCTATATTTGGCCCTGCGGTGGCGCAGTGTGGTAACGCGTTCTCCTATTGCGCGGCTAATCCGGGTTCGACTCCCAGCAGTGCAAAAAGAACGCTTACTCAGAGATCTCATAAAGATCGCACTGCTCACTGTAGTCCGGGGTTTGGTTCCCTAGGCCTTAAGAGGTTCGGATTCCTCGGAAAACAGTAGGTCCCGGCGCAGCATGACCACTGTAGTCTTTGAGCCGTAAAACCAAAAAACAAACAAACAAGCAAACCTATATTAAGTGCAGGAACTTGTAATTGGTTAAAGCAGGACATCTCAACCTTAGGAATTTCGTGCTACCAGGGTTAGGAATTAAAGGCTGAGGTTGTTAGGTTTAAATTGTTGCAATACTGGTGCTGCCAGTTAAAATAGTTCTAGTACGGGCTTGTTGGGGAGGAACTTGATATTCTAAGATATGGTGGAAAAGGTGGTTGGGAAAAAAATGATAACCTCCCTGCTGAAGATTTAAAAATCGATCCAAAATTCTTTAAATACACTTTTCTTCGGGGAAGAAAATTTTATTTTAAGGTTTCATAAAGGTAAAAAAAAATCTTAGATTTTTGTATAACATAAACAATTTCAAATTCAATATGTTTTTATAAATGTTTTCATAGATTGGTTTTTAGTCATAATACAGTGAAATCTATGCATAATGATATTGTTATTTTCATCACATATACATTGAAAAGAAATTCTTCAACAACGTTCTCTAAATCTTTATTCGAATTGAAAGGCAAAGATTAAACGTTTAAATTTTAACCACACGTGGTAACGGCACTCCTGTTCACGTATGTTATGCAAATTCAGACCACCTCGAATCCCCAGATAGCAAACTGAGGTCCACAGGACGTCCTTTCAGGACGACAGGACGTGTGAAGGACGTCCGAAAAAGGTGCCGCTGAGGACGTCCTCAGAAAGTCCCGCACAAGTCGAAAAAGACGTATTTCGGAAATGTTTTGGCTGAGTTTAGGATCTAAACGGTCTGTAAGAACCTAATCAAGACGTCCACGGAACATCCCCAGGTCGTTAACGGGACATCTCCAGGACGCCCGAGCCGTCACACCCTAACCATTCCATCTTCCTAACACTTAAATCTCGTTTTCCAAAGACACATTTTTTAACCAATTGGAGAGGACAGAATTTATACCTTTGCCCCCCCCCCTCCTCCCCAACCTTAACTTGCATTATTCCATCTGTTTTACATCATGAGCGATCATGCTCGTTTCACGTGAACTTCACGCGGTGTAAAATTGTTAAAACGCGTTGTACGTATTTGTAAAATGCTAATCTTTATAGGGGCTTCAATTTCTATTTGATTCTATGATTTGTTACTACATATATATATAGATAGCAAATTAAACGTAATAAATCTTTTTAAATAATATAGATTTTCTGACAAACATTTTTCCTTGGTCCCGATATATATATAGAACGCATTATGTTCAACCTTGTCTATAACTATAACTTGTCCGTGTAAATACATTTTTTATTGATTGATTGCGATATCTTTCCTCAGCCCCTCGAGTATCGTTATATACAGAGTGCACTGTATATTGGTGATAGCCTTGGTAATGAATTATTGATGTTTGTTGTTATTCGTTACAGGTCGGCCATTGTCACTATCAATTCTTCCGTTGGGGGCGGGATTGCTGCTCTGATATTTAGGTAATGTAATTTGATGTTAAATAAATGTGGTTACATGAACATGTGTATATAATATTTCCAGGGATGACCTTACGCCGGTTTAAACTGGGTGATTTAATTGAACCTTGCGCGTGGAATGGCCTCACGTATTACAGAAGGGTAATAATTTTTTTTTTCAATTCCAAATTGAAATTGTTGTTTGCAGCAAATATAGGTAACAAAATCTCCGAGTCTGATGATGACCCGATGAGTTGCTCGCCATGCAACAAAATACATCAATAAATAAATGAAGTTTGAGCGCCAAAAAGTAAAGCAAAGTCATCTGGCAGAGCTTTATGAAATTTTCTGGCGCTTACAGAACTTTGAATTAATTAATCCAAATAAAGTTCTTTATTAATTAATTAAAATATAAAGTATTAATACTTTATATTTTTAATTAGACTCCATTCATGAACTAGAATGGAGATTAAAAGAAATCGTAAATTCAAAAGTTCGTAAATGGAAATTAACGTTAGTTCTGTGGGAATACATTTTGAGACCAACGCCACACTTCGTAAATTGGTGTTTCGTCAAAATGAAAGTCTAATGTAGCACTAAAAATTAAAGTTAAATATTTTAAATATAAATGATCACAAGCCGTAAAAGATATAATTTAGCATAGGGGTACACAACAACCTGGGATATTTTCATCTCCAGGGGTTGAAAGATGGAATTTTAAGCGGTATGAAGAAGAGTGTTTTGAGTTAAGAAAACTTATTAAGCCAGGTATCAGTGTGCCTTGAGAAATGGTAATGAAATGCATTGGAATCCAATTGCCAAATTTATGTTTTCATTTCATGCATTCAGTAAGAAAGCCAATTTTTTAAGTTCAATTCATTTACAAAATTACTTATTCATCTTCAAATGTGATATTGCTTTTGTAGTGGGTGCGAACGTGTTAATCAAAGCTTATCCAGAGGCGTGGGGTATGAAAAATATTGGGTACCTCTGAGCTGGTACCTATACATTTATTAGAAAAATAAATTGAAAAACACAAAAGAAAAGTATATTTTTAATAAAAATATACGCTTATGTTTACACATATACGCTCAAACGTTATGATTTTTGAAACTAACACAAATTAATAGCTTAAAACTTGTGTGTGTGTGTGTGTATATATATTAAAATGAATAGTTAGCGAGCTATTACTTACAGAAAGGAATTAAGAGAAAAGAGGTACTTAATAGTCAACGATCATACTACAATTTTGCTATATATATATACATATATGTATGAAGTCTATATCTTTTTAAACATTCTAAAATTTTTCTAACTAAATGCGTACGTAATGACAGAAATGCGTGTGTAATATATTCATGTTATATGACTCTCAAACAGTTGACGTGTATCGCGATTCCTACATAAAGCAAGTTCAGCAACCCCTGATATCATAGACGTAGGGCCCGTGGAGCACGGTTTTCCCATCAATAATTTAAAATAAATTGTAATTTTACATATATTGTAATATATAAATGTTCATAGTAACAGCTTGCCCCCCCCCCAATAATTATGAAAACTCTATGCCTATGCTTGATATACTAGAGGAGCAGGGGCGCTAAAAGCCAACGCGGGTCCCCCCATAACCCCTTCCCTGAACAGTGGCAAAGATATTTTTTCTTTTTGGGGGAGGGGGTTGAACCCCCAAATGAACAAAAAGTATGAAATAAGAACGCATTTTTTTTTACTTACTTACTTATTACTTAATTATTTTACAAAATCACTGCTGAAAAAAGGAACTAGCCCAAGCTACTATTATTTTTTTCAATAATCGAGATAGGCTAATGAAGAATAATTAAAAAACTGTACATTAAAAATGTACAAAATCTTATTAATCTGGATTTAGAGAACAATTTTTCTGGCCTTCCGATTAGCATGGGGGGGGGACCGGCCCCCTTCACAGCATAGGTCCTTGCCAGCGCAGCCCCGGGCTGCAGCCCCTGAGTAGGACCCGTATATAACGAAGAGCTTGGGACAAACGGAAATGCTCTCAATATCCTGTCGCTCGCTAAATCCGTTTTAGAATTTAAAATTCCAAATTTTGAAAATAAAAGCTGTATAGGTAATATATGCATTCAGCATGCATACAATAAGCAGCTTTAAAATTTCTAAAGTTTAATATGCACAACGTATCATAATACTGCTTCTTGAATTTCAGTCAAATAAGCTAAATCAAAAGATAGACACACATGATATAAAACAAATATTATTGTCATAAATAGCAAAATAAACTTTATTTGGAGATGCTTAGCTACAGTTGTTTACCTCGTTTTACAACATCCATGCTTATTAAGTTTTCGTCATAAAATATTCAGCGCATTAAACACATAGTCATCAGTGTAATTCATTTTCTAAAAAAAAAAATCTTTTAATGTCAATTTTGAAAACAATAGGCGCTTTCAGAAATTCTCTGATTTCTAATTCTATACTCTCGCAAAGCTAACCTGGTACTAATAAGGCACAGAGCAGTATGATTCCGCCAGTGCAATATAGTTCGCCCTTTCTTACGTTAACAGAGTTAATAGAAGATACATTTCGGACATAAAACATTAAAATAATGCTCAAATACATAAAACATAGGCATATTTGTGTAATTAAAATCTGGTATTTATTAAATTTAGGAAAAAGACTCATTATAGCGAACGATGACGTCATTCAAGTAACTGACCACTCAGAGGACTTTGTTCGCTTGGCTGGAAATTTGTCGCGTGGAAGTTTGGCAACCGCGTTTTTCTGCATTCCAAATTAGGCGATAAATAGCCTAATAATATTGAGGGCTATCTCATTTTTCGCCAATTTGTGAATGAATACTCGTTGAACGGGCGCGAATAGGTCGTCGTAGCCTTAATAGTGTTCCAGATTAACTTTGCTGCGAGCATAGAAAGTTCGTTTCACAATATTTGCCTCAGTTAAAAAGATATTCTTGACCACTTTTTTTTTAATATTTTGTTAATCGAATCCCTTAATTTTTTACTTATTAAATTTTAAGATCGCAAAAGTTTTGTTTGTTAAAACCGATTAAATTTTATTGAATTTAATCATTACACCAAACCAGTGCCGGACTTACGTGTAGGCTAATTGGGCAGGGACCTACGGCCCCGTGGTTTTGGGACCCTCTTCGATTACCTTGATGGAGCATGAAATTATTTAAGTTTAAGAGTTATTTTAATCTTATTTATTTAAAATGGTCCTAGTTTCATAATTAAAGAACCAAACTATTATAAACAATGAACTTCAAACAAAATTATGATTCATTGACTGAATGTCACGAAAGCCACCTTCTTTAGGGACCTATTCTTTCCTTCCGGGGTAGGGCATATACGGTTCTTAATCTAGCACTATACACCAAACAAAACCCATATTTTTCTCGCAAAATCTGAAAATTACTAAACATTATTTTAATGCTCGTTATAAATGGGTCCTAGTCAGGCCTTTAGCCAAGCCAGGGCCAGCAGGGGCATAGCCCATCGAGCTATTTATATATATACAAAATAATCCTCAGGTGCTCTGTACCTCATATGCCCTTTGCTTTGCCCCAGTTTCCCCTGCATCCTGGATACAGGCCTGGTCCTGCTGTATTCAAGTTCCGTAACTTGGTTTTAAAAATTTTCTTACAAATCAAGTCAAATACTTTTTTATGCCAAATAATGTACATCGTTAAATAGGCACGTTTACTCTGAACTCGATAATAAGCAACATCATTTTAATATAATTCACAATATCCTCAGGACTCATTCTAGAAGAAATAATCTCCCAATTTTATCAAACTTTTTGATTTTTTGGCTTTGTCAACGTTGTTATCTATGCCCACTTTGCTACCAAATACCAAGTTTTTTTTAATCGTCCCTTTACAAAGGCCATCTTCTTCAGCTTATCGTGTCTGAAAATTGCATTTGTCAATCATTTATGTAAAGATGCTTGTCGATAGCCATCTGGCTGATCAGATCCGTCCTATATCAACAAAACTTGACTGATGCCATTTACTAGAAGACAAATACTTCTTGGAAACGAGTGATTAGCTTTCATAATATACCGTTTGTAGATCAACGTTCCAATCATAGAGTTTCTCTCTTGGGAATATAATCTCTCTCTACTTGAGAAACCCAGCCCCATATTCATTGATCACTGTCCACCATCCATTTAGTTGCAACGTGAACAAAGGCACACAATTTAATGTGTGTTTAGCGCAAGTACACACACACACACACATACTAATGGATAAATGGAAGTAAAGGATGCGAAAGACACTCAAATGCAAAACATATTGAGTCTTCAGCTTCTCATTTTGTAGAGTTTCGAAATTTTCTTCCAAAACGAAAAAAAAAGGATCTTTGAAAAAGTATTCCAAATATTAGTAACGAGACTTAGAAATTTTTTAAATTACAGAAAACAATCCTTGTTGCAGGTTCTTTACTTAACCAACTTACGAATCTAGAGTGTTGCCATTTTTCATTTCCGTTACTTTAAATTCATCGACGATTATCATTTTTCAAAAAACAACAAAAAAAGCTAATATAGATGAATTTTAACTTATATAAAATAAACGCAACACGATAAGCAATTTAATATGGCTGTTTTTACATAAATTTTCGTGTAGAATGAAATCCTGTTAATTTGAAACTCTGAATAACCGAATTGATAAATTGTAGAATGAAGGGACGAGGCAGCCACATATGATTATGATGTTGGTCCACTGTATTCGATTGTGTATAATTGGGAATCTTGACGAAATAAATATTGACTGATTGTTAATCAATATTTCATAAGAATCAGTATTTTCTTGCTATGCATACAGGGTGATTCAGAACTAATAAATTTGGCCATAGGAAGTTGTTTGGGATTGTAGAAAGTGCTGGAATCTGTTTCAACATAATTTTAGAATGTTTGTTTAAATTTTTTATGGCGCAAAAGCATCTGGGCTATACTGCACCAAGTTCTAGGATGGAACGGCAAATTTTCCAAATTTTGTTACATGATTAACTAATGTGGATGCAAATAATAGCATCCCTACATTTCCAGAACGGCTCATTTTTGGACATAGGTTCACTAGACCGAAGTTGTTTCTTTTGATCTCCTTCACCTATTACACATGCTTGACAATTCCCAATTGCCTCCAGCATCAACATAGAGTTTTTAAAATTATTGGGGGCCCAAGCACATATTATGTACATTTATACATTACAGTATATGTAAAATTGCAATTTATTTCAAATTATTGGGCGGCTTGGGCCCCAAGGGCCCATATAACTCTATGTCTATGGCTTCCAGTATGGTAAAACAATCGTTTTCCATACTTTTTAACCTTTTACCTATCTAAATGCGCTTCTCAGGGCCAGGAAAGGGAATTTCCGATTTTTATTTTTTTATTATACTTGTTTTTTGTCTCTGCTGCATTATTAGGTCAATCACTTAAATTATGTGTCAAAAAAATTTTTTTGTTCATGTAATTGCCTATGTAAGAAACAGGTATGTAAATAATACTTTCACTCTACAGCCAAATCGGGTCCTTTGCGGACCTGATTTCGCCAAATATGGCTTATTTTACGTCCTTTACCACCCCTTTCAGTTTGTTCCATTAGTTTTGAATCACCCTGTATACATTGCTATGTCATGATAGAGGGTTTATTAAAATTCGCAAAAGTATAAAAGCCATTGTTATCCGAATTAACCTTGCATCCAATCGTTCGAATTAACGGAGTATATTTTGTTACCCTTTCCTTTGTTGCTTGGTTTGGTTTTTTTGTGGTTTTGTGGCTCAAAGACTACAATGGTCATGCTGCGCCGGGACCACCTGTTTTCCGAGGAATCCGAACCTCTTAAGGCATAGGGAACCAAACTCCGGACTACAGTGAGCAGTGCGATCTTTATGAGATCTCTGAGTAAGCGTTCTTTGCACTGTTGAGAGTCGAACCCGGATTAACGGCGCACTAGGCGAACACGTTACCACACTGCTTCGCCGCAGGGCTTTGTTACTACAAATAGACATAGGGGCGTAGCTACCGTAGGCTATGTTTAGGGAATCTTAGTGAACTGGAGCCACTTAATTACGTTTCGGGACCCCCTTATTTTAATAGAAACGGGGGGGGGGGGCCCAACAAAAATACCTACGCCACTGGATAAGCAAATTCATCCGGTGTGCGAAACTGTTTATTTCTACATTCTGGCAAGACTCTCTAATTTTGTGATGTATTACAGCTATGTTATCCACCAGAAAAAATTCCTGGTCACGGACTTGATAAACGGAATATTAGCCTCGCTCGTTGCAATAACCGGTAAGTCCCTTTCCTTAAAATATGCTCATGCTAATATCACTTACTAATGTCGTTACGCGAAAGATTACAATTTTTTAACATGGCCTCTTTTCTGCGAGGGGTCATTTACAAAGTATATGATTGAAATGTAAAATTTTAAAAGACTAATTAATAGACTGATCTGTGGAACTGTAGGCCAATGTAAGATCTGCGATATGAAATCAGCTGTTGAAAGCTAACATTTCTGTTCTGTTACATATTTTAAATTAAAACAACTTTACTTCAAATCTGTAATGAAATTGCAATTCTCAGTAAATAAATAAAATATGCAGTGAAAACCCGGACTGGTCGGAAATTTGGTCAATCCAGGTTTTCGAGAGGAAGCGCTTTTAAAATTAAGATTTGGGCAAGAATAAAGAAAAGATAGTCAGGAAAACTTTATTGGTTTATTCCTAAATAATTATAGAATGCTTCATTTATTAAAATAAGTATAAAATAAGTCTTCGTTTGCAAAAACCTAGAAATTTAAAAGTGTTTGAGATTTCAAGAAGTTCGGGTTCTTAAATAGTCTAGATTTCTAGGATCCGTAGTTCCGAACTTTGGCTATACCGTGCTTGTCGACGAGGATACTTCAAGATTCTTGAAGAAGAAACAAGATAAAAATCAGCTATATATATATATTCATTGATGCAACTAGTGGAAAGGATGCTAAAGGTGAATGGGAACTCCACAGAAAGTGTTATTCCTCACCTCCCTGAAAACAAAGATCGAAATAAATGCTAAGTGCAGAGCATTGAGATGGGGGGATATAGCCACCCAGACTTCTAAGCTAGCTACGCCACCAGTTATATTTTATTATTATATATTTTACATTTTTATTTTAATGTTCATGATAGATTGATAGATTAATTTGTAATTTTTTACGTATTTTATAGGAGGTTGTGCACTTTACCATCCATGGGAAGCACTTGTCGTAGGATTGATAGGATCGCTCTTGGCTAACGCTTCTGTTCCATTAATGGACAGACTAAAGGTTGACGATCCTGTGGGAGCAATTTCGGTCCATGGAGTAGGGTCCATCTGGGGTATGATAGCTGTTGGACTATTCGTTGAAGCAGACAACTTGTTGAATCTGAGTAACAGAAGCAGTGGACTCTTCAGAGGAGGAGGAGTTCATCTACTTGGCATCCAATTACTTGCAGTGTTGGCCATTGGGGTGTGGAGTATGGCAACTACCTTTGTCTTATTTTACGTAAGTTTGCAACTTACCTACGTAAGTTTTCAACTTACCTATGTAAGTTTTCAACTTATGTAATTTCCACCTTATTAGATATAAGTTTTATCTTTCGTCTTGCATGAGTATAGTAAACGAAATTGAAATGCACGTTCTAATAATCCGGTTCAGAAAGAGAATTTCTGGTTCAATTCTCGGCCAGGGTGGCGTCTCTTCTATGCAAAAAAAACACTAGTTTGAGCTAAATCACGTGGGTGTAAAAAATATTATACATGTTTACCTTTGTTATAGAATTTAAACCAATCGGATATAAAGAAAAGGTGTGTTTGCTGTTAGCGATATATATATATATCGATGACGGCAAATTGGATGGCCCGTGTGTATAGCTTAAGTCGAAGATTAAGATATATATCATACGGATAGAATTAATAAGAAGAATAGATTAAAAATAAATTTTATTCAACATAATTACAATTTTGGCGATACACTCTGCCATGTGATAGTCTTGATGTTACGTCGATATTCTGGACTGAGGTTAAAGATGTTGACCGCTGATTAGGTTAGAAATGGAGGAGAGCAGAAAGCTATAGCTTGTTACGTGTCTCTCATCCAGATGGATAACACATTACATAAATCGTTTTTAGTCTTGTACATTTGATATTTTTGCTGCATGTTTGTAATTTTAAATGAGAAGAACTTAAAACTTATGTTAATTCATGGCCTTATATCCGAAAATTATGATAATGGATAAGGTGATATCAGGGTTGACGAAGTCATTTTAATTCAAATCGAGATCATAATCAAGTTTGGGAATGAGAATTTCTTAAAATTTAATTTATGAATTTCCAATATGGTTTTCGCATGATTTTTTAGTACTTATGACATACAGATGAATTAGTACTTATGACATACAGATGAATTAGTACTTATGACATACAAATGAATTAGTACTTATGACATACAGATGAATTAGTACTTATGACATACAGATGAATTAGTACTTATGACATACAGGTATATCCTTTGTTGTTGTCAGTGAACAGGGAGGTGAAAAGGAAGTTTGGTAAAATTGAGAAATTGAAATTGAAAATTGAGATAATCGGCATGTTTAAGTGTTGTTTATAGGCTTGTTATTCAGACATGTTTTGTTGCCGTTAGTAAATGGGGGAAGAAAAAATACGAGAGTGGGTGAAGCCTCACCCTGTGGTTATCACAGTTTTGTCTAGGGAAAAACACACAGGGTGATTCAAAGGTCAGCCCGCCCCTCTGTTAATTTTTTGGTGGGTTCAGGCAGTCCTTTTGGGAAAGTTCCTTGTTGAAAAGGAACTAACTTTTGTCCTGTGTTGCGACTCACCCCCAGCACCAGGGGGACACCCCATGGGGAGCAACTCCAAAACTTCAAAAGGCAACCCCCATCGAGTAATACCTTACTTTGAAGGTCCCATCGAGAAAAAAATAATGACGCTTACAGCATGGCGCTATGATGCCCATAGCACCAACGACGTGTCCGCAAATTTTAAAATCGACCTTCATTCTCCTGGCTTTTGCTCACTCTAATAAGGTCGTAGGCAAATCACGAAAACTGTAGAATGTAAAGCAATGTGTGTTCTATCAGCCAAATTTTAGATTTCGTGTTAACACAAACTGTGTAAACAAAAGTGTGTAAACAAAAGGGACAGTTTCAAGGATCGTTTAAAAATATCAATATTCTAACCCTCAAAAACTCAAATAAAAATATTAAAAAAGAAAACAATAAAATATTAAAAAATAAAAGAAATATAAAAAAAGTAAGAAAAGAAGTTACCTTTTAATGAAGTAGATGTTCAAATTGAAGGCCTTACACTTCTTGGTAGATATAAAGCCAGTCCTCAATTCTTTCTCTGACTTTTTGAAAAGTGTGTGGAGTAATTTTATGGCACTCATCCCATATTCTTTGGCACAGCACATTTATATTTTCAGGTGGGGTTTCGTAAACTACTGATTTCAACGGACCCCAAGGGAAAAAATCCAAGTGTGTCATATCTGGGCTACAAGGTTGCCATTCTAAGAACCCACGACGGTCAATCTACCTTCCTGGAAACTTGTTATATAGAAAGGTTCAAACATCTGTAGAAAAGTGTGGGGGAGCACCATCCTGTTGAAAAATAATGTTGGCAACTGCGTTTGTGTAATTTTCAACAATTTCAGCTATATCTGTCACAATTTCATCCTGCAACACCAATCTACCTTCCTGGAAACTTGTTATCAATAAAGGTTCAAACATCTGTAGAAAAATGTGGGGGAGCACTATCCTGTTAAAAACTATTGTTGGAAGCTGCATCTGGGTCATTTTCAACAATTTCAGCTATAGCTGACAATTTCATCCTGCAACATTTCTAAGTACCGCTATCCTCTTAACGTTTCGGTAAGGAAAAACCGCCCGACAACGCGATCACGCAAAATACCGGTCCACACGTTTACTTTCTTTGGATATTGCGTATTTCCTTGCCTAAACTCGTGAGGGTTGGTATCATGGCAGTACCGGAAATTGTAACAATTAAGAGTTGTTAATGGAAACACCTTTCATCGCTGAAGCAGATTCGTCGCAAGATGTCATGGTCATCTTCAATTAACTGTAGCATTTGTTCTCAAAATTGCACTTTGCGGTCTGGATCGTCCTCATTTAATTCTTGATGGATTTGTATTTTATAAGGGTGACACTTATTTCTCTTTAAAATTCTTTGAGTTCTTGAGTATGAAATTTCATGGACATTTACAACTTTTCAAATACTCTGTATCGGGTGCACAACAAAGGAGGGTGCCCAAATCCCTATGGGCAGTAGCCCATGAGCTTACACGGATGAAATCTATGCCAAAGTGTTTTTTTAGGTGAGGGAAAGCAAAGTTGTCAATGGGCACTTCTTTCGGGAATTGTGCGGTTCTAAGACATGGAACAAAATAGGTCCTAAGCTTGTTTCAGCCATTTTGCATGTTCTAACTTGGGCTTTTTCAGTGTGAAACCTGTAGAGAGGTACCGTAGACCGTGTTTCAAAGATATATGTACTACTAGAGCCGTTATAGCTTAGTTAGAAGTTCTAAATGAAAAAATGAGTTTTTGGTAGGTTCCCCACGACTTGTTTGCCAGATCAACTTGAAAACATTATTTCAATTTCTGTACATGTTTTTCACACCACTTATACTTCTGGCGAAGTAGGGCGCTCATCGTCAGAGCTCTCAAAAACAATATAGTGGCGTTAGAGGTACTCTGCCGGTATGTCGATTCTGTCAAGATGTCTCCTAAGTCCTTAATACCATAAAATGGTCATTAAGTGGGCACAGCATCCGACTGTACGCAACCCATTCTTGCACTGGCGGCAATATCCAGTTATGTCTATGACAGTTATCTGTGCCGTCGTTAGACTTATCCACAGGAATGTATACAGAATACTTCGTTCCACTTCGATATCGTGATTATATTCGTGCACGTACCAGCAAAGGGTCATCAGCATCTGTATTGAATGACGCCAGAAGTAGTGAAGCTGCATGCCCAGCGACTTCAATATAGTAACGCCCATCATCCTTAATATGTTCGGCATAGTATGAACGCGTTTGTTTGAGCTGGTACGTCCCAAGTGCAAGGAAACGTAGATTTTCGTACGAAAGTGAGAAAATCTGGCAAAGTGTCTGCAGATATTCTTTGAAACCTGGCACTTTGACGATTCAGACGCTGAACAGCAACGAGTTCAGACACCTTATTTGGCTCATCCATCTTCGTTAATATCAGTTCTGCAATAGTATCTGCGTCACCTTCGTCAGATTCGATCTTTTCGAAGAAAGCGTTAAGTATAGCGGCAACGACTCTAAAACCTTCACGTAAGTGCGATATTGATGTATTTCGCAAGACAATGTAAAAATACCTGAAGACTTGTTTTATTCTTCCGTTGCAGGCCTCTACAATGAAACGACACTTGGTGACGAGACGAGGTCTATTAGCCTGCTCAGTACTTAGCTGCGCTTGCCCAGTATTTATGAAATAGAGCACGTGAACCTCGAATCCTAAGTTCTGGAGAGGTGTTATTGCGTCTCGAAACCCTCTGTCTACAAGAAAGATGTCCCCAATTTCAAAATTGTCCCTTGTGTGACCTTGAAATACGTTTCGCATTATACTGGCATCATTTTGGTTTGTGCTGCACGTCCCACGCTTAACTGTACCATGTGAGATGCCTGAGCTGATGTTGAAGCTTGCTCGCTCTCTACTGGTCGCCCCTGGTAAGCCATAAAGCAGGCGTGACACAAAATCTGCAGCAGTTGGTAGTCTTTGCGGAACTTTTCTTCCTCTTGTACGCGTTACTGAATTCCGCACTTCTGGCACAACATATAGCAACAAATCATTCTCTTCTCCGGCAAGCGCGTGTTTACGTTCCCTTTCAAGAGATCTGCCGCAGCAAACGCAAATGTTTGTCCCACTGGTAGCTTGCTGACCTCCATCAC
>QLNU02015270.1:96319038-96342974 GCA_006491805.2 Dysdera silvatica | reverse complement strand
AAAAAAAAAAGCAGTGAAATTAGTACTTGCTTCTTATGTTCTGGACTTGAAATTTAACATCGGTAGCGCGAAAAAATAACGTTCGTCACTCTCAAGCGATTGGCAATAACAGCGCCGCATGGCGGACGACCAGGGAGGAGTACAGCAAACTATAACCACCTACCCTCGTTCCTGTTCCGCATTTCATTTCGTAATTTATCATACCGACGACCATTATCAACTGACCACCATTACCCGTTTCTCCCCTACGTCTTGCATGAAGCCCGATGCAGCCACGTAGATTAAATCGGCATAAAGCCGACTGCGATTGGAAATGCGTTGTATTTCAAAAACTGTTGTGCATGAAAACAAAACACTGCTCAACGTTAAAGAAAACAGAACAGTGATACATACGTTCTGTGTGCTCCATAGTGGACTAAATGCTGGCAAGGGCTCGTCCAGAAACACGTCCAACACTGCTTTGGAAATCCATCCTTCACTATATGAGGAACAAATTAAGGATGCTATTATCTCCCACACAAAATGAGTAATAACGATTATTATACAGTCATAATTACAATGAGTGGTAATTATGAATAATTTGTAAGATTAAATGTTTTATTGATACAGTGTTGGATTTATTATCCATAAGTTTGCAACATAAACTTATGACTAGTTGACGTACTTTACGAGTCAAAATTTTGTGGTTTTTTTATTTATTTATTTTTTTTTTTTTAATTTGTTAGATTTTTTTCCCCATGCATTCAGCACACTCTCATGAAAGGTATTGGTTACAAGTTATTAAATGATATCAGATGTTTAAATTTAAATTCTGTAACTAATGAGAATACAAACGCGAATGTTGAGAATGATTGTAATACTCCCCGTTAATAGCAAGACTTAAAAGCCCAATTTTTCAAAGATTTCAAAAGTTAAATTATTTAAATACGGATAAGAATTATATTATTTGTTGTACTCTGTATAAAAATAGACCCTATAAACTTATTTAAAAGAAAACGCAAATTTTTCCCCAAAGTTTTTTGTGGGGAGAATGGGTCCTGAATATCATCCTAGTTATCTTGTCTCTGGTGCTTTACACAAACACCTGCATTAAGTTATTTCATATTTATATGAAATAAAATATGCATAATACCACGATATTACTACTACTTTTTAGTAAGCTACCGTAACAACTTGTCAGTGTGCATCAGGATGTGCAGTAACGCTTACGTAAACTTTACTAATGCCTACGTACATTTTATTAACATTTATGCAAATTTTACTAACGCTTACGCAAATTTTACTAGTGCTGATTACATGATCTTTACTAATGCTTGCATAATATAACAATGCATAACAAATTTTACACGTTGGTATATTTTACCTGCAGCACAACGGACAAAAAAAAAGTGCATTTACTACCTCAAAGTTATTTCACGATATAGAATGTATAGTCCTTTCGTAGAAAATTGGCGGTTTTTCGCGCGCAAAAAACGAGTTATCAAAGACGCCCTTCCCTCTACTGAAATGAAACAAGCCGTCTGTGACGTCAGCTCCCTTGAATTCTAAGGGTACTACCCGCCGATTTTCCGAGAACGGACTATACGTAGCTGTATTAACGATATAGCTATATACTCAACCGTATTTTCAATTTTTGTGTAAGTGTTCTAAAACCACAAACTCGTTTACATGACAAAAAATACATACTCAATTGCTTTGATGATACTTTCTTCACTGATGATATCCCCTCTTCCAATGTTGATGAATACAGGCTTCTAGAAACAAAACGATATTTCAGCTTTTTTTTTTTTTCTTAAATTTTTCATTAATGAAACTGAAGGCATCAATTCTTCATTGATGAAGTTCAACATATTCTTATGTCACACACATGCATATATAGGTCTTATTTCTATAAGGGTCCACTATATGCAGTATTTTACAGAAATAGGATGGATCACCCTATATATTTCTAATATATAAAGATTTCTTAGGGTTTTTTTTTTCTTTGCCGTACAGCAGAACAAACAAATCTTATTTTTTACACGAGATAACTAGAACTCAGTTTCTCACCGCTTGCACCAAACGTTTGGAGTCATTATGACAGCACAAAAAGATTTTATGAACAAAGGCAGCTATCTGTCCTTAGAAGGCCATAAAACTAATCCGCAGAATGCCCACACAATAAACAACCATCTCATGGGTAATGAAAAATGGCAACGTAGTTAGTATCGATTTTTCCTTAGTCTAGTGATCTTCAAACTTTTATTATTTATATTTATTGTCCCTCTTGGAGTTGATTAAAAGGTCTAAGGCAGTCTCAAGACACTTGTGTATGCAAGGGGGTAGTAATACCCAATGCGATGAAATTTTTTATATGCACATATGGATATATGGAGCCAAAGTTTTTGACTGAAACTAGAATCCTTTGACCCAGTAGCATAGTTAAGTGGGAGGCGGTCGCCCCGAGCGCCACAATTCGGAGGGTGGCAATTAGCCTTTAAAAAACAAAATTTGTTTTGTTACCCCATTGGGGGCGGAGACAATGACAGTCCCTCGCCCCAGGCAGCAAAACACCACAAAGCTACACCACCGCTTTGATTCATATATTACGAAGTGTATAAAATTTGGCTTCATAATGCACAGATCAAAAGGAACTCTAAAGTTGAAACAAAAAGCGTTACTGTCAAAACTAAATTTCCTTATATACATACATTAGAACCTGCCTAAAGTGACCACCTTTGGGACTGGACTGCAATGGTCATTATAAACGACAGACTTTAGTACAGGCATGACTAAGTCCCTACCAGTTCTCTTATAAAAAGTGGTCACTTTATTCAGGTGGTCAATTTACTCAGGTGGTCACTTTGCCAGGTTCTACTATATATAATTTTTACAAAGATAATATTAATTCACACTTATGCAGGGTGGGTTGAATTTTTACGGTGCAAGGACTGCAATGGACATTTCCCATCCAACAAGAGAAGGTTGTGTATATTGTTCATGAAAGGCAAAACTAGGCTTTATACAAAGTTAAAAAAATATATTAAAAAAAAGTTGCACTAAAATAAGAGAAGAATGTAAAAACCGATATCAGAAATTTAAAAATACTTTCGTGGTCAAAAAAAGAAATATCATTTGTATACATTAAAATATTCACCTTTTTGCATTGATTTAGGATTTCCCCGTCTAACAAACCTCTCGTTTTTTCAGTGCTTGGCAAAACATTGCAGATATAGTCACATGTCTCCAGAACAAACGACAGATCAGTGGTATATCTGAATGAATAAATAAATAAATATCAAAATCATGTAAATAGTCATTTTTACCATGTAAACTTTCTTCCTTTTACCATACAAACTTTTTTACTATGCAAAGAGATCTTTTTACCATTTAAACTTAGTCTCTTTTACCATATAAACTTTATTTCTTTTAGCATGCAAACTTAATCCCTTTTATGCAAACTTGGTCTCTTTTACCATGCAAACTTAATAAATAATATATTACACAATAGGCACAGTTTTTGGAACGAAAATTTATTCGGCTTTAAACGTTTTTCGAAAGCCTTGAGCTTTCATCGAAGAAGCAAGAAACCCTAAGCGTACATCGCTCATAAGGGCGAGTGTACGATTGTTTATTGTATAAAGGGTAAGATTATGGTTAATGTCCACCAGGAGTTGGCGCCATCTATCGGTCGAACGAAAGAAACATGGACTGTAGGAGGAGGAAAGTT
Organism: Dysdera silvatica; assembly: GCA_006491805.2. Lineage (NCBI taxonomy): Eukaryota > Metazoa > Arthropoda > Arachnida > Araneae > Dysderidae > Dysdera > Dysdera silvatica. Next base: position 96,339,265 of record QLNU02015270.1, on the reverse strand, counting down.
GACTGCGTGAAGGGTTGTGTTAAATGATAATAAAAACTATAATGTATATGATAAAATAGGTGAAATTTTAAGAGGAGAAAACGTGACCACGCTGGATGGATGTTGGCCGTAATAGATAAATCGTTCACCAGGTGCTCGGTGTTTTGATGGATTAAAAATGTTTCAAAAAAATTAAGATCAGCAGGAGATGAAGGTTTGTAGATTAACTTCGCTTCATCGAAGTTAAATTTGTGGTCCAAAGACCAGCAATAAACGGCTATGGATGATTTAGTCAATTCTTGTTATTGTACATATGCCCGGTGTTCTGTAATCCTGAACTGGAGTGCACGACGAGTTTGGCCGATGCACGATTTTGAGCACGAGCATGGGATTTCATAAATACCCCCCATGAGTTGTGATCCGCAACCGAGTCTTTTAGTTTTGAAATACAACGTTTATTGATGGGCGTGAAAGAGACTTTAAAATTAAACTTATTAAGAATAGTAGCAATTTTAGTGCTGATATTGGGAACGAAGGTAAGTACATGGTCTATAAAATAGGAATGCTCTTAGGAGAAAGATGTGTGTCCGGTTTTTTGGAGGAGAATTTTTTACGGCCCGATCAACAATAGACGGTTTGCAGTTTCGGAATACAGCAATGTTTTTGATGAACTCGAGTTCCTTATTCCGGTCTTCTTCAGTAGAGCAAATTTTGATACACTGAATACAATCCAGTAAAAACTGCTCATTTTCTGAGACATTGGGTGTGCTGATGAACAGTGTGGTGGCAACGAAATGGAAGAAGGTTTATGGTAAACGCTTAAACGAAATTCGAAGTCTGTTTTCATGACCAGAATGTGCAGAAAGGCAAGTTTGTTGTCAACTTCGCATTCAAATGAGGATTGAATGATTATTGAATGAGTTGAGATTATGAATGAGAACAATGAGTTCAGTATTACCATCTAGAATTGCAAAGATGTCGTCTACATACCCCTTTATGACATCACAAGTTTCAATGCTGTGATTAGATAATTATTCAGGGTCAGTTGCGAAACCTAACACCTTGTTACACTCGCCCTTACGAGAAATGTATGCTTAGAGTTTCTTGCTTCTTCGATAATAGCTCAAGGCTATCGAAAAACATTTAAAGCCGAATAAATTGTTTCAAAAACTGTGCCTATTGTGTATTATATTATTCATTTGGTGTTTAGCAGAGTGAGTCGATTTATTACATCTGAACTTAGTCAATAATAAATATACACGCTATTGTGCTGATATACACAGGACGGATTGGAGGTGGTCATAACCCCTCCCACTGCGATGAATTTGTGTATATATGCATATTAATACACTCTTTGGCAAAAAAACTCCTAAAAAATAATCAAATCATCTCGAAATTTTGCGTGCAAATTACTTTAGACCAAGTATGCAAATGATTAAATTTTCAAAGCCAATGAGTGTTAACTTCAATCATAGCGCCCATTCTTACTGTATAACTGGCATCGTATAAAAGAGGGAAAAAAAAAATCGAGCACGGTTTATTTTTTCAAGTTGTCAGCCTTGCAGTTCCCTGGAGACACAACCAGTAATGCCATTGTTGACGACCTTATAGCCAACTAGACGACTTTGAATGTGGTCGTATAGCATGGATGTGTGAAGCTGGACAGTCCTACCAAGCAATAGGCCGCCACCTGAACTGTATGGACACTGCTATACAAAAGCTGTTGGCAGTAATGGTTGCTACCAATGGCTTTTGACTTGAGCTGACCTAATGGCATCATTGTCAGTCATCCAACGTACTACAGTCTCTTCCATATTACTCATGACACCTTCCACCATCTCACGGCGCTCGACTGAGGTGGGATTAAGCTCACAGCAGCCATTAAAAGGTCTGCCCTTAACCCTGCACCATCAACAAAGTCGTATGGGGGTGGTGTCATAGCAGATAATTATGGCTGTCAACAGATTGGTATCGTATAGTGCTCAGCGATAAATCTCGCTGCAATTTTGGAGCAGGTGACCATTGGATCCTTGTATGGACATGCCAGGGCCAGCTGTTCCAACCACCCCTTCACCCTATGTTTACGGAGGCACACGGACATTACCCCTAGTGTGATGTTGTAGGTTCTATCTCATATGACAGCCCCTAGTTATCTTGCATACAACATTAATAACTCAACGATATGTTGATATTCTTCAGCCGTTTGTGTTACCCTTCGTGACACGACAGTCTGGGGCCATTTTTTAAACAAGATAATGCCAGGCTCCATACGGCTGGCATATCTGTAAGCTACCTCCGTGCTGTTGATACTTTTCCTTGGCCAGCAAGGTCACCAGACCTTTTGCCAATCGAACATGTATGGGACATGGTAGGCCGCCAGATTTGGGCACCGCAAAATGTCGCAGATCCGAAGCAACAAAGGAAGAATGCGTGACAGAATGTGTAGTAGGATGACATTAGGAACCTTTATCACACCTTACTTTGACGTGTAGAAGCATGCATCGCTGGCAGTGGGGTTTCACCAACTATTGATTTGAACATTCAATGTGCAATTCCTAGCCATTGATGGGTCCTACGGCCTTGAATTTTTTATCATTTCCTTACCTGTGTATATGCTGGATGCATATTTAATTTCAATAAAAACAGATAATTTATTCATGGTGCTTCGGCTTGTTTTTTGTTTTGCAAAAGAGTTTATAAGGAGTTGTAGCTTTGTAACCCCCCACCCCACGAAAAATCCTGTAACCCTCCCTTATAAACTTTCTACATAGTAAATGTGCTATTGTTTCGTTCACTCTTTAAATTTATTTTCGAATTCAGCGAAGTGAGGCAAGTTATGCGATTAAACCAGTAACCAACTCTGCCTGTCTATGAACTGGAGTCTCAATAAGTCGACATGTCATGGGATAAGCGACTTACGTCAAGTAATGCGGATCTCGAATTATCAAGATAGAGGAATTTTTTTTTTAATATTAAATTATATAATGAATCACTACTTACTGCGACGTGTAAGTAAGCTTGGCTTTCTTTGCAATACGTTTGCTTTTAAATATGCAACTTGTATTGCAACTATATAGAATGCACTTGTATTCTATTTATATTATCGCAACTGTATAATGCAATCGTATTGTATTATATATCGCAACTGTATAATGCAATCGTATTGTATTATATATCGCAACTGTATAATGCAATCGTATTGTATTATATAATCGCAACTGTATAATGCAATCGTATTGTATTATATATCGCAACTGTATATGCAATCGTATTGTATTATATATCGCAACTGTATAATGCAATCGTATTGTATTATATATCGCAACTGTATAATGCAATCGTATTGTATTATATATCGCAACTGTATAATGCAATCGTATTGTATTATATATCGCAACTGTATAATGCAATCGTTATTGTTAATATATTATATGCAACTGTATAATGCAATCGTATTGTATTATAATATCGCAACTGTATAATGCAATCGTATTGTATTATAATATCGCAACTGTACTAATGCAACTGATAGTTATATATATCGCACACTGTAATATAATGCAATCATCATTATATATTGCATTATATCATCGTATTATATATCATCGCACTGTATATGCATATCGATTATTAGTAATATCGTCGCAACTGTATACAATATGCAATGTATCTATATATATCGCAACTGTATAATGCAATCGTATTATATATATTCGCAACTGTATAATATTATATTTTATATATCGCAACTGTACTTATATATCAGTCGTTCAAATCCATGTATAATACAATCGTATAATTATATATCGCAACTGTATAATACATATCGTATTACTATATATCGCAACTGTATAATACAATCGTATTATATCATTATCGCAACTGTAAATACAATCGTATTATATATATATCGCGACTAGTATAATACAATCGTATTATTATATATCCGCGACTGATAATACAATCGTATTATATATAATCGCAACTGTTATGATACTACAATCGTATGGTATATATATTGCAACTGTATAATAATCGTATATTTATATATATTCACTGTATAATACAATCGTATTATATATATTGGCAACTGTATAATACAATCGTATTATATATATTGCAACTGTATAATACAATTGTATTGTATCATATATTGCAACTATATATTACAATCGTATTGCCAGCATATGTGGCAAATAATCATATTGCCACTATACCATACAATGATATTACTACACATAGGCATACGCAGAAAGTTCATAACTTTGTGGTTTTTACGGCTCAAAGACTACAGTGGTCATGCTGTGCCGGGACCTACTGTTTTCCAAGGAATCCAAACCTCTAGACCTACAATCTTTAGAGGAATCCGAACCCTGGACTACAGTCAGCAGCACGATCTTTATGAGATCTGAGTAAGCATTGTTTGCACTGTTGGGAGTTGAACTGGATTAACGGCACACTTGGCGAATCGAGTTAACACCTGCGCCACTTCAGGCACAAAAGTTCATAAGGGGGGGGGATTTTAGGCTCAATGGGGGTGTTACAGAGCTACAACTCATGTACTTCTGTGTTAAATATACAAAATTTCACCCTGGCAATGGCCTCATCAACACCCCCCCCGTATACATTAATGTTGCCATTTATACCGTACAGTCATATTGCAACCATACATATAGTTGTATTGCAATTGGATAATGCAGTTGTGCTATACACACATTTCCTGAAGTTGAATACACTCTATAACAAAAAAAAATCGACGCATCAAGGAGGAGTTGTCCGATTGCGATAAAAATTGGTGGATTTGAAGAACATACATAGAAAAAGAAACGATTAAAATTTCAGAACAATTGAATGATTTATTGCAGAGTTTGACCGTTACAAAGGGAGGAAGTCAATACGTCCACCTGGCCTGGATAAAGCCAAGGTCGCCCGGCATGGCATAGATTGTCAATCAATGACAGCACAATGTCCAGATAGTACCGCACTTCTTTGCCAAATTGTCTCCAACTGTCCGGCTAAATCGTCAACATTCCTGGATGGTTGCAATCGCCTTCCCATAGCGTCCCAAATGTGCTCTATGGGAGAGAGATCAGGAGACCTAGCTTGCCAAGGAAGTGTTGGGCAAGCTTGAAGACAATTCATAGCAACACGTGCCGTGTGCGGCCGGGCATTGTCTTGTTGAAACGTAAGTCCAGGGTGTCGCAAAAGGAACGGTAACACAACCGGTCGTAGAATGTCGTCTACGTACCGCTGTGCTGTAAGTGTGCCAGAAATGACCACCAAAAGAGTTCGGCTATCAAAAGAGATGGCACCGCAGACAATAACGCCCTGTTGTGGGCATGTGTGGCGTGCGATAGTAAGCGCAGGATCCCCACGCTGCCCTGGACGTCTCCAGACATGTCTGCAGTTGTCGTCAGGACACAGTTGGAAATGGGACTTGTCACTAAAGACTATACGTCCCCAGTCAGCGCAGTTCCAAGTTGATCGAGCCCGGCACCACTGTAATCGGACTTGACGGTGTAAAGGCATGAGAAGTAAGCGGCGTAACTGTCGGCGCGAGCGTAAATTCCGCTCTCTCAGTCGTCTACAGAGGGTCATGTTGGGCACATGTGTGCGGGCCACACGTTGGATAGTTGATAACGACGAATCCGGTGCTGTGACAGCTGCTCTGACAATCGCTCTGTCTTCCCGTTCTGTTATGGCCCTAGGTCGACCGCTGCCGTCCCGACGCTGACATCTGTCGTTGTTGACCCACTCTTGCCAGCACCGTCCAATCGCCGCATCGCTTCGACCCACATGTCCAGCGATTCTTCGATTCGTCCAACCAGCCTCTTTCAAACTCTGACATATGCTCGTAATGAGCACGAATCTTTCGGCGAGGCATTGTTACAGTCGACGTAAGATATCCGCAGTCAAAATGCAACAGAAATTTTGACCACATATTGAGAATCGCTCCTTATATACACCTGCTGAATGCGCAGTTCCGATGCGCTGGAGTTCCCGCTATTCATTCATTGGACACCAAATTTTAATCATTTGCATGTTCGGTCAAAATGTCTTTGCATACGAAATTTCATTACAGTCGGACAACTTCTTGGTGCGTCGATTTTTTTGTTATGGAGCATACATTCTTATTTTACAAGCATGCGGTGAGAAAGCTTATTAACTTGTAAAGTTGGGAATCATGTCCACACAGACGTAAAGTTTGTGCTTTATGGCGCAAGGCCAGCTAAGGTCACATTACACCGGCACCTGTAATTTTTCAAGGGGATCAACCTCCTGTTGTCTAGAAAATCAAACAACGGACAGAAAGGGCCATTCTGCGCCAAACAAAATGAGGCCATACATATGGTTTTGACAGTACCTATGACCAGGGGCGGACACAGACTTTCATTTGGGGGGTCAAGGACAGAATTTGCCATGGTCTTGGAATAACACCCTTCATTTATCATGAAAGTTGGAATTTTTTACAGTGAAAAAATATATTTGGGGGTCATGACCACATGACCTCCCCTCTGTGTCCACGCCTGCCTATGGCTTCAAACCTGATTCAGCACAATGAATGCGGAGACGTAGTTGGTAACTGGCTTGCATTACCAACTATGCCCCCGCAAAACAATTTAAAAGTAATAATGATGTAAAAAAAAATGTCAACGTTAAAATCGCATTTTTATGCTACTTGATCAAAGACAATTTCCTTCAGATCATATCAATAAACAAATATGTTTATTAAACATAAACATAAATATATCATTATATATGTCAGAAAAACTTGCCTGTGATTCTTTTCCATTGAGCTGTGGCTATTGGATCTTACAAAAGAGATTACCGTCGCTCCAGCCAGAACTAATTGCTTAGCAACTACAAGCAAATAAGCATGTTACCAAAAATCTGAGAAAAAACACACAAAATAAATTTTTAAAAATTAAAAATCACTTTTAACACAATGAGGCATTTCACAATAATTAGCTGATTGCATGTTTGTGTGTTTACAACATAAGGGCAGGCTGCGAAAAGATATATAGTCAGGGGCGGATCCAGAGTCTTTCAATTTGGGGGTGATTTGTTTCCGATTGTTATTTTTAGCCAGGTATCAGATATTTTTCAGTTCATTTTCCATGATATAATTCTGCCTCATGGGGAGGGGCGATCGCTCCATCGCCCCCCTTGTATCCGCCAGTGTATACGGTTTTCCAAGGGATTCAAACCTATGCTATCACAAAGGAAATCAAACCCTGGAATACGGTGGGTATAAAAACGACGCTGGTTCTATGATACCACTGGAAGTCAAACCCAGGTTAGTAGCACAATGGACGAGTACATTATGGCTATGCCGTTGTAGGGCACGGAACCTATGTTTTCCCCATGGGTCCGAACCTTGTGACCTAGGGAACCAACCCCCGGACTACAGTGAGTCGGTAATTTTTTTTATTTTTTTTTTTTAGATTGGATGTAGTTTGAAGTCGGACTTAGATTAACGGCATTCCAGATGAATGTTACCATTGCAACATCGTAGGGCCTAATCAACTTAATAATTAGACATAGCTGATTACAGAATGTAAGACATGCGATTTGGCACAATGATTAGCGAAATTTACTCCAGCACATCAGATTCACTTAATCTGGACGAGGTAGAATACTCAAATTCATAGGATTACGCAGGAAGTTCATAAGGGAAAGGTTATAAGCTCAATTCGGGGTATTATAGTGCTACACTCGCATATTCCTATATTAAATATACAAAATTTCATTGCAATGGTGGGTTACAACCCCCATACGCCAGTGCTCCCATTTCTACAAGACAGAATATAATTTATAACGTATTCAAAATCTTATATGGGATAGTATGAAACATACTGAACTGAGATCTTTTCTCTATAGACTCCTGATATTTGCCAATCAATTGGTTTTTCTCTCCTTGGTTGTGTTAAAAAAAAATGAGTTTGTACCATTCACTTATTAAAGTACTTTAAAATAAAATATCATAAAAATATATAAATATAAAATAGTATAAACAATAAGAACCAATTTACTTAAATCGAAATTCATCTTTTGTAAACTAAAGCTTCGTTTTTCCAATTGTTTTGACAGAGATATGCCCATCTTCATCTAAATAATCGTCGAGTGAATGAAAAGATGGACTGATTGTTAAGTTTCTCTGTTATGTGAAGAAAGCAATCAGTTTTTCAGCATACGAGTTGTGGATCTTTATTCACTTTAGCAAACCACCACTGCGTTAATTAAATGCCATTTTATTAACAAATAAATATGCCACAAAAACAAACTTTAATAATCAAGTGAAATAGATTTTTTACGAGTATGGCACACATTTTTGTTTCGCTGATAGATTTGAGCGCTTTCAGAAAGGTATTTTAAAGTTATAAGAACCATACTGATATTCCTTATTCTCTACTTCATTGAGTTAAAAGGTAGAGATGGGAGTTATTTAAGGTAACTGTTAAAAATCACTTGTTACCACTGATCACTGTTCCAGGAACAGTATGCTCCTCTGAAACCCCTGTTCTCAAATAACAGCTGTTATTTCAGATCACCGGTGATTAGGGATAGGAGTTACTTGAAGTTGTAAGGACTTTACCCTTGACTTAATAATAATTCGTCATTTGTTTAATGCAGTTCAATTATTTTTAAGTTAAAATATTATTTTTATCATATTTGTGTATAAGTATTGATGTATTAGTTACGTGATCTTAGGATAAAATCATGTACGTTCGAATATAAAAGAAAAAAAAAGCAGTTCATGATTGTTTGAAACGATTGTTGCTGAGTAAAAAAAATTTTTTTTCTTGTCTCAAGTTAAGTGTTCTTTTCGATTTGCTGTGTGAATTTTTATTATGCTAATCAAACTCTTTAGGACGTTTTGTATGGAGTTGTTATTCTACAAATCCTTCCGATTCTTTTGGTGTCACTGATCATAACAACCCTACAAAGTAACAGGTAGAAAGCACCGGTGACTGAGAAATCACTGTTCTAGAAACATATTCCTCCATTTTCATCACATACGAAATGCGCTGAGGTAACAGGCTATCACAACAGCCAGCATAGTTTGGCTAGCTGACACCAAAGCTCAAGCGCTAATTCCCTGTTTAACATCTGATATTACAAGAGATTATATTATTATACTATTATAGTTAACCAAATATTGTTTTAATTAATCAATTATTGTTTTAATTAACCAATTGTTTTAATCAATTGTTTTAATTGCTTTGTTTTTTGTTCAATTCACTTAAAGTTTAAATTCGGTTAAAAAAATCTGATTATTTAGGTACTCCTACATCAATAGCAATTAGCGAAATCGATCGCTATCTAGACGATAATTAAAAAGAAATTTAGCTTGCTGCGGAATCAAGATCCTTTGTCATGGTGGAGATCCCATTCTCTAATCTACCTAAATCTATCCAAGTTAGCGAAAAGAAAATTAAACTTTATGGCAACATCAGTACCTTGTGAAAGAGGTTTCTCAAAGGCTAGTAACATTTTAACGGATGGAAGAAATCGGTTGGAACCTCTTCACGCCTAAAGATTGTCCTCCCGAAATGCCAATTCATATTTAATGGAATAGATTTTTTATCCATGTATATTAGTACAAATATTCCGAATAAATACCTGTGGATAACTACGTCAGCTAAGAATACTCATTTTGTATCATTATCCTGTTTAATTAGTTCCACATTGTAACCTTCCAGTATGTTTTACCAATTAATTTACAGCAGTGTCAATATTTTTTGCTGTATTTCATTACTTTGAATTAGTTTTTTAAACTTTCTTTGATTTTTAATATCGTGTATTTTTTCAAATATCTAAAATTCAATATTTTAAAGCCTTACTTTTTCTCATTATTTTTGTACTTCATATGTGTGTATTTTTTTCCAAAGGATTTATTATTTTTATGGAGTTGGTATGACGTTCTGTTATGGATTGAGCATTGAAATGTTTTATCGTTAAGTTCCTCAATTCCCAAAACGTGTGAATCAAAGCGCACGTTCCAGTCACTGGCGATGGGAACAGGAACGTTGGAACAGGTTATTCAAAAGTAACAGTTTGGTCCATAATTAGTTAAAGGTGGGTAGATTTACTTAGAGCATCTAGAATTCTAGACCGACGCATCAGAAGCCATTTTGTTGTACAATTCTGGTTCCATTTACCTTGGCAATAAATGTTTTCTCCGTTGGCACAATGATCGCTATTTTAGTATAAAAACAATGTGTTGAATGTAAACATTGGCATAACTTTTAAAATGCCGCCAATATATACAATTGGCAACCACGATCACATGACACAGTGGCAACAAATTGGCGGATATGCGTCAGCTCCCTTTTTATAGGAGCCTTAGGTTTACTAATCGCGATTCATTATGATAATTTTTTGATCCATCAGTCTGTTACGATCTGTATATTGAAACATGCAACATTCAGGGGAGGACTGGATCTTTTCAAAAGGTGCATACCTTGGATTTTTGGAGGACGCGAGTTCTATTGCCCATGAGAGGTCCAGTCCGCCCCTGCCTACATTCCAAACTATTTATAAAAGAAGGATTCAACATGGGGAGAATAATTTAAATTGTTAACCTGAATTTCCAAGCCTTCCGGCCCCCAATATGCCAATCACTAGGTCGCTGATGACTCGAAAATTGGGGAAAAACGGTCTTGCCCTAAAAAAATCCTTGAAATATTACACTAGCACAGAAATTAAAAATATCTCATAACATTTATAAATGCGCAACAAAAATTATCAATTCAGTCATTTCGAGTTATTAAAATGGTAAAGAAAAGAACAAAAAGATCTTCCATTGGAAATGATGAGAAGTGAACCAAACTATTCATTTTGTCATATTTTGTTTGACGTACTTTCCCAATTCATTTAAAATATGTATTATTTGCGCTTGTTCTTCTGAACCACACAGGATCATCCTAATGAATGCGATGCCAACTAGGACTAAGCCCCAAATTGCAGGTTTGTTTAAAAAAAATTAGTGTATAAAAGTGTCCCAAGGCTGATGAAGCTCAGGGCTCCCAAATGCGTTAGGATGACACCTGAAAACATTTACTCATTCATAGAATGGCAATACAAATTATTGGTCTAATGGAGTTTCAAACGAACAAAGGCCTTTTTCCATCAGGAATCATAGCTAGGTAAAATCGTCACTATTGTTGAAAGTATTCTTTCAGTCAGCCTTTTTAAAGAGTATAATCATTTGAATTTTTCTCTCATTCTTTCACAAAATAGGAATGATTGCACTCATTTGCTGAATAAAAAGGAATGAAAATTATCATTCACTTTTTTTTAATATTATACTCGCAGCAAAGCTAACTTGGTACACTGTTAAGGCTATGGTGACCTATTCATGCCCGTACAAGTATTCGTTCGAAAATTGGCGAAAAATGAGGTAACCCTCAATATTATTAGGCTATTTATTGCCTAATTTGGAATACAGAAAAACACGGTTTCCAAAATTCCAGGCTTCAAATTTCCTACCAAACGAGCAGCGTCCTCTGAGTTGTCAGTTACTTGAATAGCATCTTTGCTCACTATAATGATTCTTTTTCCTAAATTTAATAAATACCAGATTTTAATTGCACAAATGCCTATGTTTTATGTATTTGAGCATTATTTTAATGTTTTATGTACGAAATGCATCTTTCTATTAACTCTGTTAATGTAAGAGAGGGTGGAATTATATCACACTGGCAGAATCATACTGCTCTGCGCCTTGTCAGTGTACCAGGTTAGCTTTGCCGCAAATATAGCATCCACTATATGTATACCTTTAGCTAAACTTCACCTATGGTAAATACTGGAGTGACCCATTCCAAACTATTACTAAAAAAATCTTTGTATGTTGAAAGCGTATTTCAACACCAAAAGTTGTGTAACTTTTTTTAATGTTCATACTTACACTATATGCCCAAAAGTATCCAGACACTTTGGATTTTTTATTTTTTTTCGAATTTCTAAAAAACTACTCTGCCAATTGTTCTCTGACTTTGAAGATATATAGAACATGCTTAAGTGCACACTGTCTAATAAAGTTTTAGTGACTTGTGCATTTAGGAACCACCCACATATTGACAAAATGAAAAATATATTTGATCACCCTGTATCATAAAAAGCTGCAAATTATTTGTAACTTTTAGAAAATATTTTACCAGCTTTGTTTAATGCCTGTATGCATTTTCGTAAAACAAACATGTATATTCATGAAAATAGAAACGTTGCCTGAAGAAAACCCAAATTTTGTCACAAGTATTTTGCTTATAATATCCACAAGTTTCAGTCAAATTTCACGAAACTTACAGAACGTTTGTCAAGGTACAAGAAAAATATTATACTTAAATTAGAAATTAATATATTGAATACACGATGAGATGAGTATTTGAAAAATTTTTATTGTGTACACGTAAAAGATATGAATAACTTTCTTTCATAATTTTATAGCCAATAGTATAGGTCAACTTAAAAAAAATACCAGTGGGATATCTTGAAAATTCAGAAAGTTATCGACGATGTAGTGAGCCGTATTTCTCTAATTCTCTGAAAGTAGCTAGATGATAAGGGGGTTTTCCACAAATTTCCATGTTCCAAATTACCAAACACCCCTGTTCTGAAAATGAAATATTCCAGATTTATGCAAATAAGGACCAAAGGTATCTGGACACCCCTCTACGTGGTGGATTCTGTTAGTGACGTCAAATTTCTAGCTCTCAGACAAGTATAAAAGAAGTCTGACGAGTTAACAATTATAATTTCAAAGCTAGAAAAGTAAAATGGGAGGAAAGGGCGAGCTAAATGATTTTGAACGTGGTGAAGTCATTGGTTGTCACCGCTCTGGAAAATCTGTTCGTGAGATTTCTGTGATGTTACGAGTGCCCCGTTCCACCGTTAATGATGTTATCGTAAAGTGGGAACATACGGGGACTACAACGGTGCATCCACGACCTGGTCGACCACTCCGTCTAGTAGACAGTGACCGCAGAGTGCTGAAGAGAGTTGTGAAAGCGAACCGCATGAAATCGACGGAAAATCCGATTGTGCGGATTTTCAAAAAGCCTCTGGATGCAACGTCAGCACAAAAACAGTTCGTCAGGAACTGCAAAGTCTTGGTTTTCATGGCCGAGCAGCTGCATATAAACCAAGCACATAGGTGCCAACTTCTAGAAGTGAAAAATCTGTAGTCAATCACGCACGCGTGGGCAGGCCACCATTTTTTAATTAAACAAAATCATACATAATTTATGAAAAAAGGGCACAATGAGGAAATTAAGTATTTATTAAATTAATAATAATAGAGGATTAAACTGTATTAAACGCAATATTAATTCTTAGAATTTACAAATGCTGTAGTGCAAGATTTTGCATTTGAGAAATTTTTTGTCAAATACATTCTCGTAACATTTCACATGTTGTCTGCATTTAACTATTAGTAAATTTTCTAATGTGTCATCAGACATGGTTGACCTGAAGTCAGTTCTAATTTTCTTCACTTGACTGAAGACTCTCTCGCATGCTGCATTACTGTGAGGGATCGTAAGTATTGACAGCATAACCTGAGAAAGTCGTTTAAATTTTAATTCACAAGTATCATTTTTTATTTTACCTATGGCTGCCCATTGTGCATCAATGCTACCTTCATTACTCACAGTTTGTGGAACTTCGAAAGCCTGGAACTCACTGAATTCTGTTTGTAAAGCATCAACAGCTTCATCTTCTGTATTATTGAACAAAAGAACAGGAAATTTTTCTGTAACATATTTTAAGCTGGAAAATGATGCATTTTCAAAATTCGATATTTGTGTAACCTCTGCATGATGTAACACTTCTAACTCAAAAGGAAATTTATTGTGCATGTAGTCACATGCTGCTATGAAATAGCTTCTGACGTTTTCATAAAATTCATTTTTATCATGGATGTTAAAATCTTGGATTACTTTCAGTGTTCCATTTCCAATTAAGATATCAACATCATCTTTTTGATTACTCCTCTCATGATAGTGGACTTTCAAAATATCACTACATAATTTTATCATGTTTGATTTTACAAATTTCACTAGCATTTCTCTGTACAATTTTAAGAGAAGAGATTTTAGCATATGAATATGTGGTTCCGCAGACTGAAGTTGAGCATTTGCTTTTTTAAATACAGGCACAGTATAAGATAAAAATAAACAGAAAGCCTTATTGATATCTTCCGACAGAAAATAAAACAACCTTTCTTCACGAGACATGGAGTTTTCAGTTTTTTGTTTCTTAGAAATATCCACATAATTTTGAGCTTTCCTTTTTAATTTCTGCGATGCTTTTTTGCTGTTACGTTCTTTCACTTTATCTGCATTTTCAACCGAAACTTTGATAGAGGGAATAGTAAAGAAAGAAAGTGGGGTGATCTGATTCCTTTTCATGGCCTCTTCCTTAAAAAAACTGATCAAAGGTTGCCACTGCTGGATTATACGCTCTAAGCACTTTCCAACAGACAACCAACGAGTGCTAACGTGTTTTAGTACCTTTTTTATATCAGTCTCATGAAATTCTTGAAGAATTTTCAACCTATCTTTTCTTTTCGAACTCTTTTGTAAGTAATAGTAAATGTCTACCAAAATTTCATCGATTTTAAATGGCAAACATGCAGCACTTTTTTCAGCTGCTAAGTTACTAAGGTGAAAGGAACAGCCCATAATTTCAATATTTTGGTGATGATTCTTTAACACCGCTGCTACACCTGCCTTTTTTTTCGGGATACTTTTGATCCTTATTTGCATAAATCTGGAATATTTCATTTTCAGAACAGGGGTGTTTGGTAATTTGGAATATGACAATTTGTGGAAAAAACCCTTATCATCTAGCTACTTTCAGAGAATTAGAGAAATACGGCTCACTATATTGTCGATAACTTTCTGAATTTTCAAGTATCCAACTGGTATTTTTTTTAATTACCCTATACTATTGACTACAAAATTATGAAAGAAAGTTATTCATATCTTTCGCGCATGCACAGTAAAAAATTCTTTTCTTCAAATGCTCATATCTCATCGTGTATTCAATATATTAATTTCTAATTTAAGTATAATATTTTTCTTGTACGTTGACAAATGTTCTGTAAGTCTTGTGAAATTTGACTGAAAATTGTGGATATTATAAGCAAAAAATATGTGACAAAATTTGGGTTTTCTTAAAGAAACGTTTCTATCTTCATGAATATACATGTTTATTTTACAAAAATGCACACAGGCATTAAGCATAGCTGGTTAAATATTTTCTGAAAGTTACAAATAATTTCCAGCTTTTTATGATACAGGGTGATCAAATATATTTTTTCACTTTGTCAATATGTGGGTGGTCCCCTAAATGCACAAGTCACCGAAACTTTATTGGAAAGTGTGCATTCAAGTATGTTCTATATATCTCCAAAGTTAGAGAACAATTGGCCGAGTGGTTTTTTAGAAATTCGAAAAAAAAAACAAAAAATCCAAAGTGTCCGGATACTTTTGGGCATATAGTGTACCTAAAACTGTTTTTAAATGATAAATTATAAATGCAATAGAATGCTGGTCAGTTACCAGAAGCACTCACTTATCAATTTCACTCACTTTACCAGTATCGCTCACTCATTTATTAGTGAGAAGGTATCTGGCTGTTACAGCGCAATGACAGCAAGCATCATACGGCACCTGGGCCTAGTGTCTTCCTCGAAATTGCAACCTGAAATCGAGAAATCGCAACCGATGTTAAAGGCACAATGGGCGAGTGCCCTGCCAATGTGCTACTGCAGTACCCCTAAGTCAGTGGTGCCCAAACTTTTTCAAGCAACAACCCACTTTTATAGTAGCCAAATAATCCAAAAAACCCTTTTATAGCAACTAAAAGGTATGTAATCCCACTGTCCATCGCCACACCATTTGCATAATAAAAGGCATTTTTAACATTGTAAAGAAAACGCACTAAATGTAAACTTGTAACAAATTATAATTGACCGATAGATGGCAACACATAAATAACAGGAACCCGAAACATTAAGATATGACTTTCAATTGACGCGTGAGGAAAGAGATCCACGTTATAAAATAAGTCCGAAAATGAGAAAACAATTAATAATTTGAAATTAGGCAGAATGGATGAATAATAGTTTTCTTCTGGTTGAGCTACCGTATGACTGTCTTACAAAAAGGATAACTCTACAGTGTAAACTTTGTTCGTTGCGTTTTTTTGAGCTGAAAATAGAGAGTATTCTTTCTAAAAATGACGCTCAACTTGGAGCGTTTGGTTATAATAAACTTACATTATATTAAGTACAAATATTACCATTGTGGTACACAGGGGCTGTTAATGGGGATTGTAATCTCCCCATTGCGATAAAATTTTGGACATTTAACATAGAATATATGTTGCAGCTCTAAACCCCACCCCTATAACCCCTCCTTATGAACTTTCTGCGTACGCATATGTATATTATATTAATCAATTTATATTATAGATACAAAATTAACAAACATTAGTAGAATATTGTAATGTGTCTAGCCATGTTGAAATGTAAAACCATTGGAAACATTTAATATGAAGTTCTTTATAAAAATAACAGCAACTAAAAATAGCTGTGGCGACCTCCCCAGAAACCCTTTAAGGGTCGCGATCACCAGTTTAGGAACCACTGCCCTAAGTAAATACGGAAATAGTGACATTATGTCTGCGATTCCTAGTAGGGAATTAGGAATAAGATTTCTTGTAGTGTTCAATTATATGAACTTTCAGTCAATTAATCCATTTAAATAAGTTCAGCTTTGATAGCCGATGACAGAATACAAACCACTGTGCCAATTTCTGTTTGTCGTGATACTCATAAGAGACCTCGTTCAGGTTAATTATTTGGGCCATCACATGGTTGGACATCAACTCTTCGAAGTAACTGTCAACATGGCGTGTCAACTTGTAACTGGGTTTGGGCTAGAAGAATAACATTGATTAAATCTCTCCGATTTTCATATTTATTACAATCAAAAATAATGTCAAAATCATCACCTTTTCGTTATCCAGTTCTTCGAAAATCATCTCAACACCTATATTAAATTAAAAAAAAAAGGTGCTTTCCAATTGACAGTTGATCATATGAAATAAAAAGTTTAATAATTTAAAATGTTAATGAACGTAGAACATTGGCAGATGCAGGGCGGTGTTAATGGTCCCCCCATTGAAATGAAATTTTGTATATTCAACAATGGAATATGCGAGTTGAAGTTCTGTAACCACCCCCTCATTGAGCATATAACCTCCCCCCTTACTTATGAACTTTCTGCATACGTCTATGACAACTAAGAATAATGAAGAATGAAAATTGTATAGTTCTATTTGATTCTGCTTAACGATAGAAGAACATCTAAGGTCATGAGACACTAGAATGTAGTTTTCTGTGTAATCCATAGCTCTGCTTCCCAGGAACCAAACCCAGGATCAGGGGCGGACTGGGTCTTCTCAAAGGGCGCATACCTTGGATTATTAGGGGGCGCGAGTCCTATAGTCCATAAAGGCACACCGGCCCGGTGCCATGGGCATAACTAGGTGGGGGCCCAGGGAGGGCCGGCACCCACTAGAAAATTTCCGGCAGTTTAATTTTTTTTTTTATTGTGGAAAAATGCAAGGCACGTTAGTGCTAAAGCTCTAGCCATCCAGTCAAAATTTTCTAAAAATGCAAGTGTCAGTTGTGTGTGATTATGGGAGAGTTGTGAATATTTAACGAGAATTTTAAATAGGACAAGGTTTGAAAAAATGCTTTATTTTTTTTAACCTTGGTAAATAAGATTAATCTTTTTCTTTAAATTATTATTGGAGAATAAGGACTAAGTGGTGAGTTTCAATGACCTTTAAAAATGGATTTAAAAATTAAACATTCCTTTGAAAACTGTGAAAAACATGCATCGCTTTTGGAAAAATAAGATCTTATTTAATGTAATTTATTGTTTGGAAATAGGACGAGTTTAAAAAAAGTAGCTTGTGCGTACAAGGGAGTTTCGAACCTGGAACTTGTTGGTCTGAATGCGGTTAAGGTTCACCTTATGTTAGAGATTTTTTGAAAAGATGAATGAGAAATGAACCATTGGTTTAAGGGAGATTATTACTGGTGTGTGAACTGTATAAAAGTGTACTTTAATTTATGCAAGTAACATATCAAGCAGAGGTTTGAAGTGAAATTCCTTATAGGGAGAAAAATGGATTTGAAACTTCACTAACTACCTAGCCTCTAACCACTTCCGCCCATTTCCCCTAACATAACTAAGAAAACAAAACTTCTCTTACTATTTCTTGGAAAGAAACATTCACAAACTAATGAAACAAACATGACACCCAAATTTAATGCATAACAAAAATTCGGACATTCGATTGGGTTTAAAAAGAATGGGTTGTTCTGCACACAAACCAAAAGTTGGCTTTAGATGTAATGGGTGAAACATTTACCAAGCTGAAATCAGTCGAAATTACGCAATCAAGGTTTAGACTGGCTGAGAAAAATAGTCACTCATGCGTGTTTGCTTTCGAAGTTATATTATCCAACAAATTTGCAAATGTGCTTTAATTGGCTTTAAACTGAGAAAAAAAAAGGCATTTACAAATAAAACTTGTATATCAATTTGTTAACTGCAAAATCAAGAAAAGTAGTATACCAAAACTTACACTGTATATACGGCTACGAAGGCTAGGTGGTTAATAACGCTCTTTTCCCTTGAGTTTAAAATAGCTGTCTTTATGTATACAAATAAAATTATAAGGTGTATAAAGTATTTCTTTATTTTTTCAAAGCTGACAGATGTGAGAGATTTTCCTTAAATTATTAGGGGAAACTAAGTACTTAAGCCATAAATATCGGGTACTCTTCAAAATGGGTTTAAAAATGAAATATCCTTCTCAAAAATGTAGAAAAAAACTACACAGAGTTCAGAACAATACGGTCTACTTAATACAATTTATGGCTTGGAAAACCGATGAAATTTGAAGAAAAAAAAAGAAAGTGGCGTGTTGAATACGCGGGGAATAGAACCTGGTATTCGGTGATCCAAACGGGATTAAAGCTCGTTTAATGATAGATATTTCTTTAAAAGATGAATGTAAAATGAATTATTTTGTGTAAGGGAAATTGTTTTTGGTACGTAGGCTGTAGAAGAATGTTTTTTAATTTACGAATTTGACGAAACAGATGGATGATTGACATCGAACTTTTTTAGGACGGGAAAATAGATTTCAAATGTTATGAAGAAAGGCCCTTTTTCAAGATTTAAGGATAGTTGCCCTTCTGTTTAAAGTTGGAGTTAAATATTCAAAAGGTTTGTAAAGAAATGTTCTATTTTTTTAATGTTGACAGTTGAGGGTGAGCTTTTTCTTTAAATTCTTATTAGGGAAGAATAAACACATAAGTCAGGAATTTTAGGCACTTTTAAAAATGAATCTGAAAGTGAATTATTTTCTTAAAAATATGAAAAAATATACATTGCGTTTAAAAAAAAAATGTGGCTTGCGTGTACATGGGAACACGAAACTGGGACTTGGTGGTCCGAATGGAGTTAAGACTCCTTACAATGTTAGATTTTTCTTAAAAAGTTAAACCAATACTTGACTATTCGTTCAAGGGAGATTGTTCATTGTACACAGGCTGTATAAAATTGTGCTTTAATTTATGCAAATGACATAAAAGGCAGAGGTTTGAAGTGAACTTCCTTACGAGTGAAAAATGGATTTGAAACGTTATTTAGGAAGTCCCTTTTTTTTCCAAGATTTGATAGTTGCCCTTCTGTTTAAAATTCCAGTTAAATATTCACAAGGTTTGAAAAAAATAATTTATTTGTTAACGCTGGCTGATGAGTAAGCTTTTTTCTTTAAATTGAGAAAAAAGGAGCAATTAAGTCTTGAATTTTAGGTACACTCAAAGATAGATTTAAAAATGAAATGTTTTAAAATGTGATAAAATATTTGTTACATTAAAAAAAAATACGATCTATTTAACGCTATTTAGGAGTCGGAAAATGTATGAAATTTGGAAAAAAAAAAGTAGCTTGTACATACACAGGGAATAGGACCGAGGACTGTGGTTCAAATGGGGTTAAAGATCGCTTCAATGGTAGAGATTCCTTAAAAAAGACAAGTAAGAAATGAAATATTGGTTCAAAGAGGAGGAGTGCTTTTGTGCAAGTATGGATAAAATTTTGCTTTAATTTATGCAAGTGACATAAAAAGCAGAGGTTGAAAGTGAAATTTC